>JAUTXW010002797.1:600000-1127332 GCA_030620095.1 Kuschelorhynchus macadamiae
ACATGGACCTAAAATCATCCACTTTTTTTAGGCAAAAAGCATGTTGATAATGAAAATATGTTCAACAAATAATTAAAATTAAAATCTCGTTTCAAACAGTCCAAAAACCCCCTCGAACTATTTATTGCTTCTGAGTCCCACGTTTCATTATTTTCTGTTATATTCTCAAATAGTTCAATCAGTGATTCACGATTTTCAGATACTGTTAACACAAGTCTTCCATTATAGTTCCACCTAGTAGGAGCTACTTTGGGCAATCCTTTGTGGACAATGGAGTCCAAAGCTTGTGTAAGTTTTGTCGACTTGGAAAAAAAGCAGTCATGCCACTTAAAGTAACGAAAAATACTTTACACTCTTTAATGTGATTGGTGGACTGGGATAAAACTAAATTTAGTCTATGAGCAAAACAATGAACAAACACAGCACTTGGGAAAGTTTCTCGAACTTTAATTTGCAGAACCCCTAATCGTCCTGCCATTACTGCAGCTCCATCATAGTTTGAGCAACTAATTTTTTCTCTCCAATAATTTCTTTAGTAACGTTATAAACTACGCTATATAATGCATCTGCTGTATGATTTTCGGACACATTGAATACTTCCGTCTGTTTTAACGTAGTGTATTACTATAGATAATTGGCTAAAATTAGTAATATCAGTTGTTTCGTCCAGAACAATAGCAATAAACCGCGCCTCGCCAATCTCCTGTTTAATTCTTTTTAGAATAATGGTTGCAACAGAGGAAATTAAATCATTCTGGATTCGATTTCGATGTTCCGCAAAAAACGCTAGACTGAAACCCTTGTTTCTTCATGACCTCTAAATCCCAATTCGTGCTGTCCGAGAAAACAAACAACATCGATAAGTCTTCTTAATATTTGCCTATTTTATCGACTAGTTCATTGTGTTGGCGGTGACTAATTTCCAACTGTTTATTAGGGGCCTGTTCAATTCTGGTTTTGCTGAAGACTTTTTCTTTTATGACGGCCTGCAAATGCGCTTTGGACATAATGTGTCTTTTTACAGCTTTATGGAAATTGTTTAAATAGGAAAAACCAGTTTTATTCCAGAGACCTTTTTCATTTTCAAAAAGTAAACATGGCCAACAAAATAATTTACTTATATTTTCACACCCTGTTAGCCATTTAAATTTAAATTGTTCGTATTGTTTTTCCAGATAAAAATGTCTAATACAGTTTTTCATTTTTGTGGTTAAATTTTTCCTAGGCGGTTTTGCCCTTCCTTTGGAAATTATTTGAAGCTTATCAGCGAATTTTAATGTTGAAAATCCCTTTGTTATTAAGACACACACCACACATTCACACACACTCTTCTTACTAAATTCTCCAACATTTTCAGCGTTATTACTGTCAGCCGAAGTTGACGGTATTTGCATATCCACGTCCGTATTATTGTCTTCCATATCGCACCATGCACGACGCGACGTACGTATCACACAACACACGGATAGCCGTTCAAACAAAGAACCTACTCCAACGATAGCTTCCGCCACCACTTAAAGCACGCGACTGAAATGCAAAAATTGCAAACAGCCGGTGGAAAGTTCAATAACATCTGGCTCGATTCACCGGAAAACAAGCATACAGAACTTGGCTGCAAAGAATCTAGCGGCCCGCATAGGTTCTATTCGATATTCTATTGTGGCTGGGTCGGAGTCAAGGCCGCATTTATTATGGGCTTGATAATTAAGATAATATTTTAGCATTTTTAATATAAACTAAATTAATGGTTTCCTGTTTCAAAAATTACATTTTAGAAAATGTTTTTGTAATTTTTTTTGGGGAAGCACTGCTTCCCGTGCTTCCATGGACTGCACGCCCCTGTTGAAATGAAATTCGTCCCCCACTGAGAAGCACATTCCCGCGTTTTCAATCTTTTAATAAGGCTCCCTTATTTAAAAATATCCTCAATTGCACTTTAAAATCTTCATTTTCTACTTTGAACCATTTAAAGCATTTTATATACATTTCTTCAAAATTTCGTACTTTTTCTAGGAGAAATAAAAATATTTTTCCGCTCCATATTCGGTAAGTACTACTTTGTGTGATTTGTTGAACCTCCCCAGGGGGACAAGTAAGTACTTACTTCCCTAGGGAGGTAACAGTGGCTTATACCGGGTGTCAACGAATCTATTAGACAGGCCATAACTTTTAAAGTATTTGATGTATCAAAACGAAATTTCGTATAGGTAAATGGTACATTTCACCGGAAATGGCTCCAGTTTCGATTTTTTAAATGGAACACTCTGTATACTTTTACATTTTTGGATTTCTGAGACAATTCTGAATCAGAATGTGACAATTTAAAAACGTGTTACGCCTACTTGATCTTTTTATTGCCAGTTTTAAAATTTCATCTAGGGGGCCATGACCAGTCACATATTAATCTAAGAATCTGAAATGATGACAGAATAATACAATGGATAAGTTTTAGTGGTTAGTCTGATAGTAGGAATAAGAGAAGTTGACAAAATCAATTTTTTTTTTCAAATGGCGACCCTTTTTAGACAGGCACTTTTTGAAAAGAGGATTTTTTGCGAATCTAACGGTACTGGTAGTAACTTATTTTGCGATTGGATTAAAAATAAGCTCAAACATTACATATTACTAAGAAAAATACTCGATAATCAGTTATTTATTTTTATCAAGTGTGCCATGGATATCCACGCTGGATATTTAATTGTGGCAGTTGGTTGATCAGGGTTGTTCCAAAGCGTACTTTTGTACCAAATTTGGCACACTTCGAAAATATTTGGCACCATGGTACATCTTTGGTCTTTTTGGTACAATTTATCATTCATATTATTCATTAACTTACTTGAAGGTATCACAATATCATTCAAAAAAAAATAAAATGATATACGAAATTTAACGACATATCTTTTAATAAATACCATAATAGGTCTTTTAAATAATTTCAGTCATAAGTCATAACACAGCATCGCTTTTTACGTCAGCGCATGTGGTAGTATGAGCGGCGTGAAATAGAAATCGACGCGTGGCTCCATAGCGAAAGAGATAGCTTTACCTCGTGGGATCGGGAAAATATTAGATGAAATTGTTTGTTTTCTCCGTCTGTCCAGGCTAGTTGCCTACAGGGCCGTTCCTAGCCCCTCGGCCGCCTTTGTGCAGAAATAAAACGGCCGCCCTTTTATAACAAAAAAAAACAATATTTATTGAACAAAAAAATATATTTAAGTTCCTACGTATACATTAACAAGTAACATTGTATCATAACAATCATAACATAAGGTAATAATCTATTAAACGAAACAATAAACAACATAAAACAAAATACAAATGTTTAAACTATTAATTATTTAAATATCAAATAATATAAAAGACTAACAAACAAATATTGGTATCTTTTATATTGTATCTAAGTATAAAACTAAGCAAGTCCCAATAAAAAAACAACCTCTTCATTTCAAAAATATTTTTCTGGCTTTTGTACTTGCGAACTATTATTTTATTATGGTCTAAATTTTCACAAATTTCATTTTCAATGGCAATTATACCTAAATTTGTAAGCCTCTCCTGTGACATAGAAGATCTTAAATAGTTTTTTATCATTTTTAATTTTGAGAATGACCGTTCACCAGATGCAACCGTTAATGGTATTGTTAAAAAAATTCTCAAGCTTATACATAAATTAGGAAAAGATGAGACCAAATTATTACTATAAATAAATTTTAGAATCTCAATAGGTTTGATTTGATCTGTTAGAGATTTAAATGTAACAATTTCTTCAAATAGTTCTACGCCACTTATATCCCTCGATTCGTCTTCGGTTAATGCGATTTCAAGTTCAACGCATTTTTGTTTTAAATCATCCGATGTCACATCATGAAACCGTGTTAAAAAAATAAAAATATTACTGCAATACGAAAGAGAATTAAACCTTTCTTCTACTGATATTCTAGCTCGGTCAATAACAGTATAATAAAAATTTATTTTAAATTTCTCTCGTTCGTTAGTTAATACATTGTCTGTACTTTCATAACTAAATTGGGATTTTTTCCGCCTTATACGAACTTCTGGAAAATCTGGTTCCACATCAATTTCATTTGCTAAATTCGATGAAATTTCTATGTAAGTGTTAAAACTTTGGTCCGATCGCATTTCGTTAATAAAGTTAAGTACATGTTTTAATGATGTGACACACTGAGTCAGATCAATATTAATTTTTTGCAATAATTTACTGACTACGTCAATTTTAACTAATAACTCGTACCATATGACTAAGCTACAGATAAAAGTAAATGATTTTATTTTTTCTAATAATGAATTGGCACTTAGTTTTGTTTTTGAGTTTCTTGTAACATCTTCTGAAAGCTCAACCAAAGCTTTACAAATATTTCCTAGTTGATTCCGAAGTGGTCTAAGCGCTTTAACTCTGCTTTCCCATCGGGTGTCACTTACCGATGTAAGATTTAAATTACTAACATTTTTTTTTAAACATCTCAACGAAAAGGAGAAGAAGAAAAGAATACATACAGTTCCTGCACGATTTTAAAAAAATTTATTGTTTCGTGGGAGATTTTAGCGGAATCGTTTATTACTAGATTTAGTGTGTGAGCGGTGCAAGGAACAAATATAGCCCTGGAATTAACATTTTTTACCCTTTGTTGAAGTCCGATATGTTTTCCGGACATATTGGCCCCATTATCATAGCCCTGACCTCTTATATCCCTAATATCTAATTCAAACTTAGGCAAAATATCATTAACCAATAGGTTAAAAATCCCTTCCCCAGTTGTATATAAAATAGGAAAAAAACCCAAAAAACACTCTTTTATGACAACATTTTCTTCGTTACAGTCTCCATATCTGACTACAAATTTAATTTGCTCTGTATGACTTGCATCTGGAGTAGAATCTAAAATTATGGAAAAATATTTGGATTTTTTTAAGAGTGTCGTAAAATGATGACAAATATTTTTTGCTAGCATAGTAATTATTTCGTTTTGAAAATGAATTCCCAAATAGTGAGTTATTTTACTTTTTGATTCTTGGGTCTTTGTAATTTTTTTTAGATGATCGGATAACACTGGGTCAAATTTTGCCACCATTTCAACAGCTTTTAAAAAATTGCCATTATTTTGTTCGTATAAGACGGAACTTTTTCCACGAAATGCCAATGATTGTCCAGCTAAAAATTGAATAATTGCAATAACTCTTTTTAAGATAGAGCGCCAGCGTTCCCTTTCAAGTTCAAAATAATTTTGCCGTTCTTTGTCAATAGTTAATTTTTTATTTAATGACATTTTTAACTCAACCCATTTTTGATTAGCTTGCAAGTGATGTACAGAAGATTCATGCTTGGATAAAATATGTGAAAGATGTCGCCAATCAGAATACCCCATTTTGCTATTTAACTTAAACACTTCCTTACAAAATATTTTACAACAATGACAAAAAATGCTATTTGCTCTACAAGAGTATACCAACCAAGCTCTTTTAATTTTTTCACCATTTGGCAAAATTCGAAAATATTGAGTTGAAGAAAATTTCCTTCCCGAATCAGAACGAATTTTTTTTCTATATGCTGAAAATCGTTTTGTACTATTTGCTCAATAACTTGTTTTTGTAAAATATCCGGCCACGTGAATGGGTCGCTGACATCAAAATCATCATTAGTTTCAGGGATAACTTCGTTTAAGTTAGGATTATCATCGGTTAAGAGCATCTTTTCTTCATTATCTATTTGTGTATTTGATTCAGGGTGTTTTTTTTCTTCAGGGTCGCTTACTTTATGTGCATCCTTTACATTTTCATCCTCAATTGTATCTGTGCCCTGTGGCGATGTTGATGGAACTAAATATTTTTGCAAAGATCCACTTAATTTTTTTTATTTTCTTCCTTTTCTAATTTTCTTTTTTTATATTTAGCTCCAGATAAACGTTTTGTTTTTCTATCGGACATCTGGAAATAAAATTGAAAGGTAATTAAAGTTAGAAAATTTAGTTTATGTAATAGTTCTGAATCTGCGAAGATATAATTTTATAGTATCCCCAATTAAGTTCGCACCAAATGGAATTTTTTATAAATAATAAGTAAAATTGTAATCTAGCATCAGATTTTGTTTTTAAAATGACCCAAAAAATAAATATAATTATTATATTTTTATTAGATAAGTAAATTAGTAAAACTACTTTATACATTTTTTAAAACTTGAAATATAGAAAATTAATCTAGACATAAAATTAACAATAAACCACTTTTTGATCTCAAGCTAAAAAAAATTTTTTTTCACATGTTTAATATTAAATCCAAAACGTAAGATGCGGATTTGGATGGTAATATTAAGTAAAGTAATATCTATCCGAAGAACTTACCTTTTTAAATTACGAAAATTTGTTTCTTTTGAAATTTCACTTTTGCAAAATGTAGAAAAAAATAACTAAACAACAAACACTTTATATCACTGTTAAACTCTCGCTAGTTAATCGAATACTAAAAAGAAAAACAAAACATTTAAAAACTGCCCCATTCTACAGTATATAGAGCTATATAAAACTATATACTGTATACATACCAATTATGAAGTATAAACAAACATTTTTGCATTGAAAGGCGGCCGCCCTTATCTATCATTTTTATTGCTTTTCCAAGGAACGCTGCTATAAATAGTTCTATTGTAATTTCGGCAACTCATGCACAGCAAAAAAAGAAATGACCGGTAATAAATTTCTTATGAATGTTTTATCTTAAAAGCCTAAGAAAATGTAATTTAATTTTTCTTTATTTTGAAAACAAAAATATAGGTATATTTTTGTAATCAAATGGCTAATTTTGTGTTTTTGGCGGGCGGCCTGCGGCCGCCCCAATAATTTGGCCGCCTTTGTGCCGGCACACCGTGCACACCCCTAAAAACGGTTGTCTATTTGTCTGTCTCTGTCTAACAGTATTAAAAGCGGAAAGCCTGGCTATTCAGTTGCTCAAAGTTAATGATTCGAGGGTCGAGTCAATTTTGAATAAAAACGGATATTTTATTTAAAGAATCTCCTGGATAGCAGTAGCTTTTAGCAGTGTATTCCAAATCTTTATATAATTATTTCGCCACTTGTTTTCGTCTTGTATGTTAACGGATTAATTAATTCAGTTAAAAATCGGAAGTGTATGAAGTCAGTTCAACCACGAAGTACCCAATAATGTTATTGTTAGCAGACGTTCGAGATATCCATGCGCATGCTGGAAATCTAGATAGGGCACGAGCTGCGGGGGTGGGTGATGATCATATCTACTGGTGTGAACTTGGCAGCCAAAAGTTAGCAGCTAAACTGCTGATGACATTTTAATAATATTCCGTAAAAGGTTATAATGCATTTCAGTTTTTTTGAAAAATATACAATTAAATATTTTAGTAGATATTAAACAACGGGCCAATATGATTACTGAAAACAGATTTAAGGAGTCGTTTAAAATTTAAATTATTTTGGTTGGCAACAATGTTCTCTCAATTTTTCGAATATACATAAAATTCAAAAACATTAATATTTTTGGATATCAGTTTAATATTTGTTTAGTAAATAAGTGATATAATTGCACGAGCATAGGCAGCAATTTGTTCCGTGTATCAAGTACAATATTTGCAGATACAAATTTACTTATTTCAGCAACACACTTCACTTGATTTTTATATTTATTCTAGTTAATATAAAGGCCTTAAATAATTCGGAAGCCGTCAAAAGATGCTTAGGTTACCATAAGACACATTAGGCAAAACACTAATTGCTTATATAGAGAATGACTCGAGAGACTTCAAAGAGTGTCTAATTTATATTATAGCAAAATTTTGTTACATGTACATACATATACATACCTATTCTTTTTTGCAGAAAATCTAAACATACTGACAACTTGTTTTTTTTATATATGTTTTAGCTAATATGTATGACGTATGAAGAATGACCCGCTAGAAAGAGTGTCTAATTTATATTAAGGTAGAATTTATTACATGTGAGCTCATATACATATTTATTTTATACGCTCACGTGTAATATAATCTACTTTAATGTAAATTAGACACTCTTTGATGGTTGTCGGGTCATTCTCTATATGATCATTAATTAGGTTTATATATTAGCTAAAACATATATAAAAATCAAATTGACAGTATGTCTAGTTTTTCTCTTATAACTATTAATTAGGTCTATACTATACTACATTTGTTAAAAATGATTATAAATATGTTGTTTTACTTTACAGTTTCAATTTTCTATGCATATATACATACACAACATATAAATAGATATTATAAATATAATTATTTAAATTGTCTATCATTTCATTATTTTCATGGAGAATATAATGGTCAAAATACAAAATAGTAATGTTGTAAAAAAAGAAACCACTAACGGAAACTGAGGATGTACAACCTTAATCATAGTACTACATACAAATCTAATTTGGTACTTTAATGAAATTTGGTACAATTCAACATAACCGTTTGATACAAAAATTTTAAGCTACGGAACAACCCTGTGGTTGATCAAGATTACTTAGTTTGATCTCTCTATGCCTCATGTCACGTAAAGTCTGCCCAGCTTATAACTGTTGTCGGAACAGCGCATTTTTTATACATTTTTCTGCTGCCCTTCTTCAAATATCATCAACAAATTTAGGCGTGCAAACAAATAGTTCAGAGTATTAAACAAAAATATAACTTGAACTAACTTCGATAACGCTGTAAAATATGAAAGCACAATATTCGAGTTCACTGTAGTTGTTCAAAGTGCATTCCTCCTTGTTCACGACACATGTCCGCTCGTTCAATTGCTTCTCTCAACACGTTGTGCAGCATTTGAGGCATAATACTTCTAAATATTTATTTAATTTATTATTAAAATGTTCAATTAAATAATTAAGAACTTCTCTGGTATTGTGAGGCGGTGCTCCATCTTGCTGGAAGTAAATTCGGCGTAAACCTTCTAAAGGTAGATCATTAAGATGTTGCTCAATTTCATTTTGGAGAAAGCCTAAGTACCTAACACCTGTTAATTGGCCTTGAAATAAAATTGGGCCCAATTATTCTGTTACCAGTGACACCAACCCAGACATTGACACCAAAGCTTTCTTGAAAATGTCCTATTCTCATTCCATATTGATTTTGTTGGGCCCAGTAATGAGTGTTTTGCTTGTTAAACATATCATTATTAGTAAATCTGGATTCGTCAGAAAATAAGATACAGTTGATAAAATTTGGGTCAATTCTACAATTTTGGAGTAGCCAATCACAAAACAATACCTGTCTATCGCCATGGTCAGGATACATATGTTGGTATAACTGGTACTTAAAAGTTCGATATCCGTGTTTCTTTCGTATTTTTCTAGCTGTTTCATGACTTAAACCCAGTTCGTCATTAATTTTTCTTAAAGAAACAGTTTTATCAACTTCAACCATAGCAAGGACGTTAATCTCCATTTCTTCATTTATAATACATCTGCCTTCCGCCACTTGACTTCCTTCTTGATGCCTAAAACGATTCTCGAGTTATGGAAAATACTGATGGACTGGATGTTGCCGGTCAGGATATCTCTGAGCATACAACTCAACAGCATTTCTTGAATTTTTATGACATTCTCCAAATATTAATAACATATCGACTTTTTCACTTTAAGTATACATTATTTCGACTTCTGAAAACAAAAATAATACTGAATATTCCACTCATGTACAAATTTTCCCGTAAGACTGGTGGTGTTTTAGAAAAATTGTAGTGGAAATACCACGTCGTCTAGGAAACATGGTGTTTCCACTTACCTTTACAAAAAATGAAATCTTGACAATATGAAACCTGTTTTTGAGAGACGCTAGAGTCCCTAGAAACTGATTGTTTTAAGTATCTTTCAAACATTTTTGAAAAGTTATCAATATGAATAATCGCTTTGGGCTAGTTCAAGAAGAGGAAATTGATGAAAATATAATTGGAAGCGAACCAAGAAACACCGTTAAATCCAAGAAGAGCATCTGGAGACAGTTTATGTCATTCTGCGATGAAAAAAACTATACGTTCGGCCAAGATACTCCAGTATCCCAACTAGCAATGATTTTGAAAAGTTGGGCCTACAATATGCGAAAAATGAACGGGGAGGAATATAAAGAAGGCACGGTAAAAATTATTTGGAATGTGACGGCGAAATTATTGATGGAAAGGTATTTCAATGAATACAAAATTAAAATAAATCCCTTCGAGCAGATCGAATTCAAATCGGCCCGAGACGCAAAAAATGCCAAAAGGAGACATTTGCAAGGTATTGAAGACAAACGCAGAGAATCGGCCGTGTTTTTTAACATACAATGAATTAAAAAATCTAATCGAAGCTTGTGATGAATCAACTCCAGAGGGTTTACAAAAGAAGTGTTTTTTTCTGTTGTCCTATGAATTAGCCTGGAGAGGAGGAGAAGGTGCAAAAGCCGAAACAACTTTTTTCAAAGAAGAAACTGACAACTTCGGAGGAAAAACAGGTAGAATTCAATACAAGCCTGTTTTTTCTAAAACATGTCAAGGTGGTGGCCGAAAACTCGCCGATTCGAAGTGGTTGGTGAGAAACGAGAGAAGTCCCAGCTTTTGTCCAGTAAGAATTTATAAAGAATTACAAGATAAAAGGAAAAGTATCTCCAACACTCGACTATTTTTGACGCCAAACCCCCATTGGAAAATTTCCGGAAAATCGTTCAAAAACAGTCCAGTAGGAGAAAACGAGATTTCAACTCGGACAAAAAAACAAGCACAGAAATCAGGCCTCAATACCACAAAAAAATGTACCAACCATTCCCTCAGAGCTACTGCCGTGTCCAAGCTGGCCAAAAGCGGAGTGTCGGAGCAAAACTTGATAAAAATTACAGGTCATTCGAATGCGAAATCCCTATCAAATTATTTGCAAATGGATCCAGATCACCACAAAAAAAATATTGAAAAAATGAGGGAACCTGGAAAAGAACCACCTCAACAGCACGTGCATCCAGCCCCTGTAGCAGCATCACCCAGCACAAGTACAAGTAGTGGTCTGTCGGCATCTTCTACGTCGTCGCAAAACAACAATGTGGTTAATAATTATCAGAACTGTACCTTTTATTATCCCATTTATGCCCAGAATTATTTTTTTCTTTAAATTTTTATAAATCTCAAGCATTTTGGTTATATGCCATTTAATAAAAGAAGTAACTATAAAAAAACGAATTTCAGTCAAGAGATTTGATGTTTTGATGTGGGTCGTTTTTGACCCACTTGGGCAAAAAGGTGTACTATGCGCAAATGTATACAGAAAAACATAAAAACTTGCAGGGTGTTATTTTCATATATATACATACAAAAAGTTTTAGATAAAAATAAACAATTATAATATTATTTGAACACTCTTATTTTGTATGGAAATCTACAAAACATTTATCATGTAATGCAACATCACACTGGCCACAGGCTTTAGTGGTTTTGTTCTTGCAATGAGCACACCTTCGTCGTGTTTGACCATTCAAAATGAGATGCTGACCATGTCTACGAGCTGCTGGACTAACAAGAATAGGCTTTGGGCCAGTAGATAAGGGGGATTTTCCATATTTTTGTAATATAGATAATACAATTGATCTCCGAAATTCAAAATTGTCAATTTTTTTCCCAAATTTTCGGGCCAATATCCATGCATACATCAAACGTCCAAAATAATATGGGCATATACCATTTTTTGCCGCGAAATCCTATGCGATAGTTTGCCACATTGTTGTCCATTTGGTCGACGCCACCCATGAATCTGTTGTAACAATGTATCACGTTTGGCTGAGGTATTTCAACCATCTTTTTCTCTTTTGCAGAATATCTAACAGCTTGACGAATAGGTGCTACGCCATATTCATTCGACAACATTGTAACAACACTGTTATCCTTCCAACGGACACAAACAATATTATCATCTTTGTCAATGGCATTATCAAATATTCCTCTAGCCCCGTTTTTCATCTGTGAAGAATTTTGAAGTGGACATTTGTCGGTACGGTTTTCTCGCACTGTACCTGTCGCACCAAAACCCAATTCTCCCAATTTACTGATAAGAGCAGTGCTTGTAAAGAAATTGTCGAAGAATAATGAAAACTCAAAATCGGGAAAATTAGTTTGCAACAATTTTGCAAAATTTGTTACAACAGATTCACCGAGTCCAAGTTTTTCGTCAGTCTGTTGAGCCTTTCGTCCTTGATATACGTCGAAGTTGACGCAATAGCCTGATGGAGTTGCCAAAACCCATGCTTTGTATCCGAAGCGGATTGGCTTTCCTCTGATAAACTGTTTACATCCGTTTCGGCCAAAATACGGGATCATGGATTCGTCGATAGACATACAAGAGCTTACAGGGGTATATTTGATAAAATTCTGGTTCATTTTGTCTATCAAAGGACGTAACTTCGCCATTTTATCATTCGGTACTAAGTTGTTGTTATCGGCTGCGTGCAAAAATCTAAATATTTCTTCAAAACGATTCCTTCTAATAGAATTATAAACCAAAACATTTCGAGCGTCATCTCGTCCTTCCCAAAACATGCGACGTCTGGGAACGGGAACGTAACCACTCACATAAAGAACAGCTATAAAAACAAGCATCTCATCATTGCCAATTTCTAATCTACAGTTTTTGCTGGCAGCATATAAGACGCTATGTTTCACAAGAAGTTCCAATATTTCCGGGTTCAAAAAGAGTTCCATAAATTCCAGAGGCTCACATTCATCACCTAATGTCAACACAGGTAACAGTTCTATATTTGTTTGTTTTGTTTTACCCTCATTCAAGTCACCTTTTAGCCATTGTCGATTTTTTCGGGACTTTTTCTTATTTTCTTCAGGTTCTGTTACGGTACTGTCTTCATTATTATGGCTGTCTTCTTGTATATTGGTTTCCGCTTGTGCCTGAAGCTGCAATGAATTTAGTCTGTTGGGGTCATTACAGTCTTCATCCCCTGAGTCTCCATTACTTTCGAATCCATTATCATCTGGAGGAGTTATATAGATGGCATCTGGAACGGGATCATCTTTGGAGAGTTTTTCTATTTCGTCTAACAGCTCAGCCGTCGTCAGTGGTTTCTTCCTATATTAAAAAAATGTGTATCACATATCTGCCCAACGGGTCGATAACGACCCCAGCAAGTTTTTATGCTCTTCATTTTCAAATAAACAACCCTAACCTCAAAACAAATATTATATCGTAAAAAGTGAAACCAGTGTAATAAATAGTATGAAAAACAACACAATGAATACTTAAATAAACAACTTACCAGTAAGAGTTTCTATCCATGTCACACTGCAATATTTTATCACTTAAGTTTATCAAGAAAACTGAAAACACGATTTCTCAGCCCGCTTTACAATATGATATTAACGATGTCTATTGTTTTGACTACCAAATGCAAAGATAGGCAATACTTTAAACATGCACGTGTAAAGCTGATTGCATAATTTAAGTACCGGGTCGTTTTCGACCCGTTGGGCATAAATGGGTTATACAATCAATAATTAAAATTGAATATTTAGATTTATATTAAGTACTTTTCAATATTTAGACAAGTAATTTTATTAGTATATTATTATTCAATTTGTTACAAAATTCAAATTTCTGAACTTGAAATAGGTATGTATTTAATATTCAGTTAATAAAGCTTAGTTTCCCTGTATTTGATTCTTGGAATATTCCTCCCAAATACCATTCGAGCTTAAAAATTAACCAGATAATTTTCCATTCATGCGGGTTTTCTCTACAAAACTCGGGAAATTATAAGAAAACACGCATTCGTGAAAAATTATCGGACATTTTTAAGCACTCGTGATATTATCCCCGAAAATCAAAAAAAAATAAGGAAATCTTATGTATACTCAGAAAGAACAGGTAAGTGTCACTGTCAAAACAAAAAATCCTACTTAATATCCAGCATGGCTAGCCATGGCACACTTGATAAATGTAAATAACTGATTATGGAGTATTTTTCTTTGTAATATTTAACTTTTGAGCTTATTTTTAATCCAATCGCAAAAAAGTTAGTACCGTTAGATTCGCAAAAAATGCTCTATTCAAAAAGTGCTTGTCTAAAAAGGGTTGCCATTTGAAAAAAAAATTATTTTATCAACTTCTCTATTAGACTAATTACTAAAACTTAGCGATTGTATCATTCTGAAATCATTTCAGGTTCTTAAATTAACTTGCGTCCGGTCATGGCCACCTAGATGCAATTTTAAAAATGGGTATAAAAAATCAAGTAGGCGTAAAAAGTTTTTAAAATGTCACATTCTGATTCAGAATTGTCTCAGCAATCCAAAAATGTAAAAATATACAGTATATGTACCATCTACCTATACCAAATTTCGTTTTGATACATCAAATACTTTAAAAGTTATGCCGTCTAATAGATTCGTTGGCGTTCCTTATACTAAATGTTCAGGTATAGTATGAAACCAGGTTTTTAATTTACTATGATCAGTTATAGAAAAACGTTGTATGCGAGTAAGGCAAAATTTCGAACACTTATGATTTTACTTAACATGCCTATATATTAAAAATAATGTTTATAAATAACCAGTAATAAGAATAAGTATATTGGAAGTTAAAAACTTCTAATCGATTCCAATTGCAAACAATAAAATAAAGCCAAAAATTGCATTAAAGCTCTTCCTCTCTTAGACGTTACTTATCTACGCCAACATTCACATAATTTTTGTTTACGAACAAAAAATTATCTTTGCAGCAATTTCTGTGACTGTTTTGACCTACATTTTTTACATGAGCGCTCACGTGCGACAGACCTATTACCCTTGATTTTTTCCCTTTTAAATTCGAGCTACCTGACGTCGTTAAATTCAGTTGGTGACGAAATAATAAATATAATCTTCCGTCATAGCATATAGCATAGGTGAACAAAATTATTATATTTGTTGAAATACAGAGTTATTTTTTGTAGGACAATTTTACTTTATCTGGTTAACCAACTTATAGTTATTAAATTACAGTCTTGTAATTAAAAATAAATATCAAAACCAGCGATGGAAATTTGTACTTCCAAGGTGTATATACCCCTGTCGCTTCTGAATGGGTGGACCAGACTGTGACATCTCCCTCTACTTATATGCCTAAAGGCTTCGCACCAACCTTACGTGTTCTTTTGGAAATATTACCCTCCGAAGCCCCATTCTTACTCAAAATGGATTTTCTGTAACATAACAGCGTCTATAGTCATTAGGTATTCTAAAACGACTACAGGGTGACCCTCCATTAATTTATGCCACTCCCATAGTCTGGCACTCATCTCATTGAAAAATTCTTTCTTTTCATCAAGTGCAGGTAGTACCACCCCGGTTTTGGGTCAATTCATGCGTTTTGCCTATTGTTATACGTTCATAAACGCTGAAAATGAGTCGCCAAAGGTGTGAGGTTGGATACTTATAGAAAGAAATTAATTTAACAAAATTTTATTTTAACAAAATAAACATTATATGTAATATGTACAGGGTGTTCCAGCGAGGACTGAACAGGGACCTATTTTCGACCTTCCTTGTATTTTGGAAAAATTCAAAATAGCCAATCGATGTATTTTTTCTTGTAGAATCCAAAAATGTCATCGAAAAAATATTTGAACCAGAAACAAAAGAGTTACGCTATGCATCAGGTGTTTTTTAAATGGAATGTATCGTTTTTTATACGATTTTTGGAAAGAGTGATTTTTTTTATGTCCGTTCTGATTAAAAGATTTGATTTTGCGATAGCTGTTTATATTACATTTTAATGTTTTACAAACTAAAATTTTAGCTTCACCTGTTTAAAATATACGATAGGTTGGTATAGGTGATCAAGGTAAAATGACCTTTGAATGCTTTGTCAATAAAAATTGACATTATTTTAATTATTGTCGAAGTCTTCACCTAAAAAATATATATTTGACTCTGATCGAAATGAAATACTCTTTGGACGAGAGACTACAGATTGTTATGCTATTTTACAAGTGCCAAGAAAATGCAAGAGAAGCAAGAAGGAGATTTATTGCAAATTTTCATAGAAATATATCCATCAATACAATTCTAAGGATAAAAAACCTATTTGAGGAAAATAAAACTTTACATGATAGAAAAAGAAATTCAATAAAAAATAATTATTAAATAATAAAATAAAACTACTAATAACATAAGTTTTCAATGTGACCGCCGTTTTTCTCGAAACAACATCGATAACCCCTTTGTAGCCTTTCTAAACTTGCTGTTACAATATGATTTTCCTGGTTAAGGCGGTTTATTTCATCGACAATTTTTCCCATGATCTCTTGAATATTTTCGTTTCGTTGTCTGTATACGACGTTCTTCAACTGGCCCCAAAGAAATGTATCCAAAACTGAGAGGTCGGGGCTATTGGGCGGACAAGCATATGTTCCATTTCGCCCTATTCATCCGTTATGGCGCCGACTTAAAAATTGAACCACATCATGCACGGCATGAGGAGGCACCCCATCATGTTGCCAAATTAAATTCTGATATTCTGCCAATGGTAAGTCTTCCAAAAAATTTTCAATTTCGTTTTCTAAAAACTCATAATATCTGTGCCCATTTAAACTCCCGTTAAAAAATATTGGTCCCAAAATTTTATTGTTTTTTATCCCACACCAAACATGAATAGAATTCCTCCCTTGAAATTTAATAGTCTGGAACTTTTTTGGATTTTCAACGGCCCAGTGGTGACTATTATGTCTGTTGAATACTCCCGATGTTGTGAAAGTAGCTTAGAATTGTATTGATGGATATATTTCTATGAAAATTTGCAATAAATCTTCTTCTTGCTTCTCTTGCATTTTCTTGGCACTTGTAAAATAGCATAACAATCTGTAGTCTCTCGTCCAAAGAGTATTTCATTTCGATCAGTGTCAAATATATATTTTTTAGGTGAAGACTTCGACAATAAATAAAATAATGTCAATTTTTATTGACAAAGCATTCAAACGTCATTTTACCTTGATCACCTATACCAACCTATCGTATATAACAGGTGAAGCTAAAA
The DNA here is from genome assembly GCA_030620095.1 of Kuschelorhynchus macadamiae. NCBI lineage: Eukaryota > Metazoa > Arthropoda > Insecta > Coleoptera > Curculionidae > Kuschelorhynchus > Kuschelorhynchus macadamiae. Next base: position 617,038 of record JAUTXW010002797.1, read on the forward strand.
TTTTAGTTTGTAAAACATTAAAATGTAATATAAACAGCTATCGCAAAATCAAATCTTTTAATCAGAACGGACATAAAAAAAAATCACTCTTTCCAAAAATCGTATAAAAAACGATACATTCCATTTAAAAAACACCTGTTGCATAGCGTAACTCTTTTGTTTCTGGTTCAAATATTTTTTCAATGATATTTTTGGATTCTACCAGAAAAAATAAATCATTTGGCTATTTTGAATTTTTTCAAAATACAAGGAAGGTCGAAAATAGGTCCCTGTTCAGTCTTCGCTGGAACACCCTGTACATAATATATAGATAGAATAATTATTTTTATACAACAATTAAATTATAATAGATTATATTCTTCGTCATCTGAGGAATTGTCAAGATCCCACAATTTCTCCTCCTGTTTAATCACATGCTGGACTTTTGCCAGTTCTCCAGGGGCGTGCAGTCCCCGGAAGCAAGGGAAGCACTGCTTCCCCCCAAAAAAAATTACAAAACATCTTCTAAAATGTAATTTTTAAGATAGGAAACCATTAATTTAGTTTATATTAAAAATGCTAAAATATTATCTTAATAATGAAGCCACAATAGAAATCAAATAGAACCTATGCGGGCCGCTAGCTTCTCTGCAGCCAAGTCCTGTATGCTTAATTTCCTGTGAATCGAGCCAGAGGTTATTGAACTTTCCACCGGCTGGCTGTTTGCAATTTTTGCATTTCAGTCGCGTGCTTTAAGTGGGGGCGGAAGCTATCGTTGGAGTACGATTTTTGGAAAGAGTGATTTTTTTTTATGTCCGTTCTGATTAAAAGATTTGATTTTGCGATAGCTGTTTATATTACATTTTAATGTTTTACAAACTAAAATTTTAGCTTCACCTGTTTAAAATATACGATAGGTTGGTATAGGTGATCAAGGTAAAATGACCTTTCAATGCTTTGTCAATAAAAATTGACATTATTTTAATTATTGTCGAAGTCTTCACCTAAAAAATATATATTTGACTCTGATCGAAATGAAATACTCTTTGGACGAGAGACTACAGATTGTTATGCTATTTTACAAGTGCCAAGAAAATGCAAGAGAAGCAAGAAGAAGATTTATTGCAAATTTTCATAGAAATATATCCATCAATACAATTCTAAGGATAAAAAACCTATTTGAGGAAAATAAAACTTTACATGAGAGAAAAAGAAATTCAATAAAAAATAATTATTAAATAATAAAATAAAACTACTAATAACATAAGTTTTCAATGTGACCGCCGTTTTTCTCGAAACAACATCGATAACCCCTTTGTAGTCTTTCTATCTAAACTTGCTGTTACAATATGATTTTCCTGGTTAAGGAGGTTTATTTCATCGACAATTTTTCCCATGATCTCTTGAATATTTTCGTTTCGTTGTCTGTATACGACGTTCTTCAAATGGCTCCAAAAAAATGTATCCAAAACTGAGAGGTCGGGGCTATTGGGCGGCCAAGCATATGTTCCATTTCGCCCTATCCATCCGTTATGGCGCCGATTTAAAAATTGAACCACATCATGCACGGCATGAGGAGGCGCCCCATCATGTTGCCGAATTAAATTCTGATATTCTGCCAAAGGTAAGTCTTCCAAAAAATTTTCAATTTCGTTTTCTAAAAACTCATAATATCTGTGCCCATTTAAACTCCCGTTAAAAAATATTGGTCCCAAAATTTTATGGTTTTTTATCCCACACCAAACATGAATAGAATTCCTCCCTTGAAATTTAATAGTCTGGAACTTTTTTGGATTTTCAACGGCCCAGTGGTGACTATTATGTCTGTTGAATACTCCCGATGTTGTGAAAGTAGCTTCGTCGGTCCACACAATATTTTTGAATAAATCAGGGTCTTCGTTTTCTTGCCGAATTACCATTTGAGAAACAAATTGGAAGCGAAGTTCTTTTTGTGCCGGTGTTAGGTGCTGAAGTGGAAGGATACGAAAAGGCCTAAATTTATGAATTTTCAGAGTCCCTCGGGTAACTCTTCTGCGCCTTACACCGCCACCGTACTGAACTTCCCGAACTGCATCCGAAATAGATTTGGTTGGATTAACTTGAAAATAATTTATAATGGCCTGGTCTCGATTTCTTCTTCTTTGTATATTTCTTTTCCTATCATGTAAAGTTTTATTTTCCTCAAATAGGTTTTTTATCCTTAGAATTGTATTGATGGATATATTTCTATGAAAATTTGCAATAAATCTTCTTCTTGCTTCTCTTGCATTTTCTTGGCACTTGTAAAATAGCATAACAATCTGTAGTCTCTCGTCCAAAGAGTATTTCATTTCGATCAGTGTCAAATATATATTTTTTAGGTGAAGACTTCGACAATAAATAAAATAATGTCAATTTTTATTGACAAAGCATTCAAACGTCATTTTACCTTGATCACCTATACCAACCTATCGTATATTTTAAACAGGTGAAGCTAAAATTTTAGTTTGTAAAACATTAAAATGTAATATAAACAGCTATCGCAAAATCAAATCTTTTAATCAGAACGGACATAAAAAAAATCACTCTTTCCAAAAATCGTATAAAAAACGATACATTCCATTTAAAAAACACCTGTTGCATAGCGTAACTCTTTTGTTTCTGGTTCAAATATTTTTTCAATGATATTTTTGGAAAAAATAAATCAATTGGCTATTTTGAATTTTTTCAAAATACAAGGAAGGTCGAAAATAGGTCCCTGTTCAGTCTTCGCTGGAACACCCTGTACATAATATATAGATAGAATAATTATTTTTGTACAACAATTAAATTATAATAGATTATATTCTTCGTCATCTGAGGAATTGTCAAGATCCCACAATTTCTCCTCCTGTTTAATCACATGCTGGACTTTTGCCAGTTCTCCAGGGGCGTGCAGTCCCCGGAAGCAAGGGAAGCACTGCTTCCCCAAAAAAAATTACAAAACATCTTCTAAAATGTAATTTTTAAGATAGGAAACCATTAATTTAGTTTATATTAAAAATGCTAAAATATTATCTTAATAATGAAGCCACAATAGAAATCAAATAGAACCTATGCGGGCCGCTAGCTTCTCTGCAGCCAAGTCCTGTATGCTTAATTTCCTGTGAATCGAGCCAGAGGTTATTGAACTTTCCACCGGCTGGCTGTTTGCAATTTTTGCATTTCAGTCGCGTGCTTTAAGTGGGGGCGGAAGCTATCGTTGGAGTAGGTTCTTTGTTTGAACGTCTATCCGTGTGTTGTGTGATACGTACGTCGCGTCGTGCATGGTGCGATATGGAAGACAATAATACGGACGTGGATATGCAAATACCGTCAACTTCGGCTCTCGGTAATAACGTTGAAAATGGTGGAGAATTTAGTAAGAAGAGTGTTTGTGTGAATGTGTGGTGTGTATCTTAATAATAAAATGATTTTCAACATTAACCTTCGCTGATAAGCTTCAAATAATTTCCAAAGGAAGGGCAAAACCGCCTATGAAAAATTTAACCAAAAAAATGAAAAAATGTATTAGACATTTTTATCCGGAAAAACCATACGAACAATTTAAATGGCTAACAGTGTGTGAAAATATAAGTAAATTTTTTTGTTGCCCATGTTTACTTTTTGAAAATGATTTAAGCAATTTCCATAAAGCTGTAAAAAGACACATTATGTCCAAAGCGCATTTGCAGGCCGTCATAAAAGAAAAAATCTTCGGCAAAACCAGAACTGAACACACCCTTAATAAACAGTTGGAAATTAGTCACCGCCAACACAATGAACTAGTCGATAAAAATAGGCAAATATTAAGAAGACTTATCGATGTTGTTTGTTTTCTCGGACAGCACGAATTTCTTCAAATAGAGGAAATTTTCAAGATTTACTTAGTTTAATGGCTAAATATGATGATTGCTTAAAAAATCATTTAGAGCAGTCTAGCGTTTTTCGCGGAACGTCGAATCGAATCCAGAATGATTTAATTTCAGCTGTTGCAACCATTATTCTAAAAAGAATTAAGCAGGAGATTGGTGAGGCGTGGTTCATTGCTATTGTTCTGGACGAAATAACTGATATCACTAATTTTAGCCAATTATCTATAGTAATATTCTACGTTAAAAGAGACGGAAGGATTCAAGAGCGATTTTTAGGTTTTAAGAATGTGTCCCAAAATAGTACAGCAGATGCATTATATATCATAGTTTATAATGTTACTAAAGAAATTAATGGAGAGAAAAAATGAGTTACTCAAAGCTATGATAGAGCTGCAGTGATGGCAGGACAATTAGGGGGTCTACAAGCTAAAGTTCGAGAAACTTTCCCAAGTGCTGTGTTTGTCCATTGTTTTGCTCATAAATTAAATTTAGTTTTATCCCAGTCCATCAATCACATTAAAGAGTGTAAAGTATTTTTCGTTACTTTAAGTGGCATGGCTGCTTTTTTTCCAAGTCAACAAAACGTACACAAGCTTTGGACTCCATTGCCTACAAACGATTGCCCACAGTAGCTCCTACTATGTGGAACTATAATAGAAGACTTGTGTTAACAGTATCTGAAAATCGTGAATCACTGATTGAACTATTTGAGAATATAATAGAAAATAATGAAACGTGGGACTCAGAAGCAATAAATAGTTCGAGGGGGTTTTTGGACTGTTTGAAATGAGATTCTAATTTTAATTATTTGTTGAACATATTTTCAGAAAATGATATTGCTTTTTGCCTAAAAAAAGTGGATGATTTTAGGTCCATGTTAAGCCAAAAAAGAGATGACTGACCTATTTTGGGAGAAAACGATAACGTTAAATGTAGAGCCACAAGCCAAGCGTCTTCGAACAGACACATCATACAGACGCCTTTCTTATGAAATAATCGATCAAATTCAGCAACAAATAAACTATAGATTTAACGGTTTAAATTATTTTAAATTCCTCGAGCTCTGCAATTTTGACGCATTTAAAGGAAAAACTTTTCCAGAAGATGCGTTTAACTCTCTTCTTCATTATGGCCAGTTCTTCGACCGAGTGTTGAGTGCGATCTGAACTAAAAGTGATTTACGAAACTGATGACATTAGTGCAAAAAATAACGCTAAGGAACTACTGCAATTTTTAAAAGACAAGGAGCTGGAAGATGTCTACACCGAAGTGTCGAAATTGTGTGAATTAGTATTGACAATACCTGCCACAAGTTCATTAGTAGAACGCAATTTTTCAACACTTAAACGTATAAAAAATTTCGTGAGGAATTCAGCGGCGCAGGAGGGACTTTCGCATACATCGCTGTTGTCCATTGAAAATAAACTTCCAAAATATGTCGGAGCATCGACGTTTTTATGATGTCATTGACGAATTTGCAAAAAATGATCGAAGAATCGAATTACATTACAAATAGGTAAGTTTCTAAAAATTGCTTCCCTTTCTTAAAATTTCACCGGACGCCCCTGCTTTGTATGCAGTTGGATTTACATTGATATCAGGGAAGGGATGGGATGTCATGAAAAAAAAATTAAATCACAGGTTTTTTAACAAGTTTATTTAAGAAATATCATAATAATGGATAAGTATATTATAGATACACATTGATATCAGGGAAGGGATGGGATGTCAGGAAAAAAAATTCAAATCCCAGGTTTTTTAACAAGTTTATTTAAGAAATATCATAATAATGGATAAGTATATTATAGATACATCAGAATCCATATAAAATTAAATTATTTCCGCTATCGAAAACAGCATTATTCAGAATAATGGCGTCGCTAAATAATCGCTATACAAAAAAAATATACAACAAAATTTCAACAAAAAAGTCTTTGTAAGAACCAACCGACGTAGCTTGTAAAACTACTCATTTGTCTAAAAATATAGTTATTTACATCGAACAATCTTTTTCATTAAAGAGAAGTCACTGAAAAAAAATATTTCATAACGTATGGACACCATACAACCTACTCTAGGTATACCTAGTTTTGAAAGGACGTCATTACGATTTAATATGCTAAATAATTTGAAAAAGCCATCACAGAAAGTTCTAAAGATTCTTTTATTACTCTAAACAATTAACTTTTAGCATTACATATTTAGAAAAAAATGTAATATCATGTAACTCATGCCGACAAATATAGCCGAGGCACAGTTCAATTTGACCCCCCCCCTCTCGAAAGTCATCCACAAAAAGGCATTTAAAGATAAATAAAATATTAAATTTGTGAACGAAAAATAAACTATAAAATAACATTTCGTATTAAAAAAAAAATATTTCAGAATCGTTTTTGACGATAGGCATAATTTGTCGAGCAAAAACTGTCTGTTAACTCAATTTTTGCTAAGGTCAATTTAAAAAAAATTGCATGGAATGCTAATTATCTTATCCTAGACCCTATGCAATCAATAAAATAAAATTTCGGACACTCTATACCTTAAGGCAGTGGTGCTCAAAGGGTCGATCGCGAGTGCTTTTTGAGTAGATCTCGAGAAGAAAAATTTTTTTAATAAGTAGGTACTTAACTAAACTACAAAAATGTATTACGTAATAAAATAACACACTGCTAGCGGCAAAAGGCGGCTTTATCAAAGGAACGCGCGGTACTTGTCAAATAATTTTATTCTTGCCGCTTTTCTAGAAATTTCGGGCTGCGCGTTTGACGGGAACATTCGAGACTTTCGTTCACGCCGATATAAATGTTGCGCCTGCAGGAATTGGAGTCATTCTGAATTGCAACTTGAAGGCAATACTACGTCGATACAAAGTTTATTATTAAATAGTACAAAATGAGTGCAGCGAAGAAATCTAAAACGTATCATTTTAATAACGATTGGGAGGAAGAATTTTTGTTTTGGTGAAGAATAAGTGCATTTGTCTTATTTGTCGTGCGTCAGTTGCAATACCTAAGCGTGGTAACTTAGAGAGGCGTCATAAAACGGTTCATAAAAACTATGAAAAGGATTTTCCGTCACAGAGTGAATTAAGAAAACGAAAAGTACGTGATTTGATATCTTGTTGGAAAAAAGAACAAACCATGTTCACAAGACCAGCCAAACAATCAAAAGCTGCTACGGTCGAGTCATTTAAAATATCTCATATATTGACGAAACACAAGAAACCATTCGAAGATGGATCGGTTGTGAAGGAAGCATTTATTGAAGCGGGTGAGACTTTATTTGGAGATTTTAAAAATAAAACAGAAATCATGTCTGCTATTAGAGAACTTCAGTTATCTCGTCCGACTGTCACAAGGAGTATTGAAGTCATGAGTCAGGACATGGCAGATAAACTAAAAAATGATATCATGGAATGTACATACTTTTCTTTACAGTTCGACGAATCCACCGATATGACAGACACTGCCCAGCTGTGTATTTTTATTCGGATGGTATTTAATGACATGTTGGCTAGGGAAGAATTTTTGACAATCATTCCTCTGAAGGGGAAGGGGCGAAGATATATATGACGTTTTCTTCAATTTTGTAAAAAACTACAAGCTACCAATATATAAATTAGTGTGCATTACAACCGATGGAGCACCAGCAATGACTGGAAACAAAAACGGTTTTGTGGCATTGTGTCGAGCTAATGAAGATTTCCCTTCATTTTTTTCAATCCATTGCATTATACATCAACAAGTTTTGTGATCAAAAGTTTTAAACACGGAGGAAATTATGGGCATTGCAACAAAAATTGTGAATTCCATCCGTGCACGTAGCTTGCAACGGCGGCTCTTTAAGTCGCAGTTGGAAGATAGGGAGTCAGCTGAACACACTGATTTAGTTCTTCACACGGACGTCAGGTGATTGAGTCGCGGAAAATTCCTAGAAAGGTTTCAAGAATTATTGCCCGAAATAACAGCAGCTTTTCTAGACGAAAGAGGTGATGACACTCAGATGTTGAAAAACGAAAAATGGAATTTTTGACTAACATCACAATGCACTTAAACACTATTAACTTGGAGCTTCAAGGTAAAGGAAAAACTGTTATTGAGATGATTAGCGCAGTAAATGCATTCAAAAGTAAATTGCAGCTTATGATAGATCAACTGAAAAGAAAGGATCTGAAACATTTTCCGTCTTTGAAAGCAAGGATTCCTCAGTTGAATTATGATACGTATGAGGCTGAATTATCAAATATTTTGGGACAATTCGAAATGCGTTTTTATGGTTATAGTAAATTGGCAAATGTAGCATCATTTATGAGTTATCCTTTTTCATGTAAAAACATTGAGGAATTAGCTACTGAAATAGCAAGCCAGTTTAATATGAACTCATGTTCTGTTGAAAATGAGTTGGTGCAGATTATATCAGATATACATCTCAAAGCTATCAGCAAATTTCTGGTGTTTTATATCTGAAGATAAATATCCGAATCTAAGGCAAATCGCCCTTCAACTGACACCAATGTTTGGGTCAACTTACTTGTGCGAGTCTGCATTTTCTGAAATGAAGATAATTGAGTCAAAATATCGCAATCGACTAACTGACGATCATATGTCATCAGGCTTACGATTAGCACTCAGTGGTTATGTACCATCTTATGAAAAGTATGCTGAGGACATGCAGTGCCACGCTTCAACATCCAAAGTCACTCCTTAATTAAGTTTAACACCATATGTAACTCTTTTGTTTTGTAACAACCAATAAACTCGCAATTTTGAATAACTATGAGTTTTTTCATTGATATTGTAGAGAAGAACCTAACTAAACCTAACCCAAACCTTGACTAAAATAGTGTATATTGTGCGGAAAGCTAATATCTATATATGCTACGGTACACCCTACATAGGTAGGTAGGGTGTATGTACAACCCTGCATCACACATACTTGCAGCCTCTCAGAGTCGATCGTAAGTAGTCTAAAAATATTGAGGTAGATCGCCAGCAGTTCAAGTTTGAGCACCCCTGCCTTAAGGCATATCTGGGTAACCCCCGCCCCCCCGGGCCGGATCCAGCCCACCACCAAATTGGATTGATGAATACTTTTTTATCATCCACAGTGGTAAACCTATGTGCAATGAAACAATTTCTGTTTTAAAAGAATACAATACGAAACTTAAAAGCATTACTTTAGCATTTCGCTGAATATAATTTACTTAGGGGCCAGGTAAGAAAGGATAAAATTAAAAACTCATTACCGATTTAGGGAAACAACAAGAAATGTTCCATTCACAAAGATTAAATCTAGACAGTGTTGTTAAAGTTGGTTTTATAGTTGGTTCCAAATAAGCGAAAACAAAAGTGCCTAGTAAAAGTTGCAGAACTTTTGTGCCTAGAAAAGAACAAAGAGTTTGAGAAAGTGAGCTTATCGCGACGTACTGTTATTCAACGTATAGATATGATGGCTAGTGATATCAAAAAAACATTGACTGATAGATTGGCTGGTTTTCAAGCATTTTCGATCGCTTTGGATGAGAGTACCGATTTATCTGACACAGCGCAGTTAACTATTTTTATACGAGGTATTGATGAAGAAATTGTAGTGACAGAGGAATTACTGCCTTTACGGTAGAGATGACACATGTAACTCATTTTAATGATGCCCTTCACTGACTCTGGATCACTTTACTGAGACAGCTCACTGAGTCGGTTCAATTGAGCTGCGAAACGAAGGAGCGAAATCTACTCCTGCGTCATTTGACAAGGCTCCTAACTCATGAATTGACTCCCGGACCACGGTTCTGCCACCTTGGCGACTCGTAGTTGTAAAAGACAGCTGATGGGATATCGTTCGTGCTCGACTAGTACGGTGAAGAGTCACCGCGACGAATTGATCAAGTTTAATGTTTTAACAGTCTGACTATGCAGAATTTCTGTTGGAGATTTATCAAATAAATTAGGCTCTTATTTATTTCCTTTAAAATAGGTAGGGGAAAGTGGGGTAAATTGACGAAGCTGGTAAAATGACGAATGTGCGTAAAAACCTCACTAAGCAACACATCTCTACTCGTACATGTGGTGCCATCTCGTTAGCTCAGCCTGAAGTATACCAAGTAGTTTAGCCGAGATCTAATAGACCGCTTCTCTCTTTCAGCTAATTTATGTATTTCATATATGTTATTGTAAATTTTATAGTAGTTTTTTAAGGTTTTTTATATCCAACATCAAGGTAAGGGCAAAATGGAATAGTATACACAACAAAGTAGGGAAACAGGCACGTTAATGTGAAATTGGATTGCTTAAATAAAGTTTTTTTTTATATTTTTTCACGCAGAACATTAAACATAACCTTAAGAGGCAAGATGGCCCGGGTAAGTTGACGAATTCGTCATCCTACCCCACTGGTCGTTAATTCAGCCCATTTTATTGGTTTTATAAACATGAATAAACAAATAACGAATTGCTCTAAAAAATCTTGCAATAGTGTAGCATCTCTATATGACATCCCAGAACCGACCCTCCGAAGGTATGTGAAGAAAATGAACAATGATCAGGAAGTCCCAAAACATGGAGGGAGGTTTTCTACTACGTTTTATTTAAATCAAAGTCAGGCACTTGTAAAGTGTGTTACCAAGATTGAGAAGAGGTTTTGGTTTAACAGCTAAGAAAGTTACCCTATGAGTTTGCCGTACATCCAGGATTGTTTCGAAAATAAAAAGAAAGCTCAAGCATCATTTTTTGATTTGAGGAAGGCCTCTGATTGTATATCTCACGAACTCCTGCTCGCCAAACTAATGGAGTTTAATATGGGTGCAGACTGTGTTAGTCTGGACCCATATTATACTCCACTTAGTTCAGAAGCAAGACCATTCAGATCATTCAGACTGAATAGACTTAGTGTACATGATGCTAAAAAGCAAATATTGAACTGCTTATTGTGCCCAATGACTTCCAATAAAGACCCTATAAAATACCTAGGTGTATATCTTGATGCTGGCCGCACATGGAAGGAACAATGTACCCTCCTTTCAAAGAAATTAAGTACTTGTTTTTGTCATTCGAAACCTAAAAAATCTGGTCTCGGATTATGTCCTAATGAGCGCATACTATGGCTATTTTCACAATCATATCTCCTATGCCATACTGTGTTGGGGACATTCTATCTACCCACGTATCAAAGGTTTTTTCTATACAAAGGAGATGTATAGTCAAAAGCAGTGTTATCGTGCGAATCATACGATTTATCAACGACAAACTTTTTAAGTCTGTTTTTCTTTTATTACGTGTAATCATATGATGAATTAGATAGACCTATGATATTTTCATATTAAAAAAGAGGATAAACATATAAATACCAGCATTTGCAAAAATCTTTGAGCGATAGAAAACAATTTTCGGGTTTTTTGCATCCACAAGCGAAAAAAATGGTATTAAATCTAATAAAATATTACGAAAATGAAAATTCACCAACCAATATCCAGGAGACAGTAGCAAAAGCTCTGGGAATCGGTATAAGGACTGTGCAGAAAATTGTGCATGAAAAAAAGCATAATTTACTACCGAAGGAGTTTAAGAAATGTACACGAAAAAAGCCAAAGACAGCAGACTAAGTGTCAATGTAAAAATGGATGTTCGTAATGCAATTTACAATTTATACACATCAAAAACTAATATAACCCTTCAAGTTTTAAAAGAAGCTTTAAAAAATCGAGGCATATTGGAAATTGGACTAGAATCGTTGTCAACATTAATAAAAATGTTGGGTTTTCGATATAAAAAGGACTGTAATCGAAGATTTTTATATGAGTTGCCCATATAGCAAGTCAGCGTATCCAGTTTTTAAAGAAATATACGGAAAATGTTAATTAAAAATTTAGAAAACTGGTATTTTTAGATGAGACTTGGATATTTTCTAATGGAAGTGGTTCGAAATCTTGGCTGGATAAGTCTGTAAAAAATGTCAAGAGAAAAAAGGGATGTGAGACGGGAAAACGGTTCAACATTTTGCAGGCAAGTTCTTCAACAGGATTTCTTCCAGGTGCAAGTTTACTGTTTTCTTCAACATCCAAAAGTATAGACTACCATGATAATATGAACTGTGAAATGTTTGAAAAGTGGTTAAAAGAACAACTGATTCCAAATTTAGATGCTCCATCTTTAATCATTCTGGACAATGCATCTTATCATTCAAGAATCTTAAATAAACAATCTACTTCATCCTGGAAGAAAAGTGATATTTATGACAGCTTTTTTCAATTTAATTTCAGTTAATTTAGAAAATACTTTGAGCCTGTGTACTAGTGATATTGACCCAATATTGATCATCTTGTTTCTCAGCTTCAAACTCAAGTCTCTCATTAATTTTAATTTGATTTTTCTATCTGTTTTTGTTAATTTGTTTTTTTATATCTTTGATTATGCTATTATAATTAATTAATAAAAAAATGTGTGAATTTTCTTTCATTAGGAACTTCAGTAAAGTAAGTAAAATGCTTTATTAATGAAAAAGTATTGAAAAGAACTATTATTTCTTGCAACAAGGAATCAATATCAGTAAAAAATATATATAGCGGGAAATTGTTGAAAGTAACATTCAAAACTGGCAAAAGCCGAAAAGAAAATAAAAGCAGTGCCTAAGTTTGAACCAAACAATAATTAAAATTAACAGAAAATAAAATAATACTGTAAAACGCAGATAAATAACAGGCCAAGTAATCGCCCCCAAGATGTCCTTCCAAACATATGTGTCGGTGTCCTAATAAATTTAAATCGTTTTCAGAGTATTTAATCCAATTATAAAATTCAAACAGATCCACTCACTGCCTGATATATATGTATGTAAAGAGAAACAAAAACTACAATTGAACAAATTAAATAGGGAGGTTCGTGTCTAAAATTATTAAAATTCACTAACTAAACAGTTGTTCCGTTGCCCTTTCTAGATCCCAGTTGTACGACGACAGGGCGACCCTCGCTTGGTGCTCCTCGATCCCCATATCGACAAGGCGCTTTATTTTTTCATCACATTCTGGGTTTGCGTTGGGACCTAAAAATATTTACCAATTGTTAGATACAGTGAGGTCATAAAATCCGTCTCCGCCCGTCCAACTTTTAAATAGCGCGGTATATGGCAACAAAATTATAAAACTATAACATATAAGCAAATTCTCCATTTTTTGAAAAAAAATACAGCTTTAAATGTCAAGAAGACAGAACGGAGTAGTTTCAAAACTTTTTTTGTATGGAAGGAGGGGATGGAGTAATGCTTCGTTTTAAAGGTCATTTTATTCTTAATTCAACGCCCCATTTTGAAACCATTTGATTCGGCAGTTTTTAAATGATGACCAATAATAATTTTAAATTCGATTTTCTAATACTGCACTTTTTTCTACCAAGTGCAGCAATAATTGGTGGTATCTTTCTAAAAATAGTTGACATTATCTCGTTCTCCATTGAGCAATTTGAGTGAAAAAATAAGAAGTGCCTTCTTTCTTCGAAACTCTAGGGTTTGCAGGCCAGAGAGAAGAGCTCTTGTATTATATGTCAGACCTTGATATGGAAAATTAAATTTATATAAGAAGTACTTTTATTTATTTACTTATTTATTGCACTTAACAGATTCCTTACAAGAATTCATCCTTTTACAAAGTATAAAATCGAACTTAATAACTAAAAATTAAATATAACTAAAGAACATGATCTAACCTATTTCTTAGGGATCTATAACTAATGGTAAAAATATCAACATCCTTTTGTATTCTGTTATATAGGTTGCATATATTATATAAAGGGGATCCTAGCTGTCGGTTATTGTGAGCTACATTTGGTATGTAAAAAGTGTTCACATTTCTCATGCCATAAGCTGGAACATTAAAATGTAGAGATGAGAGAAATGAGGTATCATCATTAAGTCCGTTTATTGTTTTGTGTAAATATAGCAAACAAAATTTTTGCCTGTGCTTATAAAGGGACACTTGAGAATATCTTTCACAGTTCATCATCAAAAGTTATTCCTAAGTCCACCATTTCATCCACTTTTTTAAGGGAGACATTTTCAATAGAATATGTAAATGTAATTGGATTTAGTTTTCTCGTATAGGTAAGTAGTACACATTTAAAATTATTAAAGTAGAGTTTATTATCCAAAGACCATTGAACAACATTATCTATATCTTTCTGAAGGGTTAAACAGTCATTAATAGTTTTAATCTCTAATAATAAATTTTAAGGTCATCTGCGAATAGTAAAAACGAAGCATTTTGAACCACTTGAGTTATAATATTTATAAACAATAGGAACAGCAATGGTCCTAAGTTAGAACCCTGTGGAATACCAGAAGCAGGAATAAAGTCTTCTGAGGTATAACCTTTGATATTAACATTATACCTATGAACACACAGATATGATTCTAATAGTCCCACCACACTGCTATGAAAACCAAATTCCTTCCCTACCTTGGAGAGCAAAATAGAAAAAGACACTCTATCAAAAGCCTTCTCAAAATCCATATAGATAACATCCATTTGGCTATGACAATTTAAAACATCAGAAATATTTTGTGTTATTGCCAATAGATTGCTTGTGGTCGATTTATTTTTTACAAAACCATGTTGGTATATTGTTAAACTATTCTTTACTATAGGGTATATAGCTTTAAAAATTATTATTTCAAAGAATTTGGCTGGTGCTGACAATACAGCAATCGGTCTATAATTATTTATATCTGATTTATTACCTTTTTTATGGACTGGACAAATTTTAGTTAGTAGTTTCCAGTAACTAAGAAATGTCTTAGTTTTGAGACTTAAGTTAAATAGAAACCACAATAGGTAACATAACGTTTCCATAAACCCCTTAAATATGAATGTTGGAGTTTTATCAGGACCAATTGCTTTACCATCTTTTAGATCTTTAACAGCTTCCATGACATCAACTATTTCTATCTTATTTAGTAACACAGTGAGGGCATAACTATTTTCTAAAATGTTTGGCATATTTGCTGAATCCTGTGTGTAAACACTGTTAAAGTAACTAGCAAAGGCATTACATATATCTGGACCACTACTATACTCTACATTATTTAAAAATATTTTATTGGGCATATGTACAGAGTTTTTTTTAATATTAATATAAGACCAAAAAGATAGAGAATCCACGCCGATGTTATACTGTATTGTTTCAATGTAAGTTCTTTGGGCAACTTTTATATCATTTTTAAGTTCAGCCCTTACCCTTTTATACTCTAATAGCAAGTCAATATTATTAGTTTTTTTATAATTTTTCCTTAATTTCTCTTTTAACTTCAGTTTGACAATTATAGGTTTATTAAACCATGTATGGTATTTTTTGTTACTATGTTTGCTTTTAGGAACACACATATCAAAGATATTATATAGTTTGTCATAGAAATCTGAAACTGCTTCATTTATATCAGTGTGAGATTCAAGGAAACTCCAGTCTGTTTGATTAAATATATAATACAAAAACTCATTTTCTTTTAAAGTAGATGTAGTTATGGAAATATTGAGTGTGGGGTGATGTTT
Source organism: Kuschelorhynchus macadamiae (assembly GCA_030620095.1). Taxonomy (NCBI): domain Eukaryota; kingdom Metazoa; phylum Arthropoda; class Insecta; order Coleoptera; family Curculionidae; genus Kuschelorhynchus; species Kuschelorhynchus macadamiae. The sequence goes on from JAUTXW010002797.1 coordinate 632,419, forward strand.
ATCTTCAATAACAAACCTGAAATCATTTCTCTCAACCCTGCAGCCTAATTTGGTTATTACAATATCCAGTAAGCGATTTGAGGGAATTGCAAATCTATTTTTTTCGATTCTGTCAATGTGACACTGATATGAAGGACTCCATATTGCAGAACAAAATTCCAAAACGATCCTAACCAATGAGTTATAAAGACACCCAATTGCCTTGGTATCAGTCACATGCTTTGTATGTCGTTTTATAAAGCCCAGCAATCTTAAACCCTTAAGTACAATGCTATCAATATGTAGATTAAAAGATGGATTAGAGTCAGAGGAAACGGTGAAAAGAATTTTAAGTCATCTGCATATAATAGACATTTAGACATTTTAAAATAAGACACTATATCGTTCATAAAGAGTAAAAATGAAATTGGTCCAACATGTGAACCCTGCAGAACACCTGACGTTACAACAACCTCCCTGGAAGCTGAGCCAGACAAGTTGACCTGCTGAGGACGATTAAACAAATATGATCTGATCCACTCCAGATAGTTTCCACAAAAACCAATTTGCAGCAATTTCCATAATAGAAGCTGATAGCAAACACTGTCAAAAGCCTTAGATATGCCTGTATAAATGACATCAATCTGTTGGTCAGCCTCAACCAATGTCATTAAGTAATTCTGAAATATTGCAAGATTTGTAGTCGTTGAGCGACCCCGATAGAAACCATGTTGCATACTCGTAATGTAGTGTTTTAATGATTCAAAGATTTCATCGGCGATAATTGTCTCAAATAGCTTTGGTATGCGTGAAAGTAAAGAAATACCTCTATAATTCTTTATATCGCTTTTATCACCAGCTTTAAAAATTGGCAAGAGAGCAGAAAACTTCCAAATTTCAGGAAAGGAACCTAGGTTGAAGGATCTCTGAAAGATTATACACAAAGGTTGAGACAATGACTGACAACATCTTACCAATAGAATAGTGGGGATTCCATCTGGACCAGCCTTCTTGGAGAGGTCAAGGCTCTTTATTTTATTACAGATTTCTGCCTCGGTAAAGCAATACGCAAAAACAATAGTAATTTTCCCAAACAACTTATAGGACCAATCTTACTAAATTCCAAATTGGAGTGGAGAGAAGCAGAACTGAGAGTAAGATAATACATATCAGTTAGAAGTTTAACCTCACGTCGTATGCCAGAATATGCTAAATAATCGACATGTTGTTTAGTCCTTTTATATTTTTTGTAAAGGCGATTCTTTTCCCCAATAAGCTTTCTTGAAGGATGGTCAAACCATTTTGGATATTTACTATAAAACAACGATCTTCGTGGGGACATATCTATTAATACCCTGGAAAAAACCTCATAAAAACGCTCAACCATTCTGTCCATGTCCTATTCAGTTGATAAGAAAGACCAGTCACACTGCTTATAAAAATGAATTTAAAACAATTATCAATGCTATAACAAATGCTTTGAATCAGTAAGTATTATAATTATAATAATTAATTCCCCAGTGCCTACTGGCACCTCTTCAGTCGCCAGTAGGCAGACACCAGATTATTTTTATTTCTTGTATTATAGTTATGCCTATTCAAATGTGTTCGATATCGATTAATATTTTTCCTAACAAACATTAGGCATTCAATAATAAATAACGATGGAACTGTGAGTATTCTCAGGGCTCTAAAAGCATTTCTGCAGTTATCTCTAAATCGCAATCCTGCCAGTAATCTAACACTCTTCCTCTGCAAACCAAATACACTCTGAGCCCCAGTTGCAGTTGAAAAGTGAGAATGGAAATCTGTAAAATAGACAGTCCTAAATACATTTACAGAGAGACAATCAGAAAGCCCACGAAGAAGAAACGATTTACTTAGTCTTCGAGCCAAAGTGTCAGTGTGCAGACCCCAATGCAGACTTCGATTCGATCAGATACTCGGCTCATCATCATCAACGGCACTCAATGTAAAAATGACCCTGTTTATTTTATCATTATTAAGTAGCAGTTGATTAGCATTAAACCACTTCCCAAATCACCCCCGCTCTACATTGGAACACTCAAGAGACTCATGCAGTGAACTTGCACTAACATTAAATAAAGTATCATCAGCGAAAAGGACAAACTTTGAATTGATCCTAACAGTAGGTAGTGCATGGGGCACCCCCACTGACAAATTGTCATCTGTTTTTAAAGTACGACTCGACAAGACCAATAATCGTCTGCGAAGTGATATTTAGCATGCTTCCCGAGAAGAATTGAATGATCAACACAATCGAAAGCTTCACTAAGATCACAACAAACTACAATGTTATACTCTAGATTATTTAAACTATTTAATATCTCAGCAACCAGGCACTCTATTTCTCGAATAGTACTCTTATTCCTGCAAAAGCCATATTGGCAGTTGCTAAGGTTGTTGCCCTCAAAAAAAGGTGTCAGTTGGTTTGTCATACACTTTTCAAAAATATATGAGACAATTAGAAGTAATGAAATCAGGAGATAGTTTCCAGCAACTCAGGGTCACCTTTCTTAAAAATTGGAACTACAGTTGCATTTTTCAAAATTGATGGGAAAATGCTGGTTAATGGAGACACGATAACATTTTTAATACATTTAACTAATACGACAGTTAAATCAAACTTATCTTTGCTTTTTTTATTTTTTAATTCCTCAATGATATCTCGCACTTCATTGAAACTAATTTCTGAAATTAAAATAATTTAAATTAGAGAAAATAAAGTTGCAATTGTTAAAATAATGCAATAGATTTTGGTCTGATTGAGGCAACTTCCTTATGAGATCATGAACTTTGCTAACAAAATATTCATTAAAATCATCTGGCTTCACCTTGATGGAAGTCTGAATTTTTTCATTTTGTGCTGAATGACAAAAAAAATGAGAATTCTCCACGAATTAACTGAAGATGACCCTGACAAGCGACTAGAGTTTTGCAAAATTATAGCAGAAAATATCACAACAAATCCCATTTTCAGTGATTGGAGCACCTTTTTCTTAAATAGAAAATTCAACATATCAAAATAAATGTTTGTGCTGGTATTTTGGGTGACCATGTGATGTCTCATATTTTTGGAAAAAAATTTAAACGGCCCTACATATCTTTGACTACTGCAGGATACCATCACTCTACTTATTGATGATGTTGCTCAAAACCCACGTGAGTTTCAATAGAACGGTGCCCCGCCACGTTATCTTAGATTGGTTGCCAAAGTCCGACAGAGTGACCAGCTCACTCGCCAGATCTTACACCCCTAGACTATTTTCGGAAAATCTCAAGTTTTCAATATGGCTCTGGTTTCTGTGAACGAACTGCGTGAACGTATCATCGACGTGTGTACAGAAATAAACCCTGAAGCCCCCCATAATATAAAGGAAATATTCACTAACGGGATGTTTATTTGACAAGAGGTGCAAGGCGAACATTTACAACATCTTTTAAAATAAAAATTTGAAGTTTTCCTTTTTCTGCTTGTTTCAGCTTTTTAACATTCGTTTTATCAGTTTTTTTGTTAATTGTTCTACTGTTTTAATAAAATATTTACCGTTTCATTTTCGTGCTTCACTAAGTATGGAGTACTGACATAGGTAAACCCAAAAAAAAATCCCAAAAGTATAATAATGATTCCATTACAAAACATTGCTATTGGTCATCATTTGAGAAACTGCTAAATCGATTGTTTTCAAAATCAGAGGTTGAATTAAGAATAAAAAAAGCTTTAAAATGATGTATCACCATCAGCTGTCTTTTTTTGTTCAAAAAAATGGAGCATTTGTTGATGTATTATCATTCTATATTTCAATGCAATATACGGAGTGGGTCAAAAGTAGACGGGGGGCGATGTACAGGGTGTCCGGATTTGGTTGCAAAAGCAGGGTATCTCGCTTATTTTTAAAGATAGCATCTTGCGGTTTTCACGAACCTGAGCTAATTTTTTGTGAAACTCATGAAGCCGTAAACAAAATTTTCATAGCCTTCTTCGTTTATGAGATACAGGGCGAAATAGAAAATTTTGCATTTTGGGACTCCCCTCGTATCTCGGTTATCCTTTAACTTAACGCAAAGGGAAAAATTGCTGCTTATGCAGTTTTTTACGCTGGATCCAGTGGCGTAGTAATATTTTTCATTTGAGTTGTTATTTTTTAGATATGACCCAAAGTTGTGTTTTTTTAAATGGGACATCCTGTATATTTGTCCAGAAATTGATTTGTCCTTTTAAAAGCTTCTCAAAAATATATAATAGTATGGGTCTATTTTAATAAACAACAACAAAAATCCTAATTTTTATAATTATCATCTCAAATTTTGCAGTAGGCCGCAAAACAATGCTGCCTTTTATTTAAAGTCAACAACAATTAACAATATCTACATCCTATCTACAACAATATCTACATCCTAACAATAAATTAACAATATCTACATCCTAACAATAAATCGAAATAAATATGTAAGTAAATCTATTTATCAAAATATGTATTGATAATTTCGCACTAAAAAAGTACCACCTACCTAGATTTATGTAACACAAGAACAAAACAGTAATAAATTATTATGTAACAAGCTTTTCAGCAAAAATCAACTGTCGTATAAGAACTACAGTAACCAAGGAAATCAAAAGAACTGTTCAAACTGATTTTCATTTTATTCTATGCACGCTTCGCACAATTTTCGTATTCGTTTTAGGGAATTAAGGAAAATAACGGGATGATTTGGTAAATAGCGAAAATTTTCTCTTATTGCATTTCCTAAATCTTGGACATTATCATAGTGGTCTTCGTAAATTCTATTTTCCAGATATCCCCATAGAAAGAAATCTAAAATCAACAAATCTGGGGACCTAGAGGGCCATCTTATAGGTTCATTTGTTCCGATCCATTGATTGGTAAAATTATTGTCCAGAAATAATCTTGTCATTCCAGAATTGTGTGCAGGAGCACCGTCCTGTTTAAAATAAATTTCGTTAATTTGCACTAGAGGAACATCGTCAAGTAATTCAGGTATAGCTGCTTCTAAAATTTCTATATAGCGATTGGCTGTTAGATTTCCCTCAAATATATAAAATTTTATATGTGTTCCTAATATGAAGCAGGACACATTTAGACCAAACCTGCCCTGCTGTCTTCTGGAATCAGAATCTACTATTGTGCCTATTGAGTATACCAGAATTACTGAACTTCGTCTGACCATATAACCTTCCTTTCAAAATCTCTAACCATATCGCATCTTTCTCGAAACCAATTGCAGAAGACTACCCGACGCTCTGCATCCTCTGGCTGTAAGTGCTGCACGAGCCTAAATTTGTATGGGTGGTATTTGTGCTTTTTTAGAATTTCTTGAACTCTAGTTTTTGGAATCCCTATGCTCTTTTCACTGGCCCTACAAGAGTTTGTAGGGTAAGCTTCTGCATTAGCCAAAACTGTAATTTCCTCAGCCTCCCGATTTTCTTTATTATATGTTTTCGTACGAGGTTTGATAAATAATCCATGATTAAGTATATTCTTTTTTATCCGATAAAAAGTGGATATATTAGGTTGCCTCCTTTCTGGATATCTAAATAAAAATTAAGCAATAGTATTGCAACATACTTAAAAATTAACTATTTACCTGTTAAAATACATCTCAGAAGAAGCTTTAACATTTTCATTACTTAATATAAAAGAAACTAACATATCGTACTTTTCATAATGTTTGAAAGTTTGGTTTTCTTCCATAATAATACAAATATATTTTTACACAATAAATAAATACAAAAAACTAGCGCTATATTTTATATACGCGTACAAAATTGGGAAATGTCATTTGCTTCCAAGAAAACAAAAGAAAACGGCATCTTTTTGCATGGCCTACTGCAAAATTTGGGATGATAATTATAAAAATTAGGATGTTTGTTGTTGTTTATTAAAATAGACCCATACTATTATATATTTTTGAGAAGCTTTTAAAAAGACAAATCAATTTCTGGACAAATATACAGGGTGTCCCATTTAAAAAAACACAATTTTGGGTCATATCTAAAAAATAACAACTCAAATGAAAAATATGACTAAGCCACTGGATCCAGCGTAAAAAACTGCATAAGCAGCAATTTTTCCCTTTGCGTTAAGTTAAAGGATAACTGGGGGGTCCCAAAATGCAAAATTTTCTATTTCGCCCTGTATCTCATAAATGAAGAAGGCTATGAAAATTTTGTTTACGGCTTCATGAGTTTCACAAAAAATTAGCTCAGGTTCGTGAAAACCGCAAGGTTCTATCTTTAAAAATAAGGGAGATACCCTGCTTTTGCAACCAAATCCGGACACCCTGTACTTTATGTCTCTACTGTATAATTATGATGTCAAAAAAGAATTTATGATAAATTTATTGACGTTAATAAGGGACCTGCAGAGCATTTCATTTGGGCTAGAAATTATAGGTTTTATTTAATATGGTTAATTTAAGGGACATGTAGAGCACTTCATTTGGGCTAGAAATTATACATTACATATTTCAAAACCATTTATTTTTGATACATGGTATTGTTGGTACTTGCCTTGATTTTTTGAGATACCATTAAAATATAAGAATATATATAAGATCGAATCAAACAACTTTTGTTTGGAAAAATTTTTTTAATTAAAAAAAAAACCATCACCTTGTCCAGAAAATAAGAAATCAATTTTGAAAATTAATTAAAATTGACCTCAAAGAGAATGGTTTAGCAGCTGGTGCACGGTACACACTGACCTGCTTCCCAATTTTGATGAGGCTTTACCCTGGAATGACTGGACTATAACTTTAAAAAATAACAATATAGAATATATGAAACAATTTTTCATTTCTATTAATCAGCCATTTTATTTATTAACTAAATTCTTAGGCACTAAAAGAATTGACCCGCCTAACAACCTACCTCCAGCATATGCGTTCGTCCAATGCCTAGCGGTCAATTTGAACATTTCTATATTTTCTTTATATTGCCTAGCCACCACCGCGTCCTGGGGATCATCGGGCTCAGCCGCCGATAAAAGTGCCTGCAGAGAGAGCAGCACTGTTCTAAGGGTCATCGCGGCAGCCCTAAAACCAAACATGAACTTACTTCTGGTCATTTTGCCTTTGACCGAGTGAGAAATCATCAGGTAGCTCAAAATATCCTGTGCCTGTAGGCATTAAATCGATAATATTGTGTAAAAATATATAAATAAGTAGATAATGCCCATATTTATGTTCACCAAAGGAGATAAAGAGCAGAGGCAAGATTGTTGGCAGACTATTTTATTACTGATTTATTAAGAACTTTATTCTTGATAAAGTTGTTGTATAAAGAGAAAATTTTTGATAGTGTTAAACCTCAAGCAGGATTGAGATGGTTTAAATCAGCCATGTCAAACTCAAAGTCACTGGTGGACCAAAAGCATGAAGACCATCGACTAGGTGGGCTGCAAAACCTTATCTTAAAGAAGACAAACTACTGAAAATCTTGAGAAAAAGTACTATTATAGGACAAGTCTGTTATTAAATTTCCAATAAAAAGGACATTACAAAAAACTACAAACATTAAATTCTTCTGCCAGACATTTGACATCTTTTGTCTTTAATTAAGTTGTCTATTTGTGGCGCGAATTTATCAGCGGAAATAACTTTTAAAACTGCGTCCAAGTGTGCGTCCGTCAACCGCGATCTTGCGGGAGATTTGTTTCCTTTCATCAAAGAAAATAGTTGTTCACACTTCTAGGTACTTCCAAACATTGACAGGATTTTAAACGCAAATTTTCTCATTTCCTGGTATAAAACAGGCAAGTACTTATAAAATTCGAATGTACCAACACTATCAAATTGTTTTAAATGGGTCTGACACTGAATCTCAATTACTTCCATTTGCAAGTGAGGGGGAACTTTATCAATATCGATAGTGAAAAAGCCAGTAAATAGAGAAAAATTGTTTTCTTGGGTTTTAAAATCCGGAAAACGCTTCTCAAATTCTGACAGAAGGCTTCTCATTTTCTCTGAATATATTTTGTATGATATTGGGACACTTGTGCTTTCCTGATATGCATTACAAGTCAGAAAATGTGACAGATTATCCTCTGCTAACTGTTTTTCCCCCAACATCATCTTACACTTGAAAGCTTTCACATGATCATACAAATCTGCAATAACTTGACGTGGTCCTTGCAATTTTGTATTTAAGTCCGACAAGTGTTTTGTGATATCTACCATAAATGAAAGATCTTCTCCTTTTGTTTCCATGAAAACGCGTATTTCTTCTTCGAGTTTCCAAAATCGGTCGGTACCATAGAACACGAAAGCCATCGCACCTCTGCATAATATGGTAATCCAGTGTATTCACTTTCTAAATCACGTAAAAATGCAGAAAATTGTCGCTGATTAAGACCTCGTAACATTATGAAGTTTATAATTTTTTTCACTGACTTTAAAACACTTTCCAACTTGATCACTTTTCAGCATAAAACTTCTTGGTGGATTATACAATGAATATGATGAAAACCTGGTTTCTCTGATCTTTGTAATATTTTAACGAAGCCATTTTTTACTCCAGGCATTGAAGTAGGTCCGTCTGTTGCAACGGAACACAGTTTTGACAAATCTAAATTGTACTTTTGCAGAAGTCCATAAACAGCATTGAAAATATCGTTCCCAGTTGCTCCCCATGCAATGGTACTAATTCCAGTAAATCTTCATACACATTGATATCTGTATCAACCGAGTTGCGCCACACCACACACATTCGTACTTTCGTCACAGGCAATAGAAAATAAAATGAAAGAGTCTGATTTTGTTTTTATCTGATCACTTATATTGGCAGCCAACTCAGTAACTCTTTTATATTATATAATATTGGAACCAGGTACTATTACAAATAAAACAAAGGATATATTTTGAAATGCCTTCACACTCCCAGTGGGTTTTGAAAGAGACATGTTAAAAACTGTATCAGAAATAAATTATAATAAGCCCTGTTAAGTGTTGCAACAATAAGTGTGCAACTCAACTCGAAACTCTATCGCAACTGACTCATAAATGACTAAACACTGAACAACTGAACTCAATCGCACACGGCTTATATAAATTCACCATCAACAAATGGTTTTGGATTTAGATGGAACAAGCCAGATAACGTTTGGCTTTAGGTTGAGTACGTGTAATTCATTCTCCTAAACATAGATGGCACTATGTACATTTGTACATTTTATTGTACCAATCGTTGTTGCAGCGGCGCGCGCTTTGAAAAACGGTTTTCAACTTGTTCGCATTAACTGGCTGTTTTCAAAACTGATTTGGGCCGCAGAAAAATGCTCACTGGGCCGCATTTTTGACATGGCTGGTTTAAATCATCTGATTAAAATCATGATTGTAATCAAGACAATTTATTAATAAACATCATGATTTTTTCCAACAAAAACTGCCCTTTATATTGATTAAATGTCTATTTGTGAAAATAACATTTTGAAAATGACTAAACAAATAATAAACTTTTATATCCATAACATTTAAAACTAGCTAAACTAACTGATAATATGTCTTTAAATACAAATAAAATTAAAATATTTCCTAATATGAATTCAATATTTTTGGCTGCAGTTACTTTTTCTACAACTCATGATATAGTACACAGTATCAAATAAAGATTCTGCATGATTTGATGAAATACCAGGGTCATTTTTAATTAAATTTTCTCAATACATTATTGAACCATTAACTTTTTTAATAAACTGTTCTTTTGTGGATGGAATTTTTCCCAACATTCTCAAAAGCGTCAGTGCGCTTTGCACAAAAAACAGGAAAAACATAGAAAATTACAGATGCATAGCTTTACTATCCATCTTTTCAAAGATCTATGAAAAAGCTTTTTATATACTCTTAATAAAGTTCATTACTCTTAATAAGATCAACATTCATTTCAGAAAAATGTGAGCACCCAGGATGCAGTCCTTTATTTACAAAATTTAATTATTCAAAACTTTGAAGACAAACAAAAAACTGCTTGCTTGCTCTTTGATTTATCAAGTGCTTTTGACACAGTCAATCATGAGCTTCTTCTAAATAAGCCTATAGGATAAGAGGCCTTGCTTTAAACTGGGTTCGCACATACCTAAGCAACAGAACTCCAGAGGTGGTTTTGACAGTTCATGAAGTTAAGTACAAATCAAGTGAGAAAAACGGTGCACACTGGCGTCTCCCAAGGGAGCATTCTGGGCCAATATTTTGTGCACTGTTCAATGAAAGTTTGTCTTTCACAACCCTTGTTCAATGATCAAATGATCCTAATAAATTAAGTGAGCAAACCCACACAGCTGTAGATTATATGCAACACTACTGTAGCGAGAAAGTGAAAACTGATCTGACAGTTTTTAGTATACAAGAACTCAATTACAGCCTCTTAGTGAGATCTGAAAGCAAAAGTATCAGTCAAAGTGTAGTGGTTAAGTTCCTAGGAGTCTTGGGCTCTTCTCTTTCATGGGAATAACACATTAAACACCTTTCAAAAAAATTATCCACACATTGCTGTGCACTCTGGAGATTAAGAAACTTTGTAAGTTTGCAGTTTCTACTTAATTATTACTATGCGTTTGTACAGGCTTCATTCTTAGAGGTAGAAAAAAATGTTAAACTCAAAAGTTAGGTTCTGTCTGAACTGCCAGAATTTGCTAAAAAATGAGGCACCATGTATATTTTTAATTTGTTGAAAAGAAAATTTTTTTCTGATTTCAAAAATAAATACTTTGTCTATGTTCAGACTAACAGTTATCACATAAATTTGATCTAAAACCTGGAAAAATCAAGTGTTCTGGCTCATAGTTAACATAGACGGCTTTGATTTCAAATATTTTTATTTTAACATGACCATTTTGTCACCTGATTTACTTATTCTGACAAAGAATGGTGGCTCATTAGGTAGTGTCGTTCTTCCCTAATACATGGCACTACAGACGAAATAGGACCATTACCTCGAGGGTCCAACATACATACAATCTTTAATACACATAAGAAGATAGGACAAAGCTTGCCATCCCTGAAAGATATTGCACCTTTCAAAACAGAAGGAGTATCTAAAATCCCCTGCTCCTGTGGAGAAGTGCAAGTGGGAGAAACAGGGCACTTAATATCAACTAGACTTACGGGCCATATTGATGTATTAAAAAGAAACAAATTGTTCAATCTTTTGTAACTGAACATCAGCATACCACTGGCCATATTACAAATGTACCGGAAACCAAGGTTCTAGCATCGGTTCTAGGACTTTATAAACAAAGAATTAAAGAATGAATTGAAATTTTTAAACATATGAGGTTACGCTCTACATCACAAGTGGAAATTAACACAGGGTCATGGTTCGGATCTCAGATCTCATACAGTAAAGATCCCTGAAGATGCCTCTTACAATCGAAGGCGAAACGTCGGATAGTAATTCCAATTTGACACTGTTTAATTCCAAGAACCATGATTTCTTAGTGCTGGTCATGTTGGATTTTTGTTCATTTTTCAACACCTTGTATACCAAACCTAAGGTTTAACATTGTCAAAATTATTTTTTCTGCATATTAAACTGTAAAGGATATACATGAAAAAGCCATGTTGAAAACAACAAATTTATTAACTGTGAAACAAAATATATATTTTTAAATATAAAGAACATTATTTTAAATTAAAAATCAAACATACCCTGAACATATTTTAAAAAATTGCAATTTTTCAGCCAAATATATACATACCTATAACACATTTCAAATAGACTTTTATGTGCAGGGTGTCCGGTTATTTTGACACCCACATACAGCCTTTGTTATAAATTATATCAAAAACTGATAAATAAGTAACGATTCATTACCAGAAAAAAACATATTAATAACTAAATAAGCATCAACTTTGTTTTTTTATGGATTTTTTAAATGGGTCACCCCATTTAAAAAATCTCAAGACAATCTCTACAACTTGTATTGTATTTACCATTTTTTGAAATAACTCCTAATAAAACCTATGGGTTGGAGGCAAAATATAACCGGACACCTTATACCTAGGGAAAATTACCAAAAATCTATCAACCTTCTAATAAGTTTCAAGAATTACAAATTTAAAAATTGCTTAAGAGATATAAAGGAATTAATTTTAAAGCTGAGTTACAAAATACAGAAGTAAACCCAGTTAGATAAAAGTAAAACCATGAGTAAAACTTTTTTTTGCCCTACAAACTTGTCTATTCATATTTCCAATTCCTCTACCCTGATATACTAAATGAAAACTTAGCCATTCTTTCTTTAACTCAAAATGCAAATATTTCTTGTGGTAAAAAAAAATTTCATTTCTAAAATGAGGATCAATAAGGAGCATACAAATCGGACTAATCTCACTAATAGATGAGAATAAAACTTACCACTGATCTTTTAATATATCCAAACATATTGCTCCTGTAACTGAAGAAATGTTTGGATGCCATATTTTTGTAATAAAACGTACCTAAAACAAAGTCTGCTTTTAGGAATGCCACCAATGTAAATACTGAGCTGTATACACAGCACTGAAAATAAATGCTTGACACTACTTTTCTTTTTACTACAACATTAGGTACATATATTTGCTCCATTCTTCTCATTATTCTATGATCTTATAGCAATTTGAGTACTACTTGTTATGAGAGTTAAGATCTCTTAGGTATAAATATTTGTACTGTATCAAGAACTATATACAAAATAACACTACCAGTATAATGAGTTTTTCTCAATACTCACATATTTTTCATTTTCTTACCTTCGGAGGATTGAAAGGGTACGTTTCAGGTACTTTAATTTCTAATACAAAATTGCCTCCTTCATATGCAGTATCTGGAGGTCCAGCTATTTCTCCTCGAAGCTCTGTATAATTGTTATCTACAAGTTCCAGTTTAATAGCACATTTTGCAACCTGAAAATAATATATTTACTGATACATTTTTAAAAAATGGTAAAGCAAAGCAACTGATTATCAACCATTTCTTCAAGCTTTATTAAAGATATGTTCTTGGCTCTATCCAAACAAAAGCTGTTGGCCTGATTGATAAGCCAAACATCACAAGGAAACTTCTCGGGAAGCTTATATCTGTGTCAGTTTTACTGTTACTATAATTCTGATGAATTACCATCCCCGTATGCCTTCCTTAATCATTTCTAACAGGAAGACATGAATATTGACCCACATGCATCCCCCCACAGCATAGGAAAATATTGAGTTTGATTGTATTTGCTTAAATTATTTTATCTTTATTTAATTTTTGTTTATATAAATATCATTTCATTTTAGGCACTTTTTTATATATGATTTAATATTATATTTTATTAAATGTATATGATAATCAAAATAAGACTATTTGGATTCATATATTTAAACTTTAACAGTAGGATTAAAAATCCGACTACTGAAACTACTACTAGATAAGCAACAAAAGTGGTTTATCTGGTTTTAAGAGAGATAAAAAAACTAAATACTGAAGACAAACTCACTTTTAAGTAGCAATATGAAGTTTTTATATCTTTCTTACAGATTCGGCATTATTTATAATGCGAAAATGTTTAAATTTAATTTTAATTTTTTTTATCCTTAAACTTTTTTTTGATATTAAAGTTAGATATATCTATGGAAGATCAATTCTGACTTCTGAACACATGAACATAACCTAAACCAATTGCGGCATTCATCAGACTGCATTGCTGCTATTAGGTGGCCCAACAAAGCAGCTGACTACTGTCAACATGGCTGCCTTAGGACAAACACTGTTTTCTTCCATATGAGTCTGTGATAAGTTAAAAGCAAATTTCAAGGATTTTTTTATATATTTAGTTCATTTTTTGGTACAGTACTCAGTCAGAACGCAGAGGTAGTCGAGCGAGGCAAACAACATATTTTTATAATTAAAAATTAGATCCTTTTGTAGTGCAGATCCAAAAAACTTTCCCCTAGTGACAATTACGGACATTGTTAGTTACTTAGTTGCTCAATTTCAATTATGAATATCTAAATTAAACTTAATTCAATCTGTGTATTTAATATTTTGTACTGCACCCAGTACATATATTGTTGTAATAAATAAAACATATATTAATAAAACAAACAAGTTTTTATTTAAATAAATTGTTATTGTCAGACTGAATATAATATGAATAAAAAGTTATTGTGTTTAGAATAAACCTGATGGCGAGTATAAAGGAACTTAATTTTTTCAGCATAATGAAACCTTTTCCCATTATTAGACTTAAGCTTACTTATGTGAAGAAAAAATGTAATTGTGTACTTGCCCTCTAGGACAAGAATATACCATCGAGCTCCTAAAAAAAAGCTACATTTTGTTCCAATCTTATTTTTTTGAGAGGTTATTGAGAAACTCAAATATTGAAAACAAAGTCCATACCTTTATCATACTTGTAATCCTGAGTCTGAAATTTCCACCCTTCATAAATTAATAAATTTAAAAACTTCCATCCTGAATGCATAACTAGATTTTTCTTCATTCGATCATAGGTTTTGCCAAGAGACAACAAATCTGAGCTAACCCAATGCTAACAAGACAATTCCATCTAACTATAGGTTTTGTAAAAAAAATGCTTGTTTTACAGCAAACCTAACCTATCAAAAATAAACAAACTGTTTGAAAATCTGCTTGCAATATGGCAAGACTGTCCACATATGTAGAATTTGACATTTAATACTTGACAATCCCCTTATATCTGTGAAATAAATTGTTATTTTTAAAAGTCATTTAGAAATATAAAAACAAATAATATGTAAAGGCATACAAGCATAAAACTTCCTCAAACTAAGGTATGCTTTAAATAAATAAGATCAGAGGGTTTAAAATAAAAAAAAAAAACTGCAAATGGTAAACCACAAAAGTATCTTCTCTCCCCATTGTATTAGACTATCCCGCACATAATATTGTCTATGTAATCTAATCAATGAAGAACTGGTATGGATGTGTACATTTTGTTTTTGTTTTCTTTATTTTCTATATATATTCATGTTTTTGTATTTTTTGCTGATCTGGCACTGTCTAAATTAAGTCCAAATGTTTAATTGCATTTGTTTTTTTTGTGATAATGCTTGCATTTTTCTTTTTATGTTTTTTTTTTTAATTTTTATGGTTGTACTTTATATATATTTATTTCATTGGAATTTTTGAAAATATCTTTTATACTTTTCTTATATGACTATAATATAATAATAAAAAATAAATAAATAAAAACAAATATTTTATTCACCCATCTAATGCGAAATTAGCTACATACACATTGAATATAAACTAAGTATAAAAAAATTTGACTGAAGCTTATCGGACTAGTATGTATAATAATAGAAAATTACTGTCAACAGTTTAGGGCCATTTTATGATAAGATTAAATTTGTTTGCATTTTATTTTGCTTATAAATATCCCAGAAAACTATTGGGAAAGCTCAGAATTCAAATATTTTGTTGAAAACAAGTTTTGCCTGACCAATCTAAAAACGTCACATTTTGATAAATCTAATGTAACAAAAACAAAATTCTTGTGCAACAATATCACGATAACCCCCTGCAACTATATTTCAACAACACAATCGCCTTTAAAAATAGCAAATAAGAAAATTAGTGCAAAAACAAGAATATATGACAATATTCCTTGAGTAACACTATCAAAAAATTTGTAAAATCATGAGTGACCGTGAAGGTAAGCTATTTATTTTAAAACTTATATATCCGCGAGCTATGACCTGAATTTCTAAAAAACTCCGAGCCATGCCAAAAAACATACTTACCTCTTCGCTTTTGATAACCTCTTTGAATTCGCGTCGGATCCTTTGAGCCGCAATGTTAGCCATTTTTCTTGATTTTACGCCTTTATTATTAAAAACAGGGCATCACAGTCTTATAAGCCGCAATATGATGTCTCACAGTAATAAGTAGGGTTCTGCAATTTTTCTTCACTTACGATTTTTTTTGTTACTCCAAATTTTTTTCTAAAATGTGAACGAGAGGAATGAACTGTCAATTTTTTTCCAGGGAATTTCGTTTTTCTATCGCCTCCGCCATCTGTCAAAATTACTACCAACCTAATTTCAAACAAACATCTTGTACATTTATCAGGGCTTCATGTTTAGTTAAATCTCTTTCACAATATGCGGTATCGAAAATATGTTATATTGTAATAAAATTATTGCGTTGGTGGTTACTGTTTCATAAATTTAGTTACGTAATTAAGTTATATTTTATTTGGAAAAAATGGCGCTAAAAGTTTGTCTATTGGGATTGAGTGGATGTTGGACTATTAAACGGTCTAGACGAACAAATAATCTGTATAATATACTATAATTAATTCCTTGTAAATTCATACATATCTACACCGTAATCAAAGTAATATAATGTCTATTTATTAAGTAATAAACAATAATTGAATATAATTTTACAAGCAATTTTAAATATTTATTTTAGTTATCTCAAAAATACATTTTCTTAAAGTCGTCAGCTCTCGCACATTCAAGCTTAACATATAAATGCTGAATTGTATTTATTTCTGTTTACCATTTATTGTACTTTTTTTTAATTTAAAGTTAAAATGTCTAGTGTTTTTTTTTGGATCATAAGGATTTTACGTTAAAGATATAGCAAAACTTGGTTTTTGTAATTCTAATTTAGTTAAACGAATACATTATTTTTTTTAACTTTTTTTTTATATTCAAAAAAACAGCCTACGTAATGTGAATTGTGTACAACATGATTATATCTTGTTGGAGTCTATTAGGCTTTCTTTCTTAGTCTATTTCATCACAAATATTTGAAAGAACACACAACCCTGGTTTTGGAGAATAATTGATGTTAAGAGATTGTTTACATTTTCTACAAGTTTTATAGGCTCTCTTATACGTCTCTTTGTGACATTCTCATGTGATGGTGTGGATTCTTTTTAAAAGCTATTTGTTACAGTTGAGTGCTTCCTTTATAAAGTTATAATGAATACAAGTTTATCTGTTTTGCTTTGTCTGCTTAATTTTTTTGATCTCCCTGTTCTATAGTCCTTTGTCTTATCCCTAATTTATTTAATTTACCATTCTGTCCTTTCATTTAGTTTTTGGTTCTTTTGCCTCGAAATAAATCAGGCGTTACAAAGAAGTCTACGTTCTTTGAACATTCATTGGCAAGTCTTTCCATTAATTATGTTTTCAAGTCTTTTTGTAAACAGACGGAAAACAGATTCAATACTCAAATTCAATAGTTTCATTGACGGAAATCCATCGAGCATCTCTTTATATGAACCCAGCATTTACAATGATTTTTTGATTATTTTTGAAATATGATCTGTGTATAATAACTAAATGCACTATCGAATTTTATTCCTAAGTCGCTAACCTCTCATGAGGTTTCAACAGCAGGTCTACCAATATGATATGTAAAAGGCATCCAGGTCCTACTACGATCATAACTTCGTAGCACGTAGTTTTGCGTTCTTTTCACACTAGAGCACACGTTTATCCAGATTATTCTGAAGCAACAAACAACCATCTTTATTGCGTACTTATTTAATTTACATTAGAACTTCAGATCACGAGCAGATAGTAAATATTCACTAGGTTTAAAGAATTTAGAAAAGGCCCTAGAGAGATCTCTGGGACACTCAATATCAGAACAAAAATGTGTTCAATTTGCCAGTAAAGCTCTAGTAATTATGGTCTTATTCACAATAATGAGCACACCGCAACCCCTACTGACCGATCGTTTCTATAAATGTTGTAGTCTGATAATGCAGAATTAAATATACCCTTCCAATAAATACCAATATGTAATATGAGGAAGTTGAAACACTCTGCAGTAGTGTTAATTTTTTTCTTAACAATATTTTTGTGACTGGACAACTTTAGACTCTAATTATCGTGATTTCTTATTATTATCTATTCCTATCCGAATAAACAATTAATGGAATAGCAAACTTCTCTAGAAAAACTTGACATTTTTCTTTCATATCCGAGGACCATTGCCCACTCTACCGCATTGATATGCTTAGATCTTTTGACCCTGAATGACGTCTGTCACCTCATACCCGTCGTCCATTGGTTGAAGATTAACCAACAATTTTGTAGTAATGCCCGGTGCTTCTAATTCGTGCCGAGCAAAAGCAATCTTACAAGACAAGCCTCAAGCAACTCAAGGTATTCATCCAAGTCTTGAAACGAGGATGCCCAACATCAAAGTGTTTTCTGGCACCAGCCATCCAGACCTGGCACAGAGGATCGTCGACAGGCTGGGAATCGATATTGGAAAAGTCGTCACCAAGAAATTCTCCAATCTAGAGACATGGTAAGTGCGAATTTGTTTTGTTTTGGTGTGTGTTTATTGGAAAAACGTGGGTCCACGTTACTGTCGGTGACATATCAATCATGGTAATTTATTACATTCATTTAATTTCATTGGTCTTTTGAATGACTTGGCCTGTAAAGTTTATTTGTCTGTTACATTTAATATTATTTTTCGGTTACTTTTAACAGTTCTGCGGATGCTGACGTTAATTTGTAGTATCTTAGCAGAACCCGTACTACAAAAATTATTTTTCAAAGTAAGTTTTAGTTCATAAATCTGATTTATGTTAAAAAATATAAACTAAGTTTTTTTGTATCCTTTTTTTTTTAAATAGAACCTGTAAATTTTGGATTACTAAAAAGAATGTCTGAGACGGGTCTAATCTATTGCGATAATCGAGTGTGCCATGGTTTTTCATTTTTTGATTTGGCAATCCAAATTGAGCTTGCCAGATGATGGTAGTCACGAAGATATAATTCCAAATAATTCTTTATTCAGCAGGAAATTATGATCCTTTATAAAAAATCATTTTAAGGAACAAAAACTACTTCATATTAAATTTTGGCTCTTCAACTGACACTTTCACATTGGAAATTAATTTCTGGGTTTGCTAATCTCTGGTTCTCCTATTTCTATATTAAATACGATTAAATATGATTGGGTAATATAATTGTCTATTTAATCTGTTGTTTTTATAAACTAAAGCAGGTGCAGACTCTTAAATTATTTTGAATTTTACATTTGTGACCTACATCTGCTTGTCATCAAACAACGGCATGTCCTATGCTTGGTTTGACAGATTGTTGAATTGCCTAGCTATATCATTGGCAGTAGTGCTGGGGGTATCTTCACCTACTTTATGTCACTTTGACATATTAAAATGATCAAAAACTAGGTATGTTTATAAATATTTATTTATAAACGTACTAGAAAGTGACATTAATGTGATTCAGATTGAATAGATGTTTATTGAATAGTTGGATTGGTTCCGGGCTAACACTAGTGTGGAAGTACACAGTTAAAGGCATAATACAAAAATGCAAAATTAAAAAAAGTTTGCTGCATTTACATATACTTTGATATAGACATGGCAACACTGGAATAACTTAGGATCTATCTGTTATGGCTTTTGTTTAACTTTGCTGTTTCCTGAAAATAGAGCAAATTGTTTGTTTTTAATGCTGTTTTTTTTTTCAATCAAAAGTGCTGATAACTTCACCGAACCTGGATTTTTTTTCTGACATATTAAGTACTTGTTTTATTTATTTTAATTTTTGTAAAATTTTGTAAAGGGTGCACAGATTTGGTTGCAAAAGCAGGGTATCTCGCTTATTTTTAAAGATAGAACCTTGCGGTTTTCACGAACCTGAGCTAATTTTTTGTGAAACTCATGAAGCCTTAAACAAAATTTTCATAGCCTTCTTCATTTATGAGATACAGGGCGAAATAGAAAATTTTGCATTTTGAGACCCCCTTGTATCTCGGTTATCCTTTAACTTGACGCAAAGGGAAAAATTGCTGCTTATGCGGGTTTTCACGCTGGATCCAGTGGCGTAGTCATATTTTTCATTTGAGTTGTTATTTTTTAGATATGACCCAAAGTGTGTTTTTTTAAATCAAAAATTGATTTGTCCTTTTAAAAGCTTCTCAAAAATATATAACAGTATGGGTCTATTTTAATAAACAACAACAAAAATCATAATTTTTATAATTATCAGCCCAAATTTTGCAGTAGGCCATGCAAAAGATGCCATTTTCTTTTGTTTTCTTGGAAGCAAATGACATTTCCCAATTTTGTACGCATATATAAAATATAGCGCTAGTTTTTTGTATTTATTTATTGTTTATATATTTGTATTATTATGGAAGAAAACCAAACTTTCGAACATTATGAAAAGTACGGTATGTTAGCTTGTTTTATATTAAGTAATGAAAATGTTGAAATACTATTGCTTAATTTTTATTTAGATATCCAGAAAGGAGGCAACCTAATATATCCACTTTTTATCGGATAAAAAAGAATTTACTTAATCACATATCATTTATCAAACCTCGTACGAAAACATATAATAAAGAAAATTGGGAGGCTGAGGAAATTACGGTTTTGGCTAATGCAGAAGCTTACCCTACAAACTCTTGTAGGGCCAGTGAAAAGAGCATAGGGATTCCAAAAACTAGATTTCAAGAAATTCTAAAAAAGCACAAATACCACTTCTTCTGTAATTTGTTTCGAGAAAGATGCTATATGGTTAGAGATTTTGAAAGGAAGGTTATATGGTTAGACGAAGCACATTTCAGTAATTCTGGTATACTCAATAGGCACAATAGTAGATTCTGGTCCCAGGAAAATCAACACCAAATATTTCCCAGAAGACAGCAGGGCAGGTTTGGTCTAAATGTGTCCTGCTTCATATTAGGAACACATATAAAATTTTATATATTTGAGGGAAATTTAACAGCCAAGCGCTATATAGAAATTTTAGAGGCAGCTATACCTGAATTACTTGACGAGGTTCCTCTAGTGCAAATTAACGAAATTTATTTTCAACAGGACGGTGCTCCTGCATACAATTCTGGAGTGACGAGATGATTTCTGGACAATAATTTTACCAATCAATGGATTGGAACAAATGGACCTATAAGATGGCCCCCTAGGTCCCCAGATTTGTCGATTTTAGATTTCTTTCTATGGGGATATCTGGAAAATAGAATTTACAAAGACCACTATGATAATGTCCAAGATTTAGGAAATGCAATAAGAGAAAATTTTCGCTATTTACAAAAATCCTGTTATTTTGCTTAATTCCCTAAAACGAATACGAAAATCGTGCGAGGCATGCATAGAACAAAATGGAAATCAGTTTGAACAGTTCTTTTGATTTCCTTGGTTACTGTAGTTCTTATACGACAGTTGATTTTTGCTGAAAGGCTTGTTACATAATTTATTACTGTTTTTTTCTTGTGTTACATAAATCTAGGTAGGTGGTACTTTTTTGGTGCGAAATTATCAATACATATTTTGATAAATAGATTTAATTACATATTTATTTTGATTTATCGTTAGGATGTAGATATTGTTAACGACTTTAAATAAAAGGCAGCATTGTTTTGCATGGCCTACTGCAAAATTTGGGCTAATAATTATAAAAATTAGGATTTTTGTTGTTGTTTATTAAAATAGACCCATACTGTTATATATTTTTGAGAAGCTTTTAAAAGGACAAATCAATTTTTGGACAAATATACAGGGTGTCCCATTTAAAAAAACACAACTTTGGGTCATATCTAAAAAATAACAACTCAAATGAAAAATATGACTACGCCACTGGATCCAGCGTAAAAAACTGCATAAGCAGCAATTTTTCCCTTTGCGTTAAGTTAAAGGATAACCGAGATAAGAGGGGGGTCCCAAAATGCAAAATTTTCTATTTCGCCCTGTATCTCATAAACGAAGAAGGCTATGAAAATTTTGTTTACGGCTTCATGAGTTTCACAAAAAATTAGCTCAAGTTCGTGAAAACCGCAAGGTTCTATCTTTAAAAATAAGCGAGATACCCTGCTTTTGCAACCAAATCCGGACACCCTGTACATATTATGATCCTAGATCTGGTTGAGTAAACATTGTTCGATGGATAAATTCCATTTTTTCTTGACTTTTTAGTGTGGAAATTGGAGAATCTGTTCGTGGAGAGGATGTTTACATAGTCCAGTCTGGATCGGGAGAGGTCAATGACAATCTCATGGAGCTGCTTATCATGATCAATGCCTGCAAAATTGCATCTGCCAGCAGAGTGACAGCCGTGATTCCTTGTTTCCCATATGCGAGACAGGATAAAAAAGACAAGGTGACATATATTTAATAAATTGCTAGAGACAATTATGATTGCTATTCTAATAAATATTGGTTTTTTGGTTAAAAGGTTATTAACATTACTGTTGTCAAACTGGTTTTGTGTGGTGCAAGCTTTACATATCGCTTTCTATTTGTCTAAACTATTTCTAGGTCATTAATTTCAGAAGATAATTTATTGGAGTTGCCCAAATATTTGCATACAATTTAATTTGATTTTTATCAGTTTGATCTAGACACATTTCGGTTTGAATATTTATTATATCCCAGCCAATAGAACTATATCATAATGATTTGCTTTTACTTGTTTGTACAATGAAATTTTTTTATAATAGTCTCAAAGAGAATAGAAATTGGTAGCTTTTAGGGCATTATTTCTAATGCCATTGTCTCACAGAAAGTTTAGCCTGTTGTGATAGATTTAGCTTTTAATATGGTGTGGCTCTTTTATGTCTCTCTCCCCACCCTTCATTTGTTGAAGTACTCTAGATAAAAATTTTATATCTGACACAAGTTAATAGGACACTAATTTTTTTTTGTTAGTGTATATTTTGTCATTGAAAACTTCAAGATAATGTTTGAGAGCCATTTTAAAAAAATAGAAAGGGGAGTGCAGCAGCATATCTTTTAAAAGGTCTTTTCAACCTTGTCACGAAAACATGAGGACAACAGATCAACCAATTTAAAATGGTGGCCATTTGTAAATTAATGCCCTAAAAAATTGGGGGTAAAAATTGTTGAAAACTTTTGTGACACCATTTTTATTCTTGTAGATTGTGTGTACATTTGAAGGGGTATTGTTATTTATATATGACATACTGTGCATATGTGCTTTTCATTATGTTTTGTTTTTTTATGATTAGATTTTATTTTTCCATCATGTTTTACTTATTTTTGTAACAATATTTTAATTTATTGTGTATAGGGTTTTCCCATTGATACCCACTTACAGAGTTTTTTTATTCAAGATGGAAAAAAATGTAAATGTAAAACTTATTTGATTTTACCTGAAGCATCAGAATCTGTCAAGAAAATAAATGAAAAACAATTGGAAAGTAAAAAATTGAGCTGTGGTTTTTATTTTAAATGGAACATCTCCTGTATAATATTATTTCAATAAATGAGCATCTTCTTGCTGATTATAAAAATATCAGGTTTAATACCTTTATCTTGAAAGACAACCAAGAAAATTGACTACATTGCTGCCAAAGGTTTACTAAGTAAAGTAATTAGAAAGGAATATACTGCCTTATATGGCAGGATTCTTGTTAATTGTCCCAGTTGTTTTTAAAGATAAAGGTACAAACCTGGTGTTTTTATAATCAGCAAGATGCCCCTTTATTGAAAAAATATTAGGTATATAGGAAATTTCATTTAAATAACAAAAAAAAACATGAAATCAGTATGAAAATACATTTCATATTATCTAATAATATACAGGGTATGTATTCCATTTGAAAAATACATGTCATGATTTTTTAAATTTTTTGAAAGTTGTTTTTTGAAATCAGAAATATCCAAAAGATAATAGACAAAAAACCCTACAATTGTTGTATTTAAAATGTTTCTAAACCCTATAATTATGGTTGGACGTATCACCCTGTACATGTCCATCTTTATTTTTATATTCCAGTTTTTTTTATTTTGATCCGTTTTGCATAAGTTTGTTTTTTTTTTATATATATAGACCTGTGTATTTGTAACTTATGTTTAAGTTTTTAATTGTGTTATATTTTGCTTAGGACCATATTATATAAATTTAACGTGTTTGTCATCAGAATATTATATTCTTTGTTAATAAAGTACTTTTTGAATTGAAAAAATTGAAATACAAAACTAAAGTATTTTATTCCTTACATTATCATTATTTGTAAAGTTCTTGTGAGCATGGAGATTGTATTGTATTTTTCTATATACAGGGTATTTTATAAAAAAGAAAATTTGAATTTTATTTATAATTAAAACATCCTGTATATAGAAATGGACAATATTTAGTACCCAAGCTCAATAATGCATTTAAAGATCACGTGAAAACTAAAATTTTTGAGTTTTCAATAATTTTTATTCTAATTTTTTTTATTCTGTCACATATATATGAGTGGTCGCCATTTTGAGATAGGTAATTTTGATGTCCCCATACTTGAAAAAGAAGCATTTAGTCTGTAACATAAGTGTTCAACATTTAAATTTTTTGACTTGGCTTGTTCAGAAAATAAAAGGTGACTGGACAATGTTGATGGAATCTACTTAAAAAAAAAACTTACATTTTAATATTTATAGTAAATAAAACTAATAGGCAGAGTTGTCAGATTTCAGTATTTTCCTCTAGAATTTTCGACTTCAAAAATAAAGTAGTTCTATATTTTCATCTAAGAAAAATATGTTTTTGGTTTATTGTTGATTTAGCAGTGTTGGAATAATACTTTTGCTGAGTTATTATCTGTTATTATTTTCAAAAATATTTAGGATCTATAGTTTTATATTATATATCAAGGATTCAAAAGTTTTTGAGTAAATTTTGAAAATTTTAAATATACAACAATTAAACTCATTTTTATGACGTTTACACTTACACTCTTGCCAAGCTTCTGAGTTTATCTTTATTGTTTTAATATAGATACACTTTTTTACTTCCAACCCAAAAAAAGGCCTAACCTGGGTTAGCTAAAAACCACCCTAATATTTAAAACACAATTTACATTTAAAACTCTAGTTTATTGTGATCATTCTTTGCAAATAGTCAATTAACTCTCAGTTTTTGCAATAATTCCATGAATATCAACAATACCTATAATAAATTCAAGAAGTCTTAACTCATTCGAAGAAAACTTACCTTATATTCACCCTTTAAATCAAATCATGTTCAACATTTAAATTTTTTAACTTGGCTTGTTCAGAATATAAAAGGTGACTGGACAATGTTGATGGAATCTACTTAAAAAAAACTTACATTTTAATATTTATAGTAAATAAAACTAATAGGCAGAGTTGTCAGATTTCAGTATTTTACTCTAGAATTTTCGACTTCAAAAAAAAAGTAGTTCTATATTTTCATCTAAGAAAAATATGTTTTTGGTTTATTGTTGTTTTAGCAGTGTTGGAATAATACTTTTGCTGAGTTATCATCTGTTATTATTTTCAAAAATATTTAGGATCTATAGTTTTATATTATATATCAAGGATTCAAAAGTTTTTGAGTAAATTTTGAAAATTTTAAATATACAACAATTAAACTCCTTTTTATGACGTTTACACTTACACTCTTGCCAAGCTTCTGAGTTTATCTTTATTGTTTTAATATAGATACACTTTTTTACTTCCAACCCAAAACAGGCCTAACCTAGGTTAGCTAAAATCCACCCTAATATTTAAAACATGATTTACATTTAAAACTCCAGTTTATTGTGATCATTCTTTGCAAATAGTCAATTAACTCTCAGTTTTTGCAATAATTCCATGAATATCAACAATACCTATAATAAATTCAAGAAGTCTTAACTCATTCAAACAAAACTTACCTTATATTCACCCTTTAAATCTGGCAAGTACTTTCACTTGTCGTTTGAAATGCAATCCTCCATCAAAATTTCGACAAAAAAATCATAAGTTTTATTATTTTTCATGTTTTCTTCAATTTCTAATAAAAATATAGTGTAATCGCATGACTAATTAGTTATTGCAAAACTCTCTATTATGATGATTTGGACAAAATCGAGAAACAAAGTTATGTGAAGTGTTGCCAACCTCACCTTGTTTTCTGGAAATACTATAACAGGCTTTAATGATGGTTTTATTGACAAACCTGGGCTGACCTAATGCTAATGAGGCAGATTCATCTAATAATATAGGTTTTGTTAAAAAAGTCCTTTTTAATAAAGATTCGAAATTTTGTTGGCACGCTGCCGCGCACTTTCTTTACAACAAATTCAACCAAAATAAATACTGTTTGAAAAATCAGCTTGCAACATGGCAACACTGTCTACATTTGTCACATTTGGCATTTAAGACTTGACAATTCCCTTCTATATGTGAAATAACTTGTTATTTATGATTTGTTTTGCCATGAAAGTTAGTGAAAACTGTTTTTTAGTCATTTAGAAGGGCGCACAAGCGTAGAACTTCCTCAAACTATGGTAAACTTTTAATAAATAGGGTAGGAAAAAGCAGAATAAAACAATTCTTTTTGGTGATTATTAGTTAAAATAAAATATATTACATGGGTTTGTTAACTACACTTGTTAATGTAATTATACCTGCAATAGCATGTATGAGCCATCAAGATGATAAATGTGATCTGAAGTAGGGGGCGCTGATTTTTGTTGTGTGGTTTTGTCCAATATTAAAAATTTGTCAACCATATAATATAATGAAAAATAATATTGTCGACTTTGGGTTTGTTAGATTTTAAAATATTTTGTGTATATTATAAGCTTGTAGGACATTAGAAAAAAAGTGATTGAAAGCAGCAATTTTTTTCAAAAAAGTTATGTTTTCAAAATAGTTCAAGTCAGATCTTTCGCAAATGTTAGTCAACCTTACATAGAGGCCTCATGCAGCATTGTCAAACTTCATAATAATTCTTATTCTTTGTTTTTGCACTTAGATATCAATTATCCCCATTATACACTTCCCCAAAAAATTAACGCACCACCAAAAAATAACCAAAAGTTCAAAGCAAGATTTTATCAAAACTACTGGTCCGATTTAGACGTTTTTTTTTTTAATGACAGGTTGTGCTTTCCACAATGTTAGTATACTAACGGTATTCTAATAAAAATCTCTTTTTTACTAATACCGGGTGTAGCAATTATAGCGTGTTTTTTTAATAAAACTTGTAACACCCTGTAGAGTTGATCAGTTACAATATCAAGTTGGAATTGAAATCACGCCATAGCCTTATCTTTTTTTTACATTTTGTTTTTTTATTTACTCCATTATCTTTCTTATTAAACGAGAAACAGCATTTTATAGCATAACATGATTTTATTGCAAATTATTAATAACGAAAAACCGAAACAAAACGCAACTAAAAATTACACCAAAATGTCAGTAGCGAGTATTTCCGCCTCTGGCACGAATAACTTCTTGACAACGACGGTTCATACTTAAAATTAGAGACCTTATGTCATTTTGGTCCAGTTCTTCCCATATGCAAATAAGTCTCTGCCGTACGTCTTCTAAAGTGTTTACGTTACGTTCCTCTTGTAATCTCCTCCCAAGAGTGTCCCAGAGATTTTCTATCGGATTTAAATCCGGGCTCCGAGCAGGCCATGCCATGGTAGCGATTTCGACTTCCTCTAGGTAATTTCTCGCAACTCGAGCAACATGAGGCCTGGCATTATCTTGCATTAACAAAAATCCTTGCCCAATAAATGGCGCATATGGCACAACATGTTGATCTAACACCTCCAATATGTACCTTTCAGCTGTAAGGCTTCCATTTATAATAACAAGTTCCGTGCGACCAGTCAATGAAATGCCTCCCCAGACCATCAAAGATCCTCCCCCAAATAATGGTGTATGTGAAAAATTGCACTGAGCATACCTTTCGTTAGGACGTCGATATACACGTATATGCCTGTCATTGTTAAACAAGCAAAATCGGGACTCATCCGTAAATAATACCTGTTGCCATTCAGCCTCCAACCAGTTACGATGCTCCATAGCAAAATTTAGCCTTGCTCTCCGATGAACTCTAGTTAAAGCTGGACCTCGAGCAGCAATCCTAGGTCTCAAATTATGCTCTCTGAGTCGCTGACGAAGGGTTTCTGTACAAACTTGTACACCATTAACATCTCGAATCTGAGTTTGTCTGTTACAAAACGCTGTCTTAATGCTGCGAGTCTCAAAAAACGCTCCTGAATCGGAGTTGTTTTTCGATTCCTCCCTTGTCCCGGCCTGCGACAATTACTTCCAGTCTCTCTATATCGTTGTATAACTCGTGAAATGGTTGTATGAGTTACCATAAATCGTTCACCAATTCTTCGGTAGCTCCAACCATCCTCAAACAATATTAATGCTTGAGCACATTCTTCGCGAGTAAGATTTCTTGTTTCACGTTGCATATTGATCTACATTCATACAAAGCGGACTGACAGTGACAAAAAGCATCTGCATTTTTGACAATTACTGTTACTTTGGTTTTCCTTAGCCTGCTACTTACTTTAGTGAGAAAAATGTAAATTAAAACCAATAAAATCATGTTATGCTATAAAATGCTGTTTCTCGTTTAATAAGAAAGAGAATGGAGTAAATAAAAAAACAAAATGTAAAAAAAAGATAAGGCTATGGCGTGATTTCAATTCCAACTTGATATTGTAACTGATCAACTCTACAGGGTGTTACAAGTTTTATTAAAAAAACACGCTATAATTGCTACACCCGGTATTAGTAAAAAAAAGATTTTTATTAGAATACCGTTAGTATACTAACATTGTGGATGGCACAACCTGTCATTAAAAAAAAAACGTCTAAATCGGACCAGTAGTTTTGATAAAATCTTGCTTTGAACTTTTGGTTATTTTTTGGTGGTGCATTAATTTTTTGGGGAAGTGTATATTTCAATTTGTATTTGTTTAATTTTGTTTTTTGTGTTTGTAGGTATATAGCATTGCATTTGAGTGTAAATATTTTATTCTAAATTACCATCCCACAAAAAAAATTATACTGTACATATGTTCTGAATTTAAACAGATCCGGTTCTTTCCCGATAATTTATGTGCACGAATTAAGCAGTTTTCCCAATTTTTAGAACATGGAGACGGACAAGGAACGCCACATAGAAAAATGGAAGTCTATCGAATGGAAATTTAGGGTAAAATATTTTTGAAATGGCTGAATGTCAGATTTTGGGTGCTTTATAATATATATGAATTAAATTAGCAGCTTATGTGTTGTATTTTTGTCTTTGTATTACATATTTATCACATGGGTGTTATGCATCTTGATTCATACATTTTAATGTTTAGTGCCTTATAGACATTTTAGTGCTATAAAAATATTTTTGAAATGTATTTCTACAAGCAGTTTACATTTATATAGGGTCTCCATTCAGTAAATTGGATATTTTTCAAGAGCATTACCATTTGGGTGAAGTGTTGGTTGTGAACATATACAATTTAGGTGTATAGCATCTTTAACATGTGTTTTATAGACTGTTAGGGTGCACAACTAACGAGTTGTGCCATATAATTTTTAGCTACTTAAATACTGTAAATCATATTTATCTGAAACATTTTTATAATGAATTGTTATTAAAAAGTTATAAAAAGTGAAAATTACATTTTTCTCAGGCTGTCTATTTGGACATACAAAAAATTAATTAAAGATAGTTTTTGCATGTCAGAATAGCATATGTTTTTATCTAGAGCTAATCTGCAACTTAAAAAAAACATTAGGATGTTTCATTTAAACAAAAACAAATGTGAGTAGCAAAAATTCGGAAAAAATAGAAGATATGGCAACGCTGCCATGAATAATTGCAGTTAGCTACAAAGGCAAATAAAGTAGAATATAGAAATCATCTGAAAGGTTGAATGCAGGGTGCTTTATTCATCTAATGAAAATGGCTCTTGGTTCTGTCAGTCGAGTATTTATCAGTACTAAACCCTAGGATTTATTTAAGGCATGTATAGGTTCAAAATTATTTCTAATTACTCGCACAATAAAAAATGTATTGACTATAAAGTTTCAGAAAATATTTTTTTTGCATGTAGAGATCTTTTTGTTTAAATATTTTATTGTTATAGAATAAAGCCTTCATTGTTAGTATTTTTTGTAGATAAATCTACCAAGCATTGGGATAGTTTTAGGTAGGGGGGGGGAGGGCTGGACAGATAAAAGTTAAGGCTACATGGAACATATATATATATATATATATATATATATACAGGGCGTTCAAAGTTAATTTGGCAGCATTGGTAACTTTTTTGTTATGAGAGCTACGATGTCGGTTAAATTATAAAAGTTTTATATTTTTTCCTGCTGATTACGATAGTGAAAGCAGAAAAACAATAGAATGTACGGTTCTCGAAATATTTGCAAAAAAGTAATTTTTTTTAATTGAACACCCTGTATATGTCTACTTCATTCGATTCGCCGTCTAAAATGTACTAAAAGTTGCTCTTTATCATTTTTCCATAAAGTACAAAATAACAGAGAAAATAGCAATTTTTAATTTTAATCTGGTTACCTATGGCATAAAAATAATAGTAGAGATGGCGCTGCCATTCACTAAAATGTCAAGCTATGTTCAATAGTAAGTCAGCTTGCTGTGATATGGTGGAAATGCATATTTTGCGCAGAAAAAATACTACCGAGGCACTTCAGCGTTATAGCAAAAAGTATTCAAAACGCAATCTCCCAAACCGTCACGCGTCGGTTATTTTTAAAACTTGGTTCATGTAGGAAAATTTAACTATAATTAGGGACAAGCGTTAGATTGGTTTATCAAAGTGACATGAATAACAACCAATAACAGGGTGAGATCTTATTACTAAATGCACCATTTTCGTTATACGGGGTGTCAAAGTTTCAATTTTTTTCTCGTTTTTTGCTAGTTCCTTCTGAGACAATTAGTTCAAATTTAGAACATGTACTATTTTTAAGAACCTCTACGATAAAATATTAAAATCGTGGATGGTAACAGGGTGCTACATTTTTTTGCACCACCTACAAGTTTATCTTGCGGAACTTTTTTCTGCAGCACCCTGTATGAATTCTGATATAAAATTTAAACTCTTTGTTCATTTCTTTAGCTCTTTCGTATTTTGCATTATTCTCGTATCTATCACAGTTTTCGACTTATTTGCAATAATTGCCATAGATGCAAATTAAGTGTAGGCTAAATAGTGAAACTGGAAAAAAAGGTAGTAGGCTGAGACAGGTCATTTGTTAATTCTGTTCTTTAATCTGACATTTTGTAAGAAATATTTTTTGTTTGACGTTTCCGTAATTGTTGAGTTGTTTAATGATGGTTGAATTCACAAATCAAGAATATGGAGAAATTCATTTCATTTATGGACTTGCCAACGGCAACTGTTATGAAGCCGAACGACTCTATGAACAGAAATATCCAGATTGCAGGGTACCCAATAGACAAACATTTGCAAAGGTACATAATCGGCAGTGTGAAAATGGATCATTCAAGAATCCAAAAAAAAATTCCGCAGCATAAACTTGTAGGTGGTGCAGAAAAATATAACACCCTGTATACTACCATCCACGATTTTGATATTTTATCGTAGGGGTTCTTAAAAGTTATACATTTTCTAAATTTCAACTAATGGTCTCAGACGGAAGGGGGAAAAAACGCAAAAAAAAAACGAGAAAAAAATTGAAACTTTGACACCCTGTATAACGAAAATGGTGCGTTTTTGACCATGTATATATTAGCATTTTTTCTCTATTTTGTCGAGTACTATCACCCCCTGAAATATGTCCATGACATTAATTAACACTCTGTATATATGTATATATATATATATATATATATATATATATATATATATATATATATATACAATGTGTCCCAAATTTGGCTTACATGCATTGCTATCTCGTAAACCGCTATAGCTACAGGGTGGGTTAAATTAGGAAAGTTTTAGAGAATTTTATTACAAATTTGATGACGTTTTGAAGTTTAGGATATCTTTTGTGGTTTTCAAGATAATTGGGAAAAATCAAAATGGTGCATTTTCAACTTTTGCCCGTAGCTTCTAAACGACTCGTATTATGGTTTTATGGTTTATACATTATTAGGGCACTTTTATTAAAGGAACATTATGCAGGTAAAACGAAGTTTCTAGCTTCAATTGTTTTTGAGATATTGGCGTCAACTTTTTATTTTCTTACCGACGCCATATTGGATTATTGTATTTTTGGAAAGATCTTTTTAAGAGCTTTCCAATGATGTATAACAAGGTAAGATTATTATTTTTCTTGAGCTCTAAAAACCAAAATAATTGTTTTTTTTTTAAGTAGGCTTTGATTACGCATGGCGGCCATAATGAAACAAAAGAATGCCGCATGTCAACAATCATTTTGTGTTCCTGAATAGTACTTGTTATCATTTTCTCATTGTGCCGAGTTTTTACAAAGTTTATTTGAGTTTCTTATACTACTTAAAATGGAGGGTAATTATTCCAACGAAGAGAATTTGGATATGATAGAACTTTATTTTAAAGCAAATAGAAATACACAAGCAGCTGCGCGTTCATACGAAGAACAATTTCCAGACCGACATCAACCAAGCCAAAGGCATTTCAGATTTCTAATTGTTAACCTGTTAGCCTACGGGTCTTTTTTGAAACCGAAACCAAAGACCTATTCAATAGATAATGAAGCAAGAAACGCAGCTATAATAGAAAGTGTCAGGGACAACCCAACAACCTCAGTAAGAAAGATTGAAGAACAAACGGCAATTCCCAAATCAACCGTCCAACGAGTCTTGAAAAAACTTCACTTTCATCCCTATAAACCTACTATTGTACAGGGTCTTCAGGTAAATGATTTTGCTAGAAGAATCACGTTTAGTGAATGGTTCATCAACAAATGCCAGCAAATACCCAACTTTCATTCTAAAGTACTTTGGACAGATGAAACACGATTTACAAACTGTGGAATTTTCAATAAACATAATACTCATTACTGGGGCACCGAGAATCCTCATAATTTAGAAGAAAGACGTTTACAAACAAAATTTGGGTTCAATGTGTGGTGTAGCATTATAGGTAATTCCAAACAATGCACTTCTGCTTTAAATCACTCATAACAATTTGTATTTTAGATAACCGTTTGATTGGGCCGTTCATTTTCCAAGAAAATTTATCGGGTAACAGATATTTGCAACTATTACGGGAACAAATTATTCCAGAAGTTATAAATTCTGTTCCCCCAAACGACCTGCAAAATATTTGGTTCCAACAAGATGGCTGTCCGGCTCACGGTACCAGAGAGGTGATGGCGGTCCTCAGAAATACTTTCGGGGAAAATATTATCGCTAATAATGGCCCTGTTGCTTGGCCGGCAAGGTCACCGGATATTACTCCTCCCGATTTTTATTTATGGGGTTACGCAAAAAATGAGGTCTACGAATTTTCTCCGCCAGAAAGTCTCAGAGAGCTAGAAGACAGAGTCCGAGATGTTTTTGCTAATATTAACAGGAACACCTTAAGAAGGGTTACACGGAAGGTATTGGAGAAATGTCAAAAATGTGTGGAAAATGGAGGGAGGCATGTGGTGTAACTTATATTTTTTTTATGTGTTAATTTAAATTTAGTTTAGGTATTTTCAATAGTGTGATAGTTACATTTTAGTCACTAGGTATTCACTGTTAGTATAATATCTTAGTTGAAAATCTGAAACATCGATGGTTGAATTAATATTTTTACCCATAAGCTAACAAGTTTACAATTAGAAATCTGAAATGTCTTTGGCTTGGTTGATGTCGGTCTGGAAATTGTTCTTCGTATGAACGCGCAGCTGCTTGTGTATTTCTATTTGCTTTAAAATAAAGTTCTATCATATCCAAATTCTCTTCGTTGGAATAATTACCCTCCATTTTAAGTAGTATAAGAAACTCAAATAAACTTTGTAAAAACTCGGCACAATGAGAAAATGATAACAAGTACTATTCAGGAACACAAAATGATTGTTGACATGCGGCATTCTTTTGTTTCATTATGGCCGCCATGCGTAATCAAAGCCTACTTAAAAAAAACAATTATTTTGGTTTTTAGAGCTCAAGAAAAATAATAATCTTACCTTGTTATACATCATTGGAAAGCTCTTAAAAAGATCTTTCCAAAAATGCAATAATCCAATATGACGTCGGTAAGAAAATAAAAAGTTGATGCCAATATCTCAAAAACAATTGAAGCTAGAAACTTCGTTTTACCTGCATAATGTTCCTCTAATAAAAGTGCCCTAATAATGTATAAACCATAAAACCATAATACGAGTCGTTTAGAAGCTACGGGCAAAAGTTGAAAATGCACCATTTTGATTTTTCCCAATTATCTTGAAAACCACAAAAGATATCCTAAACTTCAAAACGTCATCAAATTTGTAATAAAATTCTCTAAAACTTTCCTAATTTAACCCACCCTGTAGCTATAGCGGTTTACGAGATAGCAATGCATGTAAGCCAAATTTGGGACACATTTTATATATATATATTTATATATATATATATATAGATATATATATATATATATATATATATATATATATATATATATATATATATATATATATATATATATATATATATATATATATATATATATATATATATATATATATATATATATATATATATATATATATATATATATATATATATATATATATATATATATATATATATGCTATATATATATATATATATATATATATATATATATATATATATATATATATATATATATATATATATATATATATATATATATATATATATATATATATATATAATATATATATATATATATATATATATAATAAATAAATGGGGAAAAACGCTTGGACCCGTCGATTGGTATTTTTAGTAGCTCATTTTCTCCAATAAAAACTTTTTATACAGGGTGTGTCCTGTAACAGTGGTCAATGCCAACTTTCTTATTTCAAATGCAACACCCCGGATATTATTTAATTTTTGGATTCTTTAGGAGATTCTAAACATATTTTATGTTCAATGTCCTATACCTATCTTCAACTATTTCGGCAATATTAAGTGTTTTTAAATTTATTGCAAAAATTAAGATTAAAAAAATAAAATTATTTATTTCTTCATAATGTATAAACAAAAGTAAAAAGTTAATTTAGGAACTGTTGAATATGCTCGCCGCGAACGTCTTGGCAAATTCCCAATCTTAAATAGAAATTTCTTCTAACGTTATTTAGCATCTCAAGCGTGACCGATCTAATCGCAAGCGTTATTCGTCTTCTTAAGTCAGCTAAGTCGAGGGGTTTAGTTTTGTATACAACATTTTTAATATGTCCCCATAAGAAAAAGTCTAATGGCGTCAGATCAGGGTATCGCGCTGGCCATTCTATCGATCCTCGTCTCCCTATCCACCGATTTGGAAATATTCCGTTGAGGTACTGCCGGACATTAAGTTGGTAATGGGGCGGTGCTCCATCTTGCTGAAACCATATCATATTCGCTGGAACTTGTGGGTTTGCTGGATCCGGATACAAATTTGTCAAAGTTGGCACGACATCATTTTGGAGCAGTGCTAAATAATTATCGCCATTCAAATTGCCGTCAATGAAAAAGGGGCCTATGATATGATCCCTAACAATTCCTGCCCAAACATTAACCTTTTCAGGATATTGAGTATGTTCTTCGCTGATCCAGTGAGGATTTTCCCTAGACTAATAGCGGCAATTTTGACGATTTACATGACCGTGAAGTGTAAAGGTGCACTCATCCGAAAACAAAACATGTTCTAATTGAATAACATTGTTATCTAACATAGCCATCATTTGTTCACAAAAATAAGTTCTCCTATCATAATCGTCTTCCATGAGCTCCTAAGTTGGTATCACTTTATAGGGATTCATTTTATTTTCTTTTAATGTTCGAATAATCGACGAATGGCTAATATCGA
Source organism: Kuschelorhynchus macadamiae (assembly GCA_030620095.1). Classification (NCBI taxonomy): domain Eukaryota; kingdom Metazoa; phylum Arthropoda; class Insecta; order Coleoptera; family Curculionidae; genus Kuschelorhynchus; species Kuschelorhynchus macadamiae. The sequence continues at coordinate 668,177 of JAUTXW010002797.1, forward strand.
ACATTGCGGCGGCTTGTCGACTAGAAATATGTGGGTTTTCCTCAAACTCAAGCATAATATCCAATTTAGTATCATCATTTATTGAATTGGCAGCTGCTTTTTTTATCTGCCTCACATGTCCAAGCTCGCGAAACTGTTTTTCTATTTTACTAATTGTCCCTTGGGATATATGCGGCAAATTTGGAAATTTTTCATGAAATAAGCGAGCAACTTCCACTTGTGTTCGTATGTTATCTCCATAACCAATCATTTGTAGAATTGTTATTTTATGCATTTCTGTTAAATGAACCATTTTTCTGATATTAGGTATTATGCAGTTAACGAAATTCAAGAGACTATGACACTGACACTGACAACTACTGTCTTGCAAAGAGAAAGGCCAGGCATTTTACACAAAAGTAAACAAAACTTAAAAGTAAACAAAACTGGCTCTTTTTGTTCCATATCAATAAAAAGGAACGCTAAAATGGTTTTTGCTTACATTCTTAATATGAAGACCTAAATGGTAAATAAGTATTGAGTGTGTTGTAGCGAATTTTTGTAATCAAATAAATAGTTCAGTAACCAGAGCCACTTTCATGAATAATAATAAATTCGAAATAAATAAAATAAAAATAAATTTGAAAACACTTAATATTGCCGAAATAGTTGAAGATAGGTTTAGGACATTGAACATAAAATATGTTTAGAATATAAAGAATCCAAAAATTAAATAATATCCGGGGTGTTGCATTTGAAATAAGAAAGTTGGCATTGACCACTGTTACAGGACACACCCTGTATAAAAAGTTTTTATTGGAGAAAATGAGCAACTAAAAATACCAATCGACGGGTCCAAGCGTTTTTCCGAACACGCCCCCATTTATTTATTATCGAATTTATTCCATTTGGCTGATACACACTGTATATATATATATATATATATATATATATATATATATATATATATATATATATATATATATATATTAAAGTAGAGTTTCTTGGGTATTTGGTTCTTAAATGGAAGGTATTTAAGACATCATATAAGTGTAGAGATTCTTATATATTACCAAACGTTTCGACTAGAATCTAGTCTTCATCAGTGCTACAACAATTTATTAGTTAAGTTTTTTTTTGAAAAGTTTAAAATATGTGTTTAGTTCGACTCACTTAATGAAGTAATTACTTAAAAATCCTAGTGGTTTCATCGTTGTGCTCTATTAAAATAATAAACTAACAATTAACCCAACATGTTTATAGTTTTAAAACAAAGACGGGCACAGTATTTATAACATAGAACGGACACAGTGCTCACATGTAATTTAAAATATAAACTGACTAGTCGAATCTCATATTATTCTTATTTCTACCTTAGCCTTTTTTTTTTTCTTATTAAATATTGATAACGATAACATATACTGGTGGAATAATATATATATTTATTTTGATTTTAGTAGGTGGGGTATTAATTAATAACGTTGTAATAAATTTTACTTTTTTTTATGTCAGATTTGTCATTTATAGAATTTTTATTTTGTTTTTATGTATAACATTTCTAGGAATTCCCTCTTTCGCCGATTTGGCTTAGTTTTTAAGATTTTTGTTTCTTTAAAATTAAATTTATGGGATGTTTGGGTCTCGTGATTTGTTAGGGCTGTTTTATTGTTCTTGTCATACTTGTGGCCATTTATGCGATTTTGTGGGTATTGTGTCGTTTGTCCAATGTATACAGACGAGCAGTCAGAGCATGGTATTTCATATATGGTGTGAGTTTTTCGGTGTTTTACTTTTAACTGAACTAAAATATTTTTTGAGAAGATTATGTCCTTTATGGCACACTGAAATTTCATGTTGTTTAAAATATGATTGTAGATTTTCAGACAGTCCCTGTATATATGGAATTGATAAATAATTTTCGGTTTTTTTTTATTTGATTGTTGTGGATCGTTTTTAAGAATTTTTAGCCGGGAGTTAAATAAAGTGTTAATTAATTTTATGGGATAACTGTTTTTAACTAAAGTTTCTTTTGCTTTCTTTATAGCATTATTTCTAAAATTTAAGCCGCTTAATTTTATTGGTCTGTCTGCTAATCCGATTATAACTGACTTTTTTTGAGATATGGGGTGTTGGGAGAAGTAATTTAAATAACGACCAGACCAAGTTTTTTTGGTATACCATTCTGTTTGTACTTTATTATTTTGGTAGTGTCAAAATAGGTTGCTTACAATACAGGGAGGGGGGAAAACAATTTTTTCACCTTTTGCTTTATTTCGCCTAAATTTAATTTGCCTCGATGGCAATTTTTGCAAATAAATCAAAAAAAAAATTCCAAAGATAAACTTGTAGGTGATGCAAAAACTGTAACACCCTGTAGACTGCGACTTGATGTTTTATCGTAGAGGTTCTTAAAAATAATACATGTACTAAGCTTGAACTAATTAACTTGGAATGTACTGGAGAAAAACGCAAAAAACGAGAAAAAAATTGAAACTTTGTGACACCCTGTATTTTTTTGTAGAGTACTATTACCCTCTGAAATATGTCCACGACATTAATTAACACCCTGTATATAAGCATATGTTAATGCTTTGTCCAGTGGAAAATCGGAGTAACTAGACTTATTTAAATAATATCAGTATTATTAATGTTCCTAAAATAGTTTTTTTGCTGTTTGATTAAAAACGACTTTTGTACTGCATATTTGAAAGATTTGTAGTGTTGAAATTTTATAAATGTAACAACAGTTAACCGATTTTATTTACTTGTTTTGTGACCTTGTAATTTTGAAATTCTGACCTCTTATCAAATATATAAATAAGTTTTGTCAAGACCCCCTCTGGTGAATTTAGATGATAAGAAATTGCGCAAAGTTGTTTTTAAGATGATTAAAAGCATCGAAGGTTCTAAATCGAAATATTAACAGTAATATTTTAGGAAATCATTTTACAGATTTGAAGTTGATATTATCTGGTTATACATATCTTTCATATTTGTGCTGTTATTCATTCGTTTTTAGGTTTAAGTTTAAAAACACATGTATTTTCTTATATCTTTTCCTGTCCACAAAAATTCTCAAAAAAACAGTGATGATGGCTTAGGGTAATTGTGCATTTAAAAATCTAAAAATATGCATGCAAATATGCTCCGAAACAAGATGCACCTAAAAATGCATTTATTATCGGATTAAAACAACAGAAATAAAGCAAAAGTATAGCAATTAAAATATTATATTAGTTACACTTCAAGGTATCCTTACAATTAAGTTACAATTGGTGATGGGGGTAGGGGATATTTCCTGCAGTTTCCTAAACATTTTCTACCCGAGTCGGAGCTTTTAGGAATACTTTCTTCACCGATGAAACCAGATCGTTCACTCGTAGATAAAAAGCACGAACTTGTTCTGCAACCCGATGAAGTCCACGGGCAAGACATGAGGCATGTATCATTTTAGGATACAATATTTGTAGACCACTCATTGCTTTACACATGTATGGAGGAGCATCTGTAACTGCCACTAACACTCATCATATTTAATACCACCGGGCCATAAAAGAGTGAATGAGTTATTGAAAAATCCAGCAACAGTTGAATGATTTACTTTGTCTAAGGTCTCATTCATAAAAATGACTTCAGAGCAGGATTACTTTTTGATTTTTTTATTGATTATAGTTTGGGTTCCGGTCCTGGTGAAAATGCTGTGGTGATTAAAACTTGTTTCTGAGCACACTTTTTACTTTTTTGGATCTGATGCTTTTGTAGTTCCTATGTGTTGTATCACTTGTAATTTCTTGTTCGTAGTAACAGGAACATCACAATATTTACAAAACAGCACAAAACCGTCACTGGTAAAATCAGGAAAATCTTTCAAGAATTGATTTAATACCGCACATAATGAACGCTTTTCTTTCGACATATTGGACAATGTTCACGCCACAATGTGTAAACTAAACTGAATTGAAAAATTATTTCTAACATTCTTAAAACGTGCGTATTTATGATTGTAAATCCGTGGTAAATCCATAGTTTTTAAAGCACAGATGGTTAATTGGGTACCTATAACAATTTTAAGAAAGGATGGGTAAAACCCTTGGCCTGCCAGCAACTAGACATTTTTTATTATTTTATTATTGTGGATTATATTTGAAATACATCTAATCTTGGGAAATGAAAATATATTCAGAAAAATTAGAATATATACATTTTTCTTGTAATAACTGCAAAATATGTATTTAAATACAAAAATTGCCAAAATATGCATTTGCATATGCTTTCATGCAAATGCATATACAGTAGTGGCAAAAAGTAGAGCAACTTTTAAAAAACAGCATTATATTTTTTTATTGTGTATTAATTTACATCATATGTTTTTCTAGTATGTTTCGTTAATAAAACATATTTAAAAATCAGTTATATTATCTGTTTGTTTCATTTATTTTTTGGGTAATATTATTAATTTGTTTTGGGGATGGAAAAAAATAGAGCAATTTTGTAAACAATATTTTTTTTATGTTCATATAGAGAATATAATATTAATCAATTAATATTTTGTAAAGTAACCGTTGTTCTTAATTACTTCCCTACATCTATTTGGCATTGACCATATTAACTTTAATATTATAGTCATATCAAAGTTAAGCCGAGCTTCGTTTAGAGCATAAAACAATTCTGGTTTGTTGCTGTATGTTTTTGTTCTGATTTTCTTGTCCAGTAACTCCCAAAGGTTTTCTATTGGGTTTAAATCAGGAGATTGCGTTGGCCATTCTAAAACATTGATCTTTTCTTGTTTAAACCATGCTTTTACATATTTTGAGCAATGCTTCGGGTCATTGTCCTGTTGAAAAAAATGCCGTAGGGTCATTTTTTCTTCAGAGTATGGCACCATATTTTCCTCTAATTTTTGCTTGTACTGGAACCTGTCCATAATGTCCTGTATTTCGTGTAAGGGTCTCATAAATTTGGATTCGTCGCTCCATATAACTTTTTTCCACTCGGACTCTGACCAGTGCAAATGAGTTTTGGCAAAGTTTAATCTGGCTCCTCGGTTTCTTGCTCACAGTAACGGTTTTTTAGCTGGTCTTCTACCATATAATTTGCCCTCAATTAATCTACCTCTTATGGTCGTGGAACTCACGTGAACCCCGATAGTTTCTAAAATTTGAGCTCTAATTTTGTTAGACCCAATAAAAAGGTCATTTTTAGCAATTTTTAGAATTTCCTTATCGTTATACGATGTTTTTCTTGGTCTTCCAGACTCATTCTTTCCAGACAGACCTCCCCTTTCACGAAACCTCTTTAAAACACGGGACACAATAGATTTATTCAAAGAAAACCTTTTGGCGATATTAGCCGCTTTTTCACCATTTTTAAAAAGGTTTATAATGCGAACTTTAATATCCATTGACACAGATACTAAATCAATTCTTCACTACTTGCTTGTTTCGACAACAATAAAATAAATACACTTTAAAATGCTAAAGTTGCTCTACTTTTTTCCAGCCTTAAAAATATTTATCAGTATAAAAACGTTAAGAGATATACATTCCAATATATTTTTATCAGAATATGTTGGCTTACAGCGTGTGCTTAGTTTAGCAAAGTATTTATACCTTTGTATTAGGTATAAGAGAAATATTATGATTTTTAAAAAGTTGCTATACTTTTTGCCACTACTGTATGTTTTAAGCCTAGTGATGATAAACTGGAGATCTGTCATTGTGCCTTGAACTCCTGTCTCACCATGAACTGTTTAATTCAGATAGACCCTCACACAAAATTTGCTAGTGCATTTTGGCTATGTCTCCAGTAAACTATTATTAAGTAAAATAAATTCAGGTCTTTTGGTACCTGTAAGTTTTTTTGAATTCTATATGCATCATTTCTATCACATATTTTTTAGCAACCTGTTGATTGAAAGAGGCGTTATTGTATTTTCACACATGCAAGTTCCTCTCTGACGAAGAAATTACTCTAGTTTCAGTTTTTATGCGACTATGGTATAAAAAGCGGTTTTTTGTTAATTTATGGACGAATGCAAAAATGATGGTAAAAACTTCCTAACTTCCTAATCAAATTATTTTACCAAGTAATGTTTGTTGGAAAAAAATTAAACCATAACCAGGAGCTATTTTCTTTTTTTACTATGCAGAATAAAACTCTATTCCTCTTGCACATGCACAGGGGCGTGCGGTGAAATTTTAAGAAAGGGAAGCAATTTTTAGAAACTTACCTATTTGTAATGTTATTCGATTATTCGATCATTTTTTGCAAATTCGTCAATAACGTCATCATAAAAACGTCGATGCTCCGACATATTTTGGAGAAGTTTTTGTATTTTCAATGGACAACAGCGATGTATGCCCCGTTGAATTTCTCACGAAATTTTTTATACGTTCGTTCTACTGATGAACTTGTGGTAGGTATTGTCAATACTAATTAACACAATTTCGACACTTCGGTGTAGGCATCTTCCAGCTCCTTGTCTTTTAAAAATTGCATTAGTTCCTTAGCGTTGTTTTTTGCGCTGATGTCATCAGTTTCGTAAATCACTTCTAGTTCAGATCGTAATAACACTCGGTCGAAGAACTGGCCATAATGAAGAAAAAGGGATTTAAACGTATCTTCTGGAAAAGTTTTTCCTTTAAATGCATCAAAGTTGTAAAGCTCCAGGAATTTAAAATCTTTTAAAACGTTAATTCTAAAGTTTATTAGTTGCTGAATTTGATCGAGTATTTCATAAATGAGGCGTCTGTATGATGTTTGAACATCTCCCAACTTGTCTGTTCGAAGACGCTCGACTTGTGGCTCTACATTTAACGTAATCGTTTTCTCCCAAAATAGGTCAAAGTCATCTCTTTTTTGACTTAACATGAATTTAAAATCATCCACTTTTTTTAGGCAAAAAGCAATATCATTTGTTTTAGTTTGTAATATATTAAAAACATTGTCCGAGAATGGAAATATTTCTGAATATATGTTCAACAAATAATTAAAATTAAAATCTCGTTTCAAACAGTCCAAAAACCCCGTCGAACTATTTATTGCCTCTGAGTCCCAGGTTTCATTATTTTCTATTATATTCTCAAATAGTTCAATCAGTGATTCACAATTCAGATACTGTTAACACAAGTCTTCCATTATAGTTCCACCTAGTAGGAGCTACTTTGAGCAATCGTTTGTGGACAATGGAGTCCAAAGCTTGTGTGACTTGGAAAAAAAAGCAGCCATGCCACTTAAAGTAACGAAAAATACTTTACACTCTTTAATGTGATTGATGGACTGGGATAAAACTAAATTTAATTTATGAGCAAAACAATGGTCAAACAGCACTTGGGAAAGTTTCTCGAACTTTAACTTGCAGACCCCTTAATTGTCCTGCCATCACTGCAGCTCCATCATAGCTTTGAGCAACTAATTTTTTCTCTCCATTAATTTCTTTAGTAACGTTATAAACTACGGTATACAATGCATCTGCTGTACGATTTTCGGACACATTCTTAAAACCTAAAAATCGCTCTTGAATACTTCCTTCTGTTTTAATGTAGCGTATTACTATAGATAATTGGCTAAAATTAGTGATATCAGTTGTTTCGTCCAGAACAAGAGCAATGAACCGCGCCTCGCCAAACTCCTGCTTAATTCTTTTTAGAATAATGATTGCAACAGCGTAAATTAAATCATTCGATTCGACGTTCCGCGAAAAACGCTAGACAGCTCTAAATGATTTTGTAAGCAATCATCATATTTAGCCATTAAACTAAGTAGATCTTGAAAATTTCCTCTATTTGAAGAAACCCTTGTTTCGTCATGACCTCTAAATCCCAATTCGTCCTGTCCGAGAAAACAAACAACATCGATAAGTCTTCTTGCCTATTTTTATCGACAAGTTCATTGTGTTGGCGGTGACTAATTTCCAACTGTTTATTAAGGGCGTGTTCAATTCTGGTTTTGCCGAAGACTTTTTCTTTTATGACGTCCTGTAAATGCGCTTTGGACATAATGTGTCTTTTTACAGCTTTATGGAAATTGTTTAAATCGGAAAAACCTGTTTTATTCCAGAGACCTTTTTCATTTTCAAAAAGTAAACATGGCCAACAAAATAATTTACTTATATTTTCACACCCTGTTAGCCATTTAAATTGTTCGTATTGTTTTTCCGGATAAAAATGTCTAATACAGTTTTTCATTTTTGTGTTTAAATTTTTCATAGGCGGTTTTACCCTTCCTTTGGAAATTATGTGAAGCTTATCAGCGAATTTTAATGTTGAAAATCCCTTTATTACTAAGACACACACTCTTCTTACTAAATTCTCCAACATTTTCAACGTTATTACCGACAGCCGAAGTAGACGGTATTTGCATATCCACGTCCGTATTATTGTCTTCCATATCGCACCATGCACGACGCGACGTACGTATCACACAACACACGGATAGCCGTTCAAACAAAGAACCTACTCCAACGATAGCTTCCGCCACCACTTAAACCACGCGACTGAAATGCAAAAATTGCAAACGGCCGGTGGAAAGTTCAATAACATCTGGCTCGATTCACAGGAAATCAAGCATACAGAACTTGACTGCAAAGAAGCTAGCGGCACGCATAGGTTCTATTCGACATTTTATTATTTTATTTTTATTTATTTATTTACGTATACAACATTTACATGTAAATATATACTAAAGCTATACTAACTATTCTAAGATGGTCCGTTTGGCTAAAGCCTTAAACCCGCTTTGGGTTAAACTAAAAAAATCTAAATTATCATAGTATTTGTTTACATTTGCCGACATTCTGTTTATCGGGCTATACAATGACATTCTATTGTAGCTGGGTCGGAGTCGGGGCCGCATTTATTATGGGCTTGATAATTAAGATACTATTTTAGCATTTTTAATATGAACTAAATTAATGGTTTCCTATTTCAAAAATTACATTTTAGAAGATGTTTTGTAATTTTTTTTGGGAAGCACTGCTTCCCTTGCTTCCATAGACTGCACGCCCCTGCACATGCAGTGGATATGGAGGAAACATACGAAAAGATGCATTACTCATTAGTGATTGGCTAAAACTCTACATACCTATAGATTTTAGTGTTGAAAATCCCTTTATTACTAAGACACACACCACATATTCACACACACTCTTCTTACTAAATTCTCCAACATTTTCAACGTTATTACCGACAGCCGAAGTTGACGGTATTTGCATATCCACGTCCGTATTATTGTCTTCCATATCGCACCATGCACGACGCGAGGTACGTATCACACAACACACGGATAGCCGTTCAAACAAAGAACCTACTCCAACGATAGCTTCCGCCACCACTTAAAGCACGCGACTGAAATGCAAAAATTGCAAACAGCCGGTGGAAAGTTCAATAACATCTGGCTCGATTCACAGGAAATCAAGCATACAGAACTTGACTGCAAAGAAGCTAGCGGCACGCATAGGTTCTATTCGACATTCTATTGTAGCTGGGTCGGAGTCGGGGCCGCATTTATTATGGGCTTGATAATTAAGATACTATTTTAGCATTTTTAATATGAACTAAATTAATGGTTTCCTGTTTCAAAAATTACATTTTAGAAGATGTTTTGTAATTTTTTTTTGGGAAGCACTGCTTCCCTTGCTTCCATAGACTGCACGCCCCTGCACATGCAGTGGATATGGAGTAAACATACGAAAAGATGCATTAGTCATTAGTGATTGGCTAAAACTCTACATATCCATAGAAACAGTCATAATTGCATTGCCATACTGTAAAGAAAATATAGCTCTTGTTGCTCCTAAAAAAGTTCTGTTACCTCCATTACACATTAAACTGGCTGATAAAAAATTTCCTAAAAACATTATTAGATAAAGAAAGAGGTGCGTTTAAATACCTTAAACAAATGTTTCCTAATCTAAGTGATGCTAAGCTTAAGGAAGAAATTAGAAAAATACTAATGGATGAAAAGTTTGATCCAAAATTAAATGATGTTGAATTCCATAACTCAAAATCTATATGTGGTGGAGAATTTTGGTTCTTAAATTCGTAATCAGGATGCTTTAAACTCTTTAACATCAGTCGCAATTTTTTTTTTTCGTATTTGTTGACTAGTGTTATTTGCTAATCCATATATGTATATCATTTTTATTTCAATCAATATATGTTTTGAGACTTGCCAAGTTTAAAAATGCATAACATTGCAAGGAGCCTACATTTGTCTGTTTAGTAGTTTATAATAAATAATAAAAATGTATCAAAGATGCTGAGGCTTTGCTTATTGTACACATTTTATAAAATTGTAACCTGTAAACACAAACTTCGCCATAATATGAACTATAAATAGTTTAGTTAGGTAAAGCACATTCCTTTCCTAATACAGTGTGTCCAAGATAAGGATGCACAGCATGGGGATCTCGGAAACGGTAAACGATATAGTGTCGGTTAAATTAGACAAAAGTTGCGTGTTTTGATGCCCAACAAAATCCAGTTTTACAAATTTGAAAATTCTAAGCCGTTCCGGAAACATCCGAGAAAAACCGAAATATTGCGATTTCGTTTTAATTTTTTTTTAAGCTATTTGAAAAGATATGAAAAAACGGAAAACACTTTTTCGTTCTCACTTTTTAAACTGTACAAGGTGACGTTAACAAATATTATTACAACGTTTCGTTTCAATGGAACTACCATCAACTTCGATTTTTCTTATGGGACGGAAAAATAGTACACCCAGTATTAGATTCACTTTTCATTGCGAATTGAACGATGTACAGCACAATATGATTACTTATGTTTTTATCCAGAAAAATGGCTTTTTAATACATTTCTAGCATTTTATTATAGTAGGGCATGAAATCCTAACGATAAAAGGAAGAAAAAACGGTTGACAAGTTCGAATGAATGTATTTATTTATTTACTAACTATAACAAATGTTAGAGTACGCCCGTCTCACGGTAGACTCCAAAATATGACTTAACATTTCAGGAGTATTTGTATTAAATGCTGCTCGTACTGATTGATATAATTGTTCCTCGTCAAAACATTCCTTAAATACCCCATTTTTTATGTGGCCCCACAAGAAAAAGTCCAAGGGAGTTAGGTCCGGGGACCTTGGAGGCGAAGGTGTTTCACTGTAAGTCCCAATGTATCTTACTTCAGCGTTCAGCTAAATATTGGCGAACTTCTATGGAATTATGGACTGGAGCACCATCTTGTTGGAACCAACAGCCGTGAACAGGGTGTCCGGATTTGGTTGCAAAAGCAGGGTATCTCGCTTATTTTTAAAGATAGAACCTTGCGGTTTTCACGAACCTGAGCTAATTTTTTGTGAAACTCATGAAGCCGTAAACAAAATTTTCATAGCCTTCTTCGTTTATGAGATACAGGGCGAAATAAAAAATTTTGCATTTTGGTACCCCCCTCGTATCTCGGTTATCCTTTAACTTAACGCAAAGAGAAAAATTGCTGCTTATGCAGTTTTTTACGCTGGATCCAGTGGCGTAGTCATATTTTTCATTTGAGTTGTTATTTTTTAGATATGACCCAAAGTTGTGTTGTTTTAAATGGGACACCCTGTATATTTGTCCGGAAATTGATTTGTCCTTTTAAATGCTTGTCAAAAATATATAATAGTATGGATCTATTTTAATAAACAACAACAAAAATCCTAATTTTTATAATTATCATCCCAAATTTTGCAGTAGGCCATGTAAAACGATGCCGTTTTCTTTTGTTTTCTTGGAAGCAAATGACATTTCCCAATTTTGTACGCGTATATAAAATATAGCGCTACTTTTTTGTATTTATTTATTGTGTAAAAATATATTTGTATTATTATGGAAGAAAACCAAACTTTCGAACATTATGAAAAGTACGATATGTTATCTTGTTTTATATTAAGTAATGAAAATTTTGATGCGGCTTCTGAGATGTATTTTAACAGGTAAATAGTTAATTTTTAGGTATGTTGAAATACTATTGCTTAATTTTTATTTAGATATCCAGAAAGGAGGCAACCTAATATATCCACCTTTTATCGGATAAAAAAGAATTTACTTAATCACGCATCATTTATCAAACCTCGTAAAAACAGAAGTTATGGATAAAGATCTCCGTTTGTTAATAAAGATTATTTTACCAACTAATAAGACTCATGTTGGTTTTGCCACTAAAAAAGCATTAAAAGACCTAAATGTACCTTCTTGAAAAGGACAAACTTATTTTTTTTGTTGGAATGTCGGATATTTTTGATAAATCAAATAAAGAAAACAAGATGCCCTTGACACCTAAAATCGCCGGAAAGGGAACGAAAAAGGAATTGATTTCGAAAAAAAACCGAAAGTGAACTTTATCATTTAGAAAATAAAAAAAACTAGAAAAGGAAGCTGCATCCATGGAACTGGAAATATCGGAACTGAGACGAAAAATTTAAAATACTTATTTTCTAGTTTTTCTATAATCCTTTTAAATTTAATTTTTAATGATGACATGTCGCAAGTGGTTATTAATTTTTTGTTTGTAAATGCTTTGTATAAGTCCATTTTTATAATTTAATTTTAAATATAACATATTTTTTATACAATTACGTTTAAGTTTAGTGTCATTTGTTTTTCTGGAATTTCCGTGAAATTAATTTGACAAATCACATTTCCTCATTTCCACACTACCTAACAACTCCATAGGGTGCTTAAGACCCAGACCTAACAAATACACTTTTGCTTTCCTTGGTATAATATAATGGGAAATGATCTTTCTTTACGCCTTGACAAATGAGTAGGAAAAAAGGCTAGTTTACCTACATTTCACTGAAAAGAATATTGAAATCGGTTCATAACGAAAACAGTTACAGAAATTTTCGATTTAAATTGTATTATGGATAGAATTAACTACGGTTTATTGTGTGCAATATTTGAATCAAATATCTAGAAATGTACATTAAAAACCCTAAATCCCCTGTATCATGCAAACATAGCGCTTTCGAGTTCATGTTCTTAGGAACTTTGTTAAATATTTCCATCTCTAGAATCGCAATTTGAAATAGAATAGAAGACACCGTGTATAGATAAAAATCCAAATTCATAACAAAATGCACTAAGATTTAAGGGTGAACTGCACGCAGCTTTATGGATCATTTGCAAGCCTTCCGCCTCTGCAATATTATGTTAAAACTATAAGAGATATGTGTTAGCTTCAATGTGATTTTAATAGGGAAATATGTATAGTTGGGCGCTAAATGTGAATTTTTATGAAAGAATCAAGTCTAGAATTATAAAATAGAAGTAGATTTGTCAATTTTTGACGCAAATGCCGTCACATATAAATTTTTTTTCCACAAAATGGCTCTTTACCGCCTTGCACTGATCCTTGGTCTACGTAACTGCAAAATTTGAAATGGTAAATCGTACTCATGTCTTTGTATTTCTGCAGCGCGTGAACCCATTTTTAAACGAAATATAATTTAAATTGCCTATACATAACACATTTTTTTGAGGTCGGACGTGCAGGAGGTTTTCTCTAATACGTAGGTACCCTTTCATCTTACTTTGAACTTGACTAGACCTTGTCGTTGGTTTTTCACTTTTTGCGTGCAGTTCTCCCTTAAGCTTAGATAGTCACAATAATAGTAGCATGAAGTGGAAGGGGGGAAATACCGCAGGATTAATTTTTCCGTCAAATTTGTACCTTGCAAATAAAAGTTAAAACATTTTAAAATGGTTTTTCTTTTCGATTATAGAGCCGAGCACCTATTTCAGCCAAGTTGGTCGCCAATATGCTATCCGTAGCTGGAGCCGACCACATTATCACTATGGATCTGCACGCCTCACAGATTCAAGGATTTTTTGATATACCTGTAGATAACTTGTGAGTACTGCCTAATGTAACATTACATAATATAGTTGAATGCGGTGTTATCGTGCGGGTCCAAAGGTCACCAACATTATGAATCAGAAAACACAGTGAATACCAAAATGTTGTGTGATTCTTTTATCGAGCTATTAAATCTCGATGGGCTATTTACAAATATACAGGGAGAAAGAAAATAGTTTTTTTTTATATTGCGCAATATTATTAAGATAGCCACTTAATATTATTTTATATATTAAATGCCCAGGGACTAAATAAGAAAATTCGCTAAATATATATTTGGTTAAAATTTTTTGGTTGGCAAAAACAAAAATACACAAAATGGCAAGCGCCTTAATAAAGTCGGAAGGCGTTTCGAATCAGTGGAGCAATCAGGATATGTTCTGTTTATACAGCCACTTAATGAAAGTGAGATTTTTTTATCAATCACCAAAAATTATGAGCCCCGCTTGACCTAAAAATCTAACCACTTATACAGTGTCATTTATTTAAATGCGGGCCACCCCTGTGAAAAGAAAACTTGTTTTTTTTTGTATTGTGATAACAGAAAAATTTATTTTGCAAAAATTGTGTACACTTTTGTTAAAAACACAAGATAATTAGTTATTACTTTCCTCGTGAGATTTTTTCAGATCTTTACGTTTAAGGGTCCCTAGATGCCGGAAAACATGTTTTCTCAATTCCGTCTGTCTGTAGGTATGTCTGTTCGTGGCATAGCTAAAAAACTATTTATCCGATTTCTTCAAATTTCAATATAAAATTAAGGGCCATGCATGCGACAAATACAGGCTATATATATATATATATATATATATATATATATATATATATATATATATATATATATATATATATAAAATATAATAATAATAATAATAATTGAACTCTTTATTCAAAAAATAGTACAAAATATGTATAATACACTTTTTTTATAAAGGATGAAAAGGCGAAGTTCACCTTATTGAGACAAGTCTTGATAAGGTGTTTTTACACTTAACCCAAGAGTAGTAGTAAAAAATGCATATTGCTCTACACATAGCACAATATTATAATAACTAAACTTAACGTTCAATAATTTAATTGATACTGACTTATAATTTTTGTTTTGTAAAACAGGACTATCTGGTCGAATCTTTTTTTTTTTTGTTATTTTTAGGTTAATTATTAAATAAATATTTTTTTAAATTATATCGGAAGGAAGGCACGGAGCGACATGTGAGGCCAGGAGGTAAGGCATTACAAACAGAGGCGATCTGATAAGAAAACGACCTCTCAAAAAATTAGGTTCTATGCATAGGCGGAGTCAGAGTACCCTTAAACCTAATATTTAATGTATGAACGTCTGTTCTGAATAATACTTTACGATACAGATAGGAAGGCTTTTTATTAGTTAGTATTTTATGATATAACACTGCACAATGTAATCTAAGACAGCAATTTTGTATCCTCTGCACCCGCTGCGCCGTCGTGGCTGAGAGACAGGGTCCGTACACAACATCGCAATAATTGAAAATCGACAGCACCAAAGAATCACATAAAATCCGTTTTAAATTTAAGTCAAGAATATGCCTTGAATTATAAAGAAGTTTTAATCTAACAATTGCTTTTTTGATACAATTCGAAATATGTTTTTCGAACCTTAGATCACAGTCCAAAATCAGTCCCAGATTTTTAGCTTCATTTTTAAATGGTATCCGCTGGTTGTCAATGCGAATGTCCAATCTACCCGAAACCTTAGTTCTATCGCCCGGCCTTCCAAATAACATAGCTGTACACTTGTTCGGATTTAATCTCAAGCAATGATCAAGGGAAACTCTGCGAATAATATCCAGATCCGTATTTATAACTTGGCAGCTATATTCTGCAGCATTCGGATGAAAAGAGTAAAATATTTGCGTATCGTCAGCGTACATTTGTACATTACAGTTAGTTATGAAGGTAGGCAACATAGAAGTATACAAAGTAAATAATATGGGACCGACCCAAAACTGACCCTTGCGGTACACCCTTAGTAGTGGATAGATAGTGAGAGGACTTGCCATTAAGCACAACAGCTTGTTTCCTATCTTTAAGATAATTCTTGAAAAAAAGCACAGCAGACTGACTTAGACCGCAAAATCTTAGTATTATTTCCAAAGCCGCGTGATTCAAGGTGTCAAACGCCTTGGAATAATCAAGTAAAATTAAAATTGTACATAGACCCCTATCAGCAGCCGTAAAAATGTGGTCGGTTACATTAAGTAAAGCCGTCGCGCACCCGTGTCCCTCCCTGAATCCCGATTGTGTTTCAGGAAGGATCTTAAACTTTTCAATATGTTCCACTAGTTGACGTTTAACTGCATATTCCAGTATCTTAGACAGGACTGGCAGGATACTTATCGGCCTAAGATCATTATATCCCGAGGGTTTGCTAACCTTAAGTAAAGGTATAATATGCGCTGTTTTCCAATCAGATGGAAAAACTGAGTGCTCAATACAAAAATTAACTACATGCGTTAAATATTTAAGAATAAAAGGACAGCACATAATTATAAAATTAATGTGGATACCATCTGCTCCGACAGCACAGGATTTTATAGAAAACAGGGAAATTGAAACATCTTTCTCCGAGATAAACTTAAAAGATAAAAAAGAGTCGATATTTTGTTTAGTACCGCTATACAAAGCTTCAAAGCCATGTAAATCAATATTTTGATTCGGAATAGAGAACACAAAGTGTTGATTAATTAAGTTCACATCAGAAATGTCATCAGGAATACTAGAAATATTTTTATTTTTTTGATATATATGAAGGTTATGTAAAGCACTCCACACATTCTTGGACCCTAACTGACTTTGCTGCCGAATGTAAGCCCTTTTTTCTCTCTTTATTGCTTTGTTTTTAAAATTTTTTAGCTGAATGTATTCTTGACGATCCTGTTCGGCTTTAGTTCTTCTAAATTTAGTTTTTGCTTTGTTCGTTAATGATACTAATCTCGCAATATTATCAACAAACCAGGGATTATGTGGTTTTTTAAAAACACATGTCTGAAGAGGGGCATGTATGCCCATTAATGTTTTAATATTTTCATTGAAGAAAGCCAGTTTTTCATCAATATTATTAATATGAAAAATGTTATTCCAGGGGATGGACCTAAGATGATCGTAAAGTAGAAGCTCATCAACTCTTTTAAAATTTCTAAAAGTAATTGTTTTAGGTTGGTTTACAGAAAAATCTATAAATATTTTGACAAAAACAAGCTCATGATCAAAAACATACAAGTCTCGTTCCACATTCTATCAAAGGAAAATTTTCAGGAATAATAATATGATCAAGAAGTTTTGAACTTGAGGACGTTATTCGAGTTGGTTCATTAATGATTTGTTTCAACCCGGCAGTATCCAAAAGATTTAAATATTTATTTGTTAATGAATTATTAAAATCCAAAATATCTATATTAAAGTCTCCTAAACAAATTAAGTTATCACATATAGGAATTAGGTTAAATATGGCCTCCTCAAATTTGTCAATAAAATGGGTGAAGTCCATACTGGGGGGTTTATAAACACACCCAATAATGACATATTTATGTGGAAGTTTTATCTTTATCCAAATATCCTCAATTCCTACCGTCGATTCCAGTACTTCATATGATAGTGCTCTCTTTATATATATCCCCACACCTCCCCCCTCAACCCGCCAGCCCTATCCCTTCGAACAATATTATAGCCGTTTAAATTAACAACAAAATTTTCAATTCGACCAGAAAGCCATGTTTTGACACACATATTATATCATAAACGCTATTACTAAATAAATCCAGAAATTGATCAAAATGTGCCAATAGTGAACGAGCATTAATATGACAAATCAATAAATTTTTCATATAACGCAATATGAAAAGAGCAATTAGAAATTATAAAAATGAAAAATGAAAATTTAAAAATTAAAAATTATGAGGATTATCAAATGAGCCTCCGTGGCAATATTAATATACCAAACTAATTTGGAAAGCATATAAGTCGCATACATCATATATTTATTTGCTATGTCTAGAGATAAACATAATAATCTCAACAACAAATTCCAATGATTATGAATTAAAAAATGTGATCCCATATATATATATATATATATATATATAATGTGTTTTCATTCCGGGTGTACATCCATTCACTACTGTCGTTTTGAAAAGAACAGTTTTGCTGACGTTTCGCCAAAATCACATTTGGCATTTTCGAAGCTTTGTTTCTCGCGTCCGAATAGAGACTGAGGTGTTGGTGACTGCGACGCTTCCTTTTATACCCCCACTCGGGGCCGAAGGTTATATCTGCTCAGGCGTTGGTCGTTATTTATGTTTTCCGGATGGTGCTGTTGTTGTTGCGCTGATTGCGCTTGAGTTTTTGCGATTTTAGATTTGTCGATTATTGTCTTCCATACTGTTGGTAGTTTTAATGATTCGTCCTTTTTATTCAAATCACCTTGTTTTTCTATGGCTTCTCGGATTATTCTGGTTTTATAATGTTCTATATTGGCAATCTCCCTACACCTATCGAAATTTATTTTGTGGCCGGTTTCCTGATGATGTAGGAATAAAGCTGAGGTTGTTTGTTTATTTCTGATGCTGAGTTTATGCTCTTCCACTCTTGCTGATATTCGCCTGTTAGTTTGACAACACGTACAACTTTTCACAGTCGTGGCACGGAATACTGTACTACACTCCGTGGTTTTCCAGTTTGATTTTATCTTTTGGGTTTCCAAGTAGTTTACCTATAGTTGTTTGTGGCTTGTGTATTGTTTGTATGTTGTGTTTCCTAAGAATTCTTCCGATTCCATGGAAGCATGTTTTTCCTTTGTTTACAAAATTGGTCCATTTGGGTTTCTGAGCATCATTATATAATTGTACGACACCGTCTGCTTAGTTATATTACAACAATAGGAACATTAACTTTCTGTAATCTATTTGTCTAACAAAATTGGACAAATGTGTTTCAGCGCCATCCTAACTTAATGATTAGTATTAAAATTGTCAAGAAAAATTTTTTCACCAGACTTTCGTACATATTATAACTGGCCCTTTTCTCTTGTTGTTTTTTGGTTTTAGCATACATAAACCATGCAATATAGTTATAGATATTAACAATAACAACGATAAAATTGTTAAAAATCTTTTCTTTTCTTGCCTATAAATTATTATAATTTGATTTCCACCTTTTTTTTTCTATAATAAGAAAGATGTCGCTAGCTAAATTTTCAATGTGGTACTGCGCCAGCGTAACAATGACGTTGCTTTGTCCTTGTCAACTCCCCCCTCCGGGGTAGAAGCCGTAGTTTGTTCGTAGTAATCGATATACATAGAATTAGGCGGGAATTGTACTTTCCTTTGTCTCCCTTATTCTTTTAACTACTACGTCGCATTTTTTCGTGTTGCAGTAATGGCGGCGTGCATTGAAAATGGTTTCGCTGCATGTTTGTAAAAAAAATTTTAAAAAATTTGAAAATGTAACCAAAAATTGTATTTTACTGTTGATATGTGTTAGTTACGTGTAAAGCGATTTTACCGATTTTTATATATCAAATTTTATCTTATAATTAATAAAAAAATTTACATTTACACAACACGCTTTAAAATTGGAACAAGTATTCTATAATTATTTATTTATTGCCTACAAAATTACAAATGTACTAAAAAAGTAAGCAAAAAAATGGTGTCAAATCTAATAAAAAAATTTTTAAATTAAAATTCACTGGCTAATATCCAGGAGCCAGTGGCAAAAGCTCTGAGAATCGGTATAAGGAATGTACAGAAACTTGTGCATGAAAAAAAAACATAACATACTTCCGAAGAAGATTAAGAAATATACACGAAAAAAACCAAAGGCAAAAGACTTAAGTTACAATGCAAAAATGGATATTCATAATGCAATTTATGATTTATACACGTCAAAGACTAATATAATTCTTCAGAAACTTTTTAATATTATAGACTAAAAAATATCATCATCACTTAAAAAGTTCTCATCTTCTGAGTCGTCCTCAAATGGCGCAATGATCATTTTGGTGCTATTTCGCCATCTAGAACTCGTTCTCGATTCCACCAATCCCGTATTAATTTCTCCGTATGTTCCACAGATTTCCAGCCTAGCCAGCCATAAATATCACTTTTCTTCCAGGACGAAGTAGGTTGTTTATTTAAGATTCTTGAATGATAAGATGCATTGTCCAGAGTGATTAAAGATGGAGCATCTAAATTTGGAATCAGTTGGTCTTTTAACCACTTTTCAAACAGTTCACAGTTCATATTATCATGGTAGTCCATACTTTTGGATGTTGAAGAAAACAGTAAACTTGCACCTGGGAGAAATCCTGTTGAAGAACCTGCATGCAAAATGATGAACCGTTTTCCTGTCCCACATCCCTTTTTTCTCTTGTCACTTTTTACCGACTCGTCCTGCCAAGATTTCGAGCCACTTCCATTAGAAAATATCTCGTCAAAAAATACCACTTTTCTAAATTTTTAATTAACATAACGCTGACTCTATATGTGGCAACTCGCATAAAAATCTTCGATTACAGTCCTTTTTATATCGAAAACCCAACATTTTTGTTAATTTTGACCACGATTTTAGTCCAATTTTCAATATGCTCCGATTTTTTAAAGCTTCTTTTAAAACTTGAAGGGTTATATTAGTTTTTGATGTGTATAAATCGTAAATTACATTACGAACATCCATTTTTATATTGTCACTTAAGTCTTCTGTCTTTGGCTTTTTTCGTGTACGTTTCTTAATCTTCTTTGGTAGTAAATTATGCTTTTCTTTCATGCACAAGTTTCTGCACAGTCCTTATACCGATTCCCAGAGCTTTTGCTACTGTCTCCTGGATATTGGCCGGTGAATTCTCATTTTCGTAATATTTTATTAGATTTAATACCATTTTTTTCACTTGTGGATGCAAAACACCCCGAAAATTGTTTTCTATTACTCATTTTTGTCACTGACTTGTCAATCTGACTTGGAAGTGACATCGCTCAAAGATTTTTGCAACTGCTGGTATTTATATGTTTATCCTCTTTCTTCATTTTATTTTATGCGGAGGATATGATTACACGTAATAAAAGAAAAACAAACCTAAAAAGTTTGTCGTTGATAAATCGGATGACCCGCACGATAACACTGCTTTTGACTATATTAAATACAAAAACTGTTATGCTTTCAAACACAATTATAATTTTTTTTAATTTTGTATTCTTCTGCCATAGTTATTGCAGAAATCTTAGTGTCTCCTTTTTTCAGATATGCTGAACCAGCTGTCCTAAAATGGATCAAGGAAAACATTGCGGAATGGAGAAACAGTATAATTGTCTCCCCAGATGCAGGCGGTGCAAAAAGGGTGACCTCTATTGCCGACAGACTGAATGTAGAATTCGCTCTTATCCACAAAGAAAGGTGCGGCAACAGAATATCAAATTTAATTTTGTCATACAAAACTGAACGTAATTTTTAGTGATTTCTATATTAAGATTGTAGCCAATATTGGCAATAATGAAAATATATGGGCCATAATGGGTGGGGAGGGAGGGATCCCTCATCATAAAATATATAGGGGGGTCCAAAAGAAACCGGAATTTTTTTTCCTCTGTAACTTATTTGTTACTTGACCGATTTCATTTATTTTGGGCTTGTTTAAAAAAGAAATAAATAAGCTAGAGGCTCAAACGTATTTTTTCTACATTTTAAAGACATTCAGGATGGCGGATGCGCCTAAAATTTACCATAATTTAAAAGGCGTTGGAACTTTTTTGAAACACCCTGTATATTTCATTTCAACAGAATACTAAGCCTATTCATTTCTGAATAATTTAGGTTTTTAATGGGCAAAATCGGTCAAAAAACACGAGAGATATTAGCAAATTACCAAAGGTCGTTTCCCCGTTCAATGTGCCAAATGAAATGTTTTTACAGTTACCGGTATTTGTATTTCCTTTGTAACTTTTTTGTTACATTACCAGTATTATTCGCTTTGGGCTTGCTCTGAAGAAAAAACAATAAAAAAGGACATTTATGATATTCAAGGAAAAGCGATGCGTCTAAAACAATGCCATAAATTAAATCGTGTTTGATATTTTTTGTGAAACCTTGGCGCAAGTCTTTAATACCAATAAATATTCGCCCGTTTTTGTGGATCCGTTCTTCTCCCCACAGATAATAAATCAAAGCGATTAAAGTCAGGGCTATAAGGAGGCCAGTCGTTAGGCTCTATAAAATCAGCTACAGCTGGTATGGTGATGCATATATTGTGTGTGTATGTTTTTTCTTATTGGCTTCAGTACCCCCGATGCCTACTCTCTTTCAGCCAAATCTACACCAATGTTGAAATTCCGCCGCCATGTTGGCATTACAATCTTGAATTTTTAAAATGTTGACAAAAATTCATGATGTGCAGTCTTAAATACCCATAAATGCTGAATTTTAATCAAATCTGCAAAAATTTTAAAATTAGTCTGCTATGGTGGTGCCGCCATTTTTAATTCTCAAATATTGACTAAAATTTCATAACTTTAATTCTTAAATACTGCTAGATGCTGATATTTCAGCCGAATCTGTACAAATGACACAATTCGTTCGCTATCTTAGCGCCACCATTTTGGTTTTTGTTGTGCATTTTTAAATAATACCCACAAATGTTAAAATCATCTGTCCGACCTGTTGACATTGTCATTTTGACACCGCTATTTTGAATTTTTAAATGTTGACACTTTTAAATTTTGCCAGTGGCGGCTCGTGAGTATATTGAAGGGTGAGGCTACATGAGGTTAATTTTGTTTAAATGGGAATAAGTTTCCACGTCACCCATGAGGTATTATTCTGCGACGCGTTGACCTTTTTTTTTTAATGGAGGTTATCGCCAATAGGCCTACTAAACCATTAAAAACTAAAAAAATAAACTCTAAAAAAAGTAAATAAAAAGTAAACAAAACAAGTAAAATATGTACACCTATCACTAAAATATAGCGGTGATTGCGATAATAAAAACATAATTTAGTTTATTAAAACTTAAAATAAATAGTTGTATGAAATAAGATAGAAAAACTACTTTTTGTACATTAAATCTATACGTCTGTCTTTTAAGGTTGCAAATTTATCTATAATTTGGTCGTAAAAGTTTTGGTCTTCACTAAGTTCTGACAGTAATTCCTGCTCTATTGACATCATTGCTAAACCCGAAAGCCGTTCTTGTGTCATTGTGTTTCTTAGGTAGGTTTTGATCCGTTTAAGACATGAAAAATTTCGTTCGGCCGATACACTTGTTGCAGGAATAGTTAAAACTAAATTAAAAAGCTTATATGCTTCCGCAAAAATTGCTTTAAAATCTTTAAATAACAAAGCTAGACTTTTTTCGACGTCTAAAGTTGAAAATTGTTCATCCCTATACAATACAGAAAGCTCATTCTTTAATCTATCTCTGTCAAAAATGTTTGGATAATTTTTTAATAAATTATTTAATAAGTCGTCTGGAAAACATTTAACATATTCCGAATATTTTGTGCAATCGACTAAAGCAAAGAAATTTAAATTATTTAAATTTTCAAACCGCGTCCCTAATTGAAGAATTATACAATCTATTATTTCGAAATATAATATTTTATATTTAGTAAAAATATAAAAGTCGCTAGAACATTGCCCTCGACGTGTGTTAGTTGCCAGAATAGTGGCTTTTTTAGCAATATTGAAAAGTTCTTTGAAATGGTCCTCGTTTCTAAATTCAATAATTCGTTGCTTGGCAAGGTTTATTTGCGAAATGCAGTAATTTATATCTAAATGCTTTAACTATAATATTTGAAACAGTACATCAGTGCAACTAAAAATTTGTTTATAAATATGCGTTAAAAGGCAAAATTCGAAATCATTAAAATGCTTTAGAAATCCTTTTGCACCATTAATAGATTCTGTTCCAGAACTTAAGTCATTAATAATAGTTTCAAATACTATAATTAAATTGTCCCATTAGTTAGCCACTAAGTTTAAAATTTTAGACCGTGTATACCTTCGCGTTTCTACAGCTCGCGGAATTCTTTTACCTACTATCTGATTAAGCACAAAAGACCGTTTTGGTGATTGTTTGAAGCCCATTTATTTCACCTGCCATAACACTAGCCCCATCGTAACACTGCGCGACCAATTTATTTTTTTAAAGTCATAAGGCTCTAAGCTGTTTTTTATTAAATGAAAAAGGCTCTTTGCTGTTCTATTATCGCTAACGTCAAAAAATCCCAAAAATCTTTCTTTTAAAGATCCGTTGGTCCACATACCTAACTGTTATCGAACATTGTGATTTTTCTGTTATATCAGTACTATCATCCGCAATTACGCCAAAAAAACAACAATCGGTGTCATTGATTTCTTTTTTATATATATTCTTGAATATAGTCATGTATGCAACCAATTAGTTCATTTTGTATAGTCTTAGATTGTCCCGTAAAAGTATTACTAAATTTAGCACAATGTTCAGTAAGTTCGGCATTTCTTTTTATTAAGCATGCAAATATTTCCTTAAAATTGCCACGGTTAAAAGAATCTGTTGTTTCATTATGACCTCGAAATGCCAAGTCCTGTTTACCCAAAGTAACATCAATTAAATAATTTAATAATAAATTAACAATTTTATTAAGACTTGCATTTTCTTGTAGTGCATCCGCAAAAGTCGCCCTATTTTGCTCCAGTCTTGTAAGTGCTACCGAATTTTTAATATGCTCTCTTGAACTTTCATGCGATTTTACTGCTTGTGAAAATTTTTTTAAATCCGAATATCCGCCCCCTGAACTCCAATTATTTTTGACGCAACCTAATAAAATACAAGGCCAACAATATAAGCTTTCTTTATAAATACTTCCGCATAGCCACCTATAAGTTTCGTACCAAGATATTTGAAAAGTTCTTGAATATTTTTTACCTTGCCTCTTATCGTTAAATATTGCTAAAATTTTCGGCGTCGGACGGCTACCTAATATCTGTTTCTTTTCAGTTTCGCTTCTTCTTAAAAAAGGCGTTTCAATTAATGAAGCAATAATGTCGTGAATAGGATTCATTTCAAAAGCAAAAAGCAAATACAAAAAATGGAACGGTCCAACTTACCAAATCAAAACAAAACAAAAACTTACTCACGCGTATTTATTCACCTTAAAACAGAACGCCCTCAATCAGCGATTATCGCAATCTATTTCCTATTTCTTTCTCAGCCGCACGCACCACGTAAAAAGAAGCCGTTGGAATATTTCGCTAGTCATGTGATTTAAATAACCAATAAAAGCATATCCAAGCTACAGATTTATCGCCTCAAGAATGCAATAGAAAACGCGTGCATCGGCAATCGCCATCCCGCTCTGTCGTAATCAGGTGACTCGCCGGCATCGGCACCGGCCGTTGATAAATCAATAGTCATAATTAGAAACTTTCCAAGCTAAAATTATTTCGCCTCATTCGAGAGCATTTTCTTTAGGAATGGGTTTGCACGGTCGGTTTTTTGATGTGGTCAGAATTTATTTTCTAAAATATTTATTATGGGATTATATTTTTAGTAAAAATTCTCTTTTCCTTTATTTTGGGGGTGAGGCGCGGCCTCAGAGGCTTACCCTGACGAGCCGCCACTGAATTTTGCTAGGCACCGATTTTCAGTTTTAGATACACAAGTAACAAAATTCGTCGGCCGTATTGGCGCCGCCGTTTAGGATTTCTAAACGTTAACTTAAAAAAAATCGGATTTTTTATATCCGAAAGTGTATTCATGTCAAATTTGAAAATAATCGGTAATGGAAGTGCTGGAAAATCCATTACAAGATTTAAACCAGACATACAAACATACAATCAGACGAATAGGAAGCCAATAAAAGCGCGTTAATAGCATTGGTTTTAGTTTAAAACTCTAACACCCGTATTCACTAAAGAGGTTTAACTTTAGACAAGGTCTAACTTGACAGTTACAGGTTTAACGTGACATTTCCAACAACTGAACAAATAATTTTTCTAAATGTCACAATTACAAAATGGTAGTGACATAAGGCAAACATAACTAAAAACTTAAGTTTAATAACACTGGGCGACAAGATTTTTCTAACACAGACCAGCTCATTATTTTCACAATGGAAATACACTCCCAATAATGAAAAAAATATTCGGAAAGCCCTAATACGTACCATTTTTTAATAGCCTAATTAGAACCTTTTATATTGGCAGGTAAATAATTTTATTGTGGGGCGGCTAAAATGGATCCATTTTATAACGGAAAAATTACCTAGACTGGGTTGCTTGCAACATTATACATAAAATATACGTTAAACATCACTCGAATTGAGTGGTTCTCTGTGTATTGATAAGCAAGTATATGTGAAGACGAGAATGTCGGGTCAAACGCGCCGAAGTTGCAAAATTTCTCCTGACAAATTTTGTTATATTTGTGGAGAATTTCTGGTGAAATCACAAGCAAGGCTATTTTCCGAAAATGTAAAAGAAGCCTGCTTTAAATATTTTGGTGTGTTAATTGGGGATTGAGATAAGCGGTGGGCTCCCCATGTGTGCTGTGTTAGTTGTAGTGTATCGTTGGTGCAGTGGATGAAGGGAAAGAGAAAAAGTATGCCTTTTGCAGTTCCAGTGGTATGGCGAGAACCCACCAATCATTCTGACGATTGTCATTTTTGCCTGACAACGACTGAAGGTTATTCCAAAAAGGGAAAGCAAAATATACGACCTGTTCCTCATAATGCAAATTTGCCAGTGCCGATTGCGCCTTTAAATTGGCAAGCTATTGATTTGGGAGATAATGGAGATAACGCATCATCAGGCAGCTCAGAAGAACAGTGCACCGATCCCACTTTTACCAGAGGTCCCCGTTCCGGCGAGCCACATTTGATTGTTCAAAGTGAATTAAATGATTTAGTACGTGATTTGGGGTTATCCAAGCAACAGTCAGAACTTCTGGGTTTCCGTCTTAAGGAATGGAACCTATTGGCCAAAGAAACAAAAATTACGAATTTCAGAAAAAGAAATGATATGTTTTTGAATTCTACAGTATGGAAAATTCGTTGTGCGCGTGTACAGGGTGTCCCATTTTCGTAGGTTTTACGGGGTTTCCAGCTTATGAGTAGAGATAGAGAGATGCGGTTTTCGCGACACCGTGCTACTTTTCGATGAAACTAAAGAGGCCGCAAACAGATTTGCCCTAACCATTTTAGTTTCCGTGCTACAGGGTGATTTTGAAAATTTGTCATTTTCGGACACCCCCTGTAACTCAGCTATCGTAAAATATATTTAAAATGTTTCAACTGGTATTTATAGATTTTTTCACGTAGAATTCAGTGGCGTACTCAGATTTTTGCTGAGAGTCATTGTTTTTGACATATTGGCATAACCTACTATTTTTTAAATGGGACACCCTATATATTATTTTTTCATCTTATTCTTCGTGTCGAGAGCTTTTCAAAAACATACCATAAGTCATATTTATTTTCATAAATAACATGAAAAAATGCATTTTTCTTTAAACGGATTTATGGCATAGCAGATCAATCGAAATAAGAGAAAGTGGCTGTGGAGCCATGGAAAAAATTAACAAATATTTATTAACGAAATAACAAAGTAACAGCATCAGAAAAAATTAGGAAGTAGGTAAAAGGTAATAATTATAATTTCATTAAAACTACAAATATTGTTCAAATTGTAGACCATTATGTGTCCTACAAGTGTGACAAACTTTAAAAATTCTTTTTAATGCATTTTCTATTGTAAATGACTGTCTTTGTAACTCTGCAAAAGCGTTTTCGGTGGCCATTCTTAGTTGTTCTAAGTTTTCGTATCGCCTTACATAAACCTTGTTTTCTAAATAACCCCACAAAAAGAAATCTAAAACTGAGAGGTCAGGGGATCGTGGTGGCCATCGAACAGGTCCGTGTGTTCCTATCCATCTTCCAGGAAAATGGTCGTTAAGCCAGTTTTGACTTATTCTGGCATTGTGGGCTGGAGCTCCGTCTTGCTGGAAATAAATCCTATTTAGTTGAGCCAAGGGAACATCATCCAAAATTCCTAATGCGTCTTCTAGGATTCGCACGTAACCAATCGAATTCAGATTTCCTTCATATATTTGGTAAACTATTTTTCGGTTGAAAATAAAACAGGAGACATTGAATCCAAATCTGCCCTGACGCTCCCTAGGAAAAATAACATGGTTGTTTTCTTGACTCCAAAATCGCGTGTTGTGTCTATTTAAAATCCCTGAACTAGTAAAATGTGCCTCGTCTGACCAAATAATCTTTTTTTCAAAATCGATATCTTCCGATGATGCACAAGTTTGTATTTATAGGGTTTGAATTTGTGCTTTTTCAAAATTTTCTGCACTTTGGTTTTCGGTACACCCGCCTCTTCGTCTATTTTCCTGCAAGATGTTTCAGGAGCTGTCTGAACGAGGGCTAAAACGTTGACCTCAGATTCTTCGTTGTCTTTATTGTAAGTTCGCGATCGAGGCTTGTTAAAAGATCCATATTGGCAAAGATTATTTTTAATTTTTTGAAAAATTCTTTTTTCTGGTTGTCTTCTCTCGGGATATCTAAGATAAAATAAAGCGAACCAATAAAGTCAAAATGCAGGAAGATAAAAAAGAACTAACCTGTTCAGATAAAGCTCTGCCGCCTGATCTGCATCTTCATTAGACAATATAAAACACGCGTTCATATCATATTTCTCAAAATATTCAAATTTTTGATTCTGAGCCATATTAAAAACAATAATTATAATAGACGTCAAGAAAAATTTAAACGCAATAATGCCAAAAATGACAGCAGTAATGGCTGCCTGATCATATTTTTGTTGGCGTTGCCATGGCTACCACAGCCACCTTCTCTTATTTCGATTGATCTGCTATGCCATAAATCCGTTTAAAGAAAAATGCATTTTTTCATGTTATTTATGAAAATAAATATGACTTATGGTATGTTTTTGAAAAGCTCTCGACACGAAGAATAAGATGAAAAAATAATATATAGGGTCTCCCATTTAAAAAATAGTAGGTTATGCCAATATGTCAAAAACTATGACTCTCAGCAAAAATCTGAGTACGCCGCTGAATTCTACGTGAAAAAATCTATAAATACCAGTTGAAACATTTTAAATATATTTTACGATAGCTGAGTTACAGGGGGTGTCCGAAAATGACAAATTTTCAAAATCACCCTGTAGCACGGAAACTAAAATGGTTAGGGCAAATCTGTTTGCGGCCTCTTTAGTTTCATCGAAAAGTAGCACGGTGTCGCGAAAACCGCATCTCTCTATCTCTACTCATAAGCTGGAAACCCCGTAAAACCTACGAAAATGGGACACCCTGTACTGCTATAGACAGTTTAATGATATTGAACATTTTCCCCGTGAGTGGCGCTTATTCATAGACTCATCTAAATATAGCTATTATTGCATAGTGGAAATTTAAAACCCTCTACACCAGTTGCCCATTCAGTTGCAATGAAAGAAAATTATGAAAATATGCGCACGATTTTGGATAAAATAAACTACAATAGGTATAAATGGCAGATATGTGGGGACCTAAAAGTTATAGCGATTTTAGTGGGACTTCAGGTGGGATTTACAAAATATTGCTGTTTTCTTTGTTTATGGGACAGTCGTGCAATAAATCGGCATTTTTTAACAAAAATTTGGCCAGAGAGAAGCGAATTTCAACCGGAATCTCAAAATGTTAAATTTATACCTTTTTTTGATCCCAAAAATGTTCTTTTGTTTTCTCTTCACATTAAACTTGGGCTGATGAAAAACTTTGTGAAGGCTTTGAATAGAGGTGGTGATGCATTTAAATACCTAAGACAAGTCTTTCCCCAGTTAAGTAATGCCAAATTAAAAGAAGGAATTTTTATTGGGCCACAAATCAGAAAATTCTGGCCATGTTAATTTTACGGAAAACCTTACCAGGCAGGAACTCAGAGCATGGAATTCATTTGTTAATGTAGTGAGAGGATTAGAGATGACAATTATAAACAAATGCCTATAAAGCGCTTGGTGCCAGAATGTCATTAAAAATTCACTTCCTCCATTCTCATCTGTCATTTTTTCCTAAGAATTTGGGAGCTGTTAGTGACGAGCAGGGTGAAAGGTTTCCAGTCCTGATGGGTGACTACTGTTGTTTTTTTGAAGAGAGAAGATAGGACACCTCATAAACGGAAAAAATAAAGTTTAATTAATGTTTTAAGTTAATATTTTCCTCGTTTGCTTTTCTTTTAGATGCATGGTATGTTTAATAGGCGAAAACTGTAAACTTAGTCAATAAACAGGGTTAAAAATTTTCTGAAATCATTTTGTCTATAGATATTAAGTATTGTAACATTTGATACGGTTCTACAACTCTAACAAGAAAACCCTACGTGCTACAACTTTCTATTTGTCATTTTCGTATTTGGATAGGTCCATTTTATTAGATTATGCCATTCTGATTTGTGTTATAACGCGGCCAGTGTAACATTTAAATAACTAATTTCCTTTTAAACTTACCTAACTTAATGGTTTGCTTTTAGATAGTGAAGTAGAGAACGATTATTTCTTTGAAGTTTGTAAAAATACCTATTTTCCTCATTAAGGAATAGGTAAGAATCCTTCTTTCTGTCAACGATAATGAAGCATGGCCCATTTCTTCATTTCGTACATCAAATATTTTTACAGGTCGTCATTTTGTTTCGCCATATTGAATTCATACCAATATTTTACCAGTTTTTTTTTTATATCAGATATAATTTTTGTGGAAAATTAAATAAAATTAAAGTTAATCGAGTAAGTGGATTTTTAGCTATACCGGAACCGACCGATCGACCGACAGTAATGGAAAAACTTGAGGATCTGTGAAAACCCGGCATTTTTTCACGATTAATGATATTTCCTTACGCGGGAAGTGAAAACTCACGCCGTCACTGGCATTCGTCAACAAATGGCCACGGCTTGGGCATGGGCCATCCCCACTTCTTGTTTTATCATAAACATTGGTCGATACAATGTGAAAAATAAGGGAACCATGTTGACGCATACCCCTAACATGATTTATGAATGAGTTGTGATCTCTACTTTAATTCTTACTCTAAGGTTATAACAACATTTGGAAAATTGCTGATATCTCACGTGTTTTTTCACCGATTATGCTCACCAAAGTCTTAAATTACTCAAAAGTGAATAGGCTTTAGGATTATGTGAAAATCAAATCTACAGGTTGTTACAAAAAAGTTCCAACGCCCTCTATGGTAAATTTTAGGCGCATCCGCCATCTTGAATTTCTTTAAAATGTCAAAAATTTATGGTCGAGCCTCTAGCTTATTTATTTCTCTTTTAAACAAGCCCAAAAGAAATGAAATCGGTCAAATAATAAATATATATATAATTGGGTGTCAATATATGATGGGTCCATTTTAAGAAGAAAACTTCATATAAACATATGTCTTAAACGGTGTAAATTTTGAGATACAGGGTGTTAAACTTTCAATAATTTCATAATTTTTCGATAATATCTCGAATACCACTCTAAATATTGTAATGAAATTTGGTATATAGGTACTATGCATCTAGTGGAATTTTTTGATGTAGAACATTTTTTTTATTTCCACCAGTGGCGTCCGTACGTAGCGAAATTCCCATTCATTTTTGAGCAAGTTTGATCTCTTGGTAATTTTGAGTTGAACGCACGGTTTTCGTTTTAAAAAATAAAAACCGTTTCTCTGCAGAGTTTTAACAGTATCGCTAATATGACAACACCAATCGCCATGGCATGCAAGGAAATTTTTTTTTTGACTGAAATTCAAGAAATCAAATTTGCTTATGAATAAATTAAAAAAAAAGGATTTCAAAATTATTATTTGAGCTTATAATTTTTTAACACGAAACTATAAAATACTATTAGTTCATCCATAAAGAAAGATAATAATGATAATAATTATTATTGTAGTAGGCTTTGGCTGTCAGAATTAATACTTCTCTTGTAACTTAATTTGACTGTTCAGCTTTCAGATTCAGTAGGGTTTAATTAATTTTGTGTTCTAAATATCTGATATATCTGAGAAAAGAAATGGTTGAGTTTACCAGTGAAGAGTTGGCAGACATGCATTACATGTATGATTTGGCTGATGGCAATTCACCGGAAGATAGGCGATTATATCAAGAGCGCTTTCCTGGTAGAGTTATACCAGATAGGCGAATATTTGCAAAAGTGCATAGAAGGTTGACTGAAACAGGTACATTCAAGGCAAATAATCTATTAAAAGGGGCTCATCGGACTGTAAGAACTCCAGAAATTGAAGAGGCAGTATTAAATTCCATACATGAAAATCTTGAACTGAGCCCTAGGAAAATTGGAATTAACCTAAATATTTCACACATCCTAGTTTGGAGAATTCTACATGATTTTTTTATACCCATATCACATTCAACGAGTGCAAGCCTTACTTCCCCGAGATCTTCCTTTCCGAGTTAATTTTTGTGAATGGTTTTTGGAAAAAATTGCGCGTAATCCCTTATTTGATCGCGAAATAATGTTCACAGATGAAGCGAACTTCTCCAGGAACGCTATCAGAAACTTCCACATTAATCATATCTGGGCCGACGAGAACCCCCATGCCATTGTAGAACATCATCATCAAGAGCAATTCTCTGTAAATGTTTGGGCTGGCATTATCGAAAATCACCTAATTGGACCTTTTTTCCTCCCAGAAGGACTAAATGGCCATAATTATCGCCGGTTTCTTGAGAACGATTTGGCGATATTGTTAGAAGATATACCAATTCTGATTAGAAACAGAATGTAGTTCATGCACGATGGCGCGCCCGCTCACTTTAGTATTGAAGCCAGAGAATATTTGCACCGCACATTTAACAACAGATGGGTAGGTCGTGGCGGACCCCAACCATGGCCCCCTAGGTCCCCGGACCTAAATAGTTTGGATTTTTTTTCTATGGGGACATCTTAAATCTTTAGTTTACCGCGCCCCAGTAAATACAGTAGAGGAGCTGAAGGATCGTATAAGAGATTCTTGCGATATTATCAGAAACACCGAGGGTATCCTTCAAAGAGTTCGCGACAACATGAGGAAAAGGGCTGAAGCGTGTATTCTCCAAGGTGGTGGGCATTTTCAACAACTTATCTAATTTTTTTCTTCTATTTTGTTTCACAAAGTGTGCTGTCAATTTGCTAAAACCTAATTATTTTTATTGAAATTATTAATTATGTACCTAGTTGTATTAGTATAGTTTTGTAAATAACTTGTTATTGTTGAAGAATGTCATATTATTTTGATAAAATTTATAAAAAGTATTTATGAAGGAACAGACTTCTGAAAAAGATTGACATGGTGGTCCTAGATTGGTGGCTGAAGACGACATACTATTATCTACAAATAACTCTCACTAAGATAAAGCGATTTCTGATTTTAATAAGAATGGACATAGTAATTACTTTCACTCCACTGATTTTTCTAAAATAAAGCATTTTTATTGATTCATTTGTTTGTTTTTGAAAACTTTTAGTATTTATTTTCGACAAGATTTGATTTCTCGAGTTTAATACAATAATATTCCTCTGCATGCATTGTGATATCCGTCTTATGACCAGGATTGTTTGGACCATGCAGAGAAACGGTTTTTATTTTTTAAAACAAAAACCGTGCGTTCAACTCAAAATTACCGAGGGATCAAACTTGCTCAAAAATGTATGGGAATTTCAAAAATAATTTTTATTTAAAAAAAATCAGTGGCGTACCATCAATGTATGGGAAAATATGCAGGTCGGATTCCGTACTGACGCCACTGGTGGAAATTAAAAAAATGTTCTACATCAAAAAATTCCATTAGATGCTTAGTACCTCTATACCAAAATTCATTACAATATCTAGAGTGGTATTCGAGATATCGAAAAATTATGAAATTATTGAAAGTTTAAAACCCTGTATCTCAAAATTTACACCGTTTGAGACATATGTTTATATGAAGTTTTCTTCTTAAAATGAACCCAAAAATCACCTCCTTAAATATTGACACTTAATTAAGAAACAACCTGTATATAAAATAAAGTTTCTATGAACGCATCCGGAAGAACGAGGTCCGGAAACGCATACTTTTCAAGATAAGGGTGGTAAATTTATAACTGGATTGTTACAGGAAGAAGGCTAACGAGGTAGCGAGTATGGTGCTCGTCGGAGACGTCACAGATAGGGTGGCCATCCTGGTAGACGACATGGCCGATACTTGCGGTACCATCTGCCACGCGGCGGAGAAACTGATGGAAGCTGGTGCGACCAAAGTGTACGCCATTTTGACCCACGGTATCTTCTCAGGACCCGCCATCAGTAGGATAAACAATGCCTGTTTCGAAGCTGTAGTAGTTACAAATACCATTCCTCAAGATGAACACATGAAGCAGTGTTCAAAAGTACAGGTAAATAAATATACCAAATGCTTTTTAAAACGTTCCAGATGTTTAGATGTTTTTATTTGTACGTTGTATATCAATTTTGGGACTAAGGAATTTACCTAATCTTTTATATTCGAAGATTATTCTGTTAACCAGGGTTGTGCCGGAGACTATGAAATACACACATAGAAAAAAGTTAGGGATAATGAAAAAAGGGTCGTTTTTGCAAACAAAATATATTATTTATAGTTGGAACAATTAAAAATTTGCCTTTATAGCCTAAAATTATATTATTTCAAAAATTATTTCATGATAATAATACAAAATAAAATTGGCAACTGAATAAGATACAGGTTGAAGTCAAGGCATATGTTTTTTAGTGAATTTTTGAAACACCCTGCACCATAAACTGGCTGCAATTTTTAAACTGTATATCGGTAACTTTGAAGCCTAATTCTTTAAAAACCTTTTCATATTTGGATCATCACAATATCTTTCTTAAAAAAAAAATACAGTAAAGTGCGGGACAAGAAAGAAAAGCGGAGGGTCCTTAAAATAAAGGTTCATAGTCTTAAGCAAGCGGAAAAGTAAAATTTGTGTTATTTTATTTGTTGTAAT
This sequence comes from Kuschelorhynchus macadamiae, assembly GCA_030620095.1. Classification (NCBI taxonomy): domain Eukaryota; kingdom Metazoa; phylum Arthropoda; class Insecta; order Coleoptera; family Curculionidae; genus Kuschelorhynchus; species Kuschelorhynchus macadamiae. The sequence goes on from JAUTXW010002797.1 coordinate 703,044, forward strand.
AGTTTGCCTTACTGCACCTATAAAGTGCGCCAGCTAAGCGGTACGGTAAAATTAATCGAGGATTTAGTAAATTACGCACGGGTCCACTTGTAATTGGGATGTGCCTAGAGTCTCCATGTACTTGCCGCTAGAAGGTTTTAGCTATATCCAGTGGCGCCTATACATTTCAAGCATTTGTTTTCATTTCTATATAAATGCGTTGCGTTGAATATGAATTATTATTTCGAAGTAACGATGGCGAGCAAAAGAGGAAAAACAATTCGAAGCGGTGCACGTGAAGTTATCGCGAGCGTTATAGAGGCCTGTACTAGAGAAGCTGAAAATAGTTTGACTATTCCAATTCAAAATCGAACAGAACGCGCTGCATTTTCCACTGGTGTTTCGGAAAGTAATGTAAGAAAAATTCAAAGAGAACATTATGATCGCTCATGTTTTACTCACCTTTAAAATCTCCTGGTAAAAAAAGACCCCGATTATCATAATATAATAATATATAGTATAATCGCTTGTGAATTAATCTTTCAAAAATTATGGCGAAACTTGATATAAGACTGTTTTACAACGCAGAACATTGAAGCAGAGATTATTTCAGCTCCGTCAGCTTTTCGACGGTTGTACAGGGTGTCCGGATTTGGTTGCAAAAGCAGGGTATCTCGCTTATTTTTAAAGATAGAACCTTGCGGTTTTCACGAACCTGAGCTAATTTTTTTGTAAAACTCATAAAGCCGTAAACAAAATTTCCATAGCCTTCTTTGTTTATGAGATACAGGGCGAAATAGAAAATTTTGCATTTTGGGACCCCCCTCTTATCTCGGTTATCCTTTAACTTAACGCAAAGGGAAAAATTGCTGCTTATGCAGTTTTTTACGCCGGATCCAGTGGCGTAGTCATATTTTTCATTTAAGTTGTTATTTTTTAGATATGACCCAAAGTTGTGTTTTTTTTAATGGGGCACCCTGTATATTTGTCCAGAAATTGATTTCTCCTTTTAAAAGCTTCTCAAAAATATATAATAGTATGGGTCTATTTTAATAAACAACAACAAAAATCCTAATTTTTATAATTATCATCCCAAATTTTGCAGTAGGGCATGCAAAACGATGCCGTTTTCTTTTGTTTTCTTGGAAGCAAATGACATTTCCCAGTTTTGTACGCGTATATAAAATATAGCGCTAGTTTTTTGTATTTATTTATTGTGTAAAAATATATTTGTATTATTACGGAAGAAAACCAAACTTTCGAACATTATGAAAAGTATGATATGTTATCAGTATGTTACTTAAGATCGTAATAATTTCGTATTTTCTTTTAAATCACATCTCTTTTTCAGTTGTAAATTTGTCACAAAAAACTGTTTGTCAGAATTCTGCTAATAAGAGATTATATAGTGCATTTCATCTACTCACATCAGTTTTGTGGCTTGAATTTTCGTATAGCCCGTTTCACCTAGTCGATTCAGCATAATGTCGCCGTGCTCAAAATTTCGTGGTGATTTGACGGATAAAGAGGTGGAATATAAGAGAGTTTGTGACTTTTGTGGTGTATGCAATTGCTTGGCATGCTCCAAGTTCTCAACCTCAGAGGCTCAAGTAACACGAATGAAATCCAGAGTTATGCTTTATGCATGCAGTGACTGCAAATAACGTTAAATCCCTTGGCAAAGACGTTGGTGGTGGATTGAAATCTCTTATCAAGGATGTAACTAGTAATGTGTGTGCTACACTCTACAGTAAACTCACAATTAAGCTTGATGATGTGAATTCATCTCTTCAAGACAAACTTGTAGCAAACTATGATGATCTGAAATTAAATCTGAATGTTGTTACCAGCAACGTTAATGAGCTTAAAACTACTTTTACCTCACTGGATAAAAGACTACTATGGCATCTGCTGCATAAAAACTTGCATACTAAGCTACTCAAACTTGAAAATGAGCTTCAGCTACTTACAGCAACATTTAATTCTATTAAAACTACATCAAACTTAGGACCTCCACTAATCTTTTCTCAGATCCAACCTACCATTCAAAATGTACCCATGTCCATGAAGCATGGACCTAGAAGCTCTTATTCATCTAATGGTCTTCAACCCGCTGGTCAACAAAGATCCCAACGACCAGTCAACAACAACAACAGGGAGCGCACATCAATGTCTAATCCAGTAGGAGTCTCAAAGCGCTCAAGTAACAAACCTGTAATAATCGGCACAGGTACCGACAGGGGTCTATTCTCTGCAGGCGAGAGGCGTCAGTGGCTGTATCTGGGTCGATGTGATCCAGATACAACTGAGAAACAGATTTCTGATTATATGGAGAATCAACTATCCATTTCTGATGTCAAATGTTCAGTATTGGACAAAAATGATGATGTGGTTTCATTTAAAATTGGAGTTAAAGAATCACTTTTGAAGGGCCTGCTTGATCTTAACTTCTGACCGGCAGGCATTGCTGTTAAGGAGTTTCATCCTCGCCGTATGTGCGCTAAAGCTTCCACAGCAAATTTTCAGAGGCGGGACAGAGAAGACCGGTCTCATTAGATCATGCCAGCATCCTGCTGAAAATTACTCAGTAATTGCACTCAGGGAAACCTGGCTTGATTGCAGTATCAATGATGCCGAATTTCTGGACTCTCGTTATATGATTTATCGTACTGATAGGAGCAGTCAAAACAGAACTAAGAGCCCTGGGGGTGGGGTTCTTTTGGCAGTACATAATTGCGTTAAATCTGGCAATTGGTGCATCAGTGGAAGAAACGTGGGTGTCAGTGACATTGGGCGATTTGGTGTATTGTATTGGCTGTGTCTACATTCCACCTGCTATGGATATATTACACTATGGAAACCACTTGAAATCCATTGCTAGTGCCTGTGAAATGTTCGATAATGTGCTTGTTCTGGGCGATTATAATCTTTCTCAAATAATGTGGTCCACTAGTGAAGATTTTTCTGGTTTGTTACCTGGTAATGTTACGGCAACAAGAGAAATCTTATTATGTGATAATACTGCTTCTCTTGGCCTATCTCAATACAATGGGGTAACTAATGATCACAATTCAATTCTAGATTTATGTTTTGCCAACTTTGAGCCTGATTCAATTATAAAATCTGATGGTTTGGTACGTTGTGATCCTTATCACCCAGCTTTAGAGTTATACATACCAGTGAATAAAACTAACTATCTAGAGCCTCTGAATTATTTTTCATATAACTTTAAAAACGCTAATTTCGATTTAATTAATGAATATTTTCTTTCGGTAGATTGGCAGTCAATTATGTCAGAGGATCTTACTGTCAATAAAATTTATTCTGTACTTTTCGACTGCTTTAATATGTTTGTACCCATGAAGGCACATCATTCTAGAGAGAAATTTCCTATTTGGTTTTCTTATGAATTGAAAAAACTAATCTATCAAAAGAAAATTGCTCACAAACAATACAAACAGTCGAACAGTGAAGTTGATTACAATGTATTTAATACACTTTGAAGGGAATGCAAAAACCTAATGAAGAAGTGCAACAATTTGTAAATAAGTAATACGGAAAGTGCCATAAGCAGTAATGTAAAAATTTTCTGGAATTTCGTTCATTCCCAGTCTACTCAGGGCACTATTCCTAAGGAAATGTTTCTAGCCACTGAAAAATCATCTAATGGTATTGGCATAGCTAATCTATTTGGTAAATATTTTTCCTCTGTTTATAACCCCCAGAGAAATTCTAACTTCAGTACATTTTTGATCGATTTGAACATATGTCTAACATTGCTATAGACCCAACTGATATTGAGAAAGCTTTAACACAAGTGGACATCAACAAGTCTGCAGGGCCTGATGGTGTTCCTAACAGAGTACTAAAATTTTGTTCTAACACCTTATATCTCCCCCTATTTTACATTTTCAACAAATCCCTAACTTCCGGAGTTTTTCCAGAGATATGGAAGCTTTCTTATGTTTGTCCGATTCACAAATCTGGCAGCAAAAATGACGTAACAAGATACAGACCAATCAGTATTCTGTCGGGAATCCCTAAATTGTTTGAACAGTGCGTTGAAAAAATTCTGTGGAATATATTTCATCAGATTGTGATCAGTCAACAGCATGGGTTCACAGCCGGTAGGTCTGTTGACACAAATCTGTTTCTCTTTACAAATTTTATAAATTCATCATTTGAAAGCAGTGCAGAAACTCATGCAATATATACTACATAACTTCCTTCTTTCAATGCTCTCTAGTTATGGAGTTTCTGGATCTTTACTTTCATGGAGGAAATCTTACCTTACTAACAGAATGCGGCAAGTCAAGATTGATGGCTATCTATCTTCATGTTTCCATGATCTTCAAAGCTCAAGGCTCTCACTTGGGAGCACTTCTTTTTAGCTTATTTATCAACGATTCAGGATGTTGCTCTCCTCAAGTTTTCTGCTTTTCGCTGATTTGACATGAAATATTATAGCCATAAAAACTCACACATGATTATTCTACAAAATTATCTTAATATTGTATATGATTGGTGTCAGCTTAATGACATGTCCCTCAACATTAACAAGTGTTTTTATATAAGATTCATTAAATATCAAGATAAAATCCTTTTCAGTATTACTTAAATAATGTCCCTTTATCTGAAGTTTCTGTTATAAAAGACCTTGGCATATATTTAGATACTCGGTTAATGATTACTGAACATTTTGAAGGAGTCATTGGTAGGGCTAATAAAATGTTGGGCTTTATTAAGAGAGCTACTAGAGACTTTACAAGTATATGTGCTATCAAAATTCTGTATACATCACTAGTCAGATCCATTCTTGAGTCTTCATGCGTAGTTTGGTCAGCTTACTATCAGACCCACATCAATAGGCTCGAGAATGTGCAACATAAGTTTATAAAATTTGATAATACAAATTTTTTTTTTCCAGAGTGGTGTGTATCTTGATGACCAAACTATAACTTACTTAGACTTAACTACTCTAGTAGAAGGGAATACTTTGATGTATATTTTGCCTTCAATATCTTTAACTACCAAAAAAAGCTCAGAATGTTTTCAGTGTTTTTATTTACAAATTCAAAATTACCGGACACGCAGTAAGTCTCTTCTGCACATTCCATATTGCCGAACTTGGTGCTTATTATTTAGTCCAGTTAATAGAATATCTGCTAATGTCAATAAATTCTATGAAGGTCTTGACTTGTTTAATTTATCGCAAGATAGATTCAAGTCTCAAGCTAAACGAATTATCTTAGGTTAGGTTAGGTCTGTAATCTCTGTATAAACTTCAAATGTATTTTTATATGTAAATAAATAAATAAATAAGAGATATGAGTCTGTAGTTTGCTGGCATTTTAAGGTAACCTTTCTTGTGGATAGATATTACTCTTTTAAACACTCTTGGTAAATACCCGTTGTTAGAGACAAATTAAAAAGCTGTTCTAGAATATTTACTAAGGGCTCAAAAACTTGTTTCATCAGGGAATTTAGAAATACTTAAAAAAAATCAATGTGTTTTTATTCCAAGTGTATATATATTCACTATCTTTCTGAAAAGAACAGTTTTGTTTCACCTCACCAATACAGATTTTGGAACTTAAATATTTTGAATATTACAAATGTTCTAGATCTTAAGTATCTTGCATCTATGTAAATATAAATAAATAGCCTTTATTTCCAACAGGTAAAAAACCCACTTACAGGAAATTCAGTAACAAAATTAAGTGAAAACACAAGAAAAAAAATACAAAACTGTTTTGAGAGATACAACAATACTTAAATCTAAATATGTATTACAGTATCTAAGTTAGTTGATCTAACATTTAATAAAAAATAGAAAATTAAGTAAGTAAATTACATGTATTAACAAAAGCGACTTAATAAGTGTTTGGATCACTCCAGATTTAAAAAGGAATCGATGATGCTATTCAATGAGTCAAAGTGCAAATCGCACGCATGAGTTGAGGACTGAACAAATAAAGTATACCGGACACCATCTAAAAATTGCGGCATACTTCAGCTTTGATCTTATGAAAGAGCAATATAATATCATTGTTTGTGTCTCAGTAAAATTTTTACAGTTCCGCATAAGAAATCCTAATGTTTTGAAGGAAGTTGTAATTAGATAATTTATATGGGGGAATGAAGGTAAGTTTAGGGTCAAATTCAATGCCAAGATCTCGAATACTACTATCCGGTCTGCCAAGCACCGTACCATCTAGAGCATAATTATACATCAATGGGTTACTTCTGCAACTGAAGGTCATTACATAATATTTTGATAAATGTAATACAAGTTTATTGCTAAGAGACCATTCATATACCAATGATAGATTTTTTTGTTGGTGATCACAATCTGATAAGAGCCTGAATTTAAGTAAACAGCTTTAAGTCGTCTGCATATGCCAGTGTATGACATTCAGTTATATCAAGGAGATCATTAATAAAAATGAGAAAAAGCAGGGGCCCCAAATTGGACCCCTGTGGTACACCAGAAGAGACATTATGTGATGGTGATCTGAAGTGCTCATATTCGACAAACTCGGAACGTCCTAATAGATATGATTTCAACATTATTAAGAGTTGTTGTGACATACCAAAGTTCTCCAGTTTGTCAAGATGTAGAGATCGATTTGATCAAAAGCTTTCTGAAAGTCTGTGTAAACAATGTCTAATTGTCCCCTGGAATCCAGTGACTCGCAGGCAGTCTGGGACAAGGATGCCAGGTTGGTCGTGCAAGAACGTGAATCTAGAAAGCCATGTTGATGGGGAGAGAGAAGCTTTCGAACACCAGAATATAACTGATCATAGAGAATAATTTCAAATAGTTTAGAAAAATTACAGAGTATCGAAATGGGTCTAAAATTTTGTATCAATGTTTTATCACCCTTCTTAAAGATAGGTATGACTTTTCCTGTTTTCCAAGTATCCGAAAAAATGCCCTTATTGAGTATTAAGTTAAAAACGTGTAGAAGTGGGACAGAAAGGACTCCCGCGCAATCTTTTACTATGAAACGGGGTATTTCGTCAAAACCGTCTGTTGGTTTGTCTTTGAGTTTTTTGCTAGCTAGTATTAAATCTTGAGAGGATATTGTGTGAATGCCTATTATATCGGAGTTTAACACAGGGGACTTAATATAGTTATTGGGCGAAGAAATAGTATAAACACTTTGGAAATAATTTGCAAATGCATTAACAATGCTTTGAGGATCTATGTATTCGTTGTCACCCTCCTTTAGGGTACCAGGGATGCCGGTGTGCCCCTTTTTACTTCGGACAAAAGACCAATCTCAGCGTTTCTTATATAATTTTTATATGCATCGTCACTCTGAGCATGAATAAGACGTCTGAGCGAGCAGAGTCTCCGATAATGAACCGGCGTTTTATATTTTTTGTATTCTTTATGTGCTTTTTCTTTTTTATATATATTTTCAACTATATCATGTGAAAACCAGGGCCGAAAGCGACGGCGGCGTTGCCGTTTTAGCGGAGTACAGACTTGAAAAATTGTATCCATTACTTGGTAAAGTGCTGCACAGCATGTATTGACGTTCTGACTTGCCAGTATTGATGACCAGTCGGCCTCAAGAAGCAAGCTATATAAGCGAGGAAAATCCGCCTTTCTGAAGTTGTACTGTTTAAGACTGTTCTTATTAAAAGAGAGGGATGGTGTGTGTCTTCTGCAACAAAAGGAACACCACCATATCATACAACCTCTCAAGATATGTTTGAAAACACCAGATTGAGTAAACGGTTATTTGAATTTAAAACGTTATTGGCCTGTTTGACATTTAATATATTTGCTAAGTTACAGATTAAGCCGCATTTCGATTCAATTAGTGTCGCTTACATAATCCGGTATATTAAAATCACCCATAATAACTAATTTATTGTCTAGTAGTTGCTCGGCAGCAAGAATGCAATCAATAAATACTTCCAGTTCAGTGTTGCTGATATGAGGAGGAATATCAACCAGTATAATAAAAACAACAAAATTAAAGAAGTTTATCTTACAACCCACACAGTCCACGTTGGGAGCACTATCGGCGAGGAAGGTTAGATCAAGCCTTAGGGAGTTCCAACGACGATTTACACCCAGCATGACACCTCCGCTTCTGGAAAGGCCTGTAGCCTGACGGTCTCGGTCCGCTCGAAACACTACATAGTCTGGTGGAAACAGCTCTGTATCAAACACGATTCGGTCACTGCAATAATGTCCATTTCACTTGATGAGACACTTAAGAAAAATGTATGCGTCTTGGTGTTAAGGCCGCGTACATTTTGGTATATATATATATACTCGTATATATATACAGGGTCCTGCAGCTCACCTCCCGTCTTTTATTATACCTAAACCATTTATTTTAGAAAAAATATTTAAAAGCCACTATATGCTATTGATTAGAGAGCACATTTTAAAAATATTCTTGATTATACAGGGTGTTACAAAAAATAGTGGCGCATAAAAGTTGAATTTTTTAAAATGGAACACCCTATATTTTTTTACATTTTTGGAACACTCTTTGCCTAGTCTACAGACTCCTAGAATATTATCTCTCTTTTTTTAATAGTTTCGGAGAAAAAAGGTAAAATCGAAGAAAAAAAAATTATAGTCTACATTTAAAATATTTATAAAAATTAGATAAAACATCTTAAAAGCTAAGGTAACCTAGTAGCTTACTGCAAAAGGTTTATAGTTATTCTGCTACGAGTGTTATAAGTCTTACTTATACAGGGTGACCCAAATTCCATGTCAAACGTTGCAAAATAAAAAATTATTTTTCTCCATTTTTTCAAATGCAACACCCTATATATTTTTTTTCTGTCAGGTACAGAATTAACAGATCAACATTTTTTATTATTACACTTATCTCAAAATTCCTGAAGGTTTTTGAAATATTCTTAAAAAACTAATGTTGTACTTTGTTTTTCAGTACGATAATTGAATAAACTCACTAGTAATGTGGAAAAAGTACCGATAATTAACAGATCAACATTTATATTATTACCTCAAAATTCCTGAAGGTTTTTGAAATATTCTTAAAAAACTAATGCGTTTTAAATATTAAATACCTTCGCGATTTTAAATATTAGATAGGTCAGCGAAGTTCTAGCTATGGGGAAAAACCTAAAATCCTAACATTTTTTCTAATTACGTTTGCTGCATAAAATTTAAATTACTGCCAAGAGTTAAGGCTCGACTTAAGGTTTAACAGCTTTATTTAACATTATTAACAAATATCTAGTTATTACTAAAATTAATTTTTACTTAGAACATATGTTCGATATGTCTTCCATTCTCTTCGAGGCATAAACGAAGACGGGTATGAAAAGATCTTCCTACTATTCTTAATACTTCGGGCGTAATACTTTGAAATGCGGTTCTAATCCGTTGCTGCATATTTTCGGGAGTTGTTGGAGGTTTGTTGTAAACAATTTCCTTAACGTAGCCCCATAGAAAAAAATCTAATTTCGTTAGATCAGGCGACCGGGGCGGCCACGCACTTGCTCCCTATCTTCCAATCCATCGATCTGGAAAATTATTATTTAAATGATCCCTAACTGGCAACAAAAAATGTGCTGGAGCACCATCTTGTTGCAACCACATTGTATTTCTCAGATTAACCGGCAAATTTTCGCACAAATTTGGCAAGTGATTTTCTAGGAAGTCGAGATACATGGCTCCAGTTAAATGTCCATTAAAAAAATGGGGACCAATAACATGTTCACCAATAATTCCCCCCCACACATTAACTGACCATCTGTGTTGTAGATCAAGCTGCCTAAAAATTCTTGGATTATGGTCGGCGTAGTAATGGTAGTTATGACGATTTACAAATCCATTCTTATGAAATGTGGCCTCATCAGAGAATAAAACTTTATCAAAAAAATCAAAGCTTAACCTAATTTTAGCTTGTGCCCAATTACAAAAGTCAACACGTTTCTCAAAATCTGCTGGAAGGAGTTCTTGATGCAACTGAATATGATATGCATGAAATTTATGGCTCTTTAAAATTCGCTGAACAGTTCTTTCGCTTACTCCTACGGCATCCCGGACTGCTTTTTGGCTAACAGAAGGATTTTCCGTGACAGCTAATTCATTTTCTTCCGTTCGAACGGGCCTATTTCTAACTGGTCTTATATAATTTACATTTCCCGTTGCCATAAATCTCTCTAATAAGTTCGTCATGCTCCTTCTGTCTGGGTGCCTTCGTTCTGGATAATTTTGCGCATAAATCCTACTGGCCAAAAAGGCATTTCTATGCGATTCTCCTAACACAAAAACCATATCAACCAGTTCTTCGCGGGTGTACTCCATGACGATAGAACGTTCAAATAAAACTTCTAAACAGTGACGCAAACAAACGAAAAATGAACTACGTAGAAGGTAAAGACCAGTATATGAAAAATCCGATAATTATTTCAATTTGTAAAACTTAAAAAACGAATAAGTAAATTGCCGATATGTTTTAGTTGTTTGACAGTTTCTAGACAATTTGTTTTTCATGGCCTACTTAAATTCTAGTTAATAATTTGGGCAACACTTGTCAATAATATTAAATAAAGGTTAAGGCCGTTTTACATGCTGCAAGTTTCTTGTAGCAAGGGGTTGCATCTGCAAGATATTGCGCGCAATTTGTCTTGCAGACTGTAAAGCGGCAGTTGTATTTCATTTGCAAGTGTCAGCGTATGCCTTTGTGCAAGTCTCTTGCAACTTGTAGGAAGACCTGCAGCATGTAAAACGTCTTTACGGCTTAACTCTTGGCAGTAATTCAAATTTTATGCGGTAAACGTAATTACAAAAAATGTTGGGATTTTAGGTTTTTTCCCATAGCTATAACTACGCTGACCTATTTATTATTCAAAATCGCGAAGGTGCTTACTTATGAACATTACTAGTGAGGTTATTCAATTACCGTACTGAAAAACAAAGTACAACATTAGTTTTTTAAGAATATTTCAAAAACCTTCAGGAATTTTGAGATAAGTGTAATAATAAAAAATGTTGATCTGTTAATTCTGTATCGGACAGAAAAAAAATATATATAGGGTGTTCGATTTTTCCACATTACTATTGAGTTTATTCAATTATCGTACTGAAAAACAAAGTACAACATTAGTTTTTTAAGAATATTTCAAAAACCTTCAGGAATTTTGAGATAAGTGTAATAATGAAAAATGTTGATCTGTTAATTCTGTACCGGACAGAAAAAAAATATATAGGGTGTTCCATTTGAAAAAATGGAGAAAAATAATTTTTTATTTTGCAACGTTTGACATGGAATTTGGGTCACCCTGTATAAGTAAGACTTATAATACTCATAGCAGAATAACTATAAACCTTTTGCAGTAAGCTACTAGGTTACCTTAGCTTTTAAGATGTTTTATCTAATTTTTATAAATATTTTAAATGTAACTATAATTTTTTTTTCTTCGATTTTACCTTTTTTCTCCGAAACTATTAAAAAAAAGAGAGATACTATTCTAGGAGTCTGTAGACTAGGTAAAGAGTGTTTCAAAAATGTAAAAAAATATAGGGTGTTCCATTTAAAAAAATACAACTCTTATGCGCCACTATTTTTTGTAACACCCTGTATAATCAAGAATATTTTTAAAATGTGCTCTCTAATCAACAGCATATAGTAGCTTTTAAATATTTTTTCTAAAATAAATGGTTAAGGTATAATAAAAGACGGGAGGTGAGCTGCAGGACCCTGTATATATATATATATATATATATATATATATATATATATATATATATATATATATATAATATGACACAGTTTGTGTTTTAAAGTGAAAATAATGTCCTGAAATTAAATAGGTATTTTTTTTTTGTTTCAGTGTATAGACGTGTCAATGATGTTTGCAGAAGCTGTAAGACGTACTCACAATGGAGAAAGTGTATCTTATCTATTCTCGAATGTTCCTTATTAATACAATATTATAATGATAGATATTAAGACATAACTTTTGTCCACTTTACATTCTCATTTAAGTAAAAATATTTAGTTCAATAAAGTAAACATTCTATTTTATTGAATGTTTCAAGTTTTTTAAATATTATGGACATATTTCTTTTCCAGAAATAGGAAAAAATCAATGTCACTTAAAAATATTTAGAGCGAATCCTTTCAGTTGAACCATGATGATATATAAAAAAATAAAATAGCAATTCCATTTTGTTTTATGTTTTATTTAGAAAAGTTGATTAACTTAAGTTTTGTTTTTTCAGCCTGTAAGAGTAGTGAAAATGTATAATGTAAGAGTAATAAACATAATTTAACAGAAACAGTATTCCTTGTTTAACTTTTAAGCACCTTTCCTCTTAAAATTTTTACTTCATCTACTGGGCGGTCATTTTTATCGGTCTCAACCAAACCAATCCTTTTAACAACTTGCATACCTAAAAAATGAACAAAATTATCTTTTTATGACTATCAAATAATTCCTTCATTACAAAAGCGATTTTAGTTTATTTATTTATTCATTTTTTATTTTATTAATATAGAAAAACATACACTATGGATCTGTAATAGTCAAAGTTACAAATAAACAACATATAAAATAGACAAGCATAAATAAACAAGATAAAAAAAACTTGAATTAGAAAAAATTAAAGTCTAAAAAATCTACTGGCCAGGATAACATTCCTTCTTATATCTTTAAGGGTTGTATTGATGTTTTCGTTATGCCTATGGTTCAAATTTTCAATTTTGCTATTAAAACTAATTGTTTTCCTGATAGATTGAAGGATTCAATTGTTACACCAGTTTTTAAATCAGGTAACAAGGAACTTGTAGAGAACTATAGACCTATAAGTGTTCTAAACTGTTTGGCAAAGATTTTTGAATCCATATTATACGATGATATTTTAAATATGTGTAAAGATATGTTTGCCTATCAACAACATGGTTTTCTGGCTGGCAGGTCTACAATCACTGATTTATGCGACCTTACATGTGCTGCTGGGGTAGCCTTAGATGATAAGCATCAATTAGATGTCATAATGACAGATTGTGTCAAAGCGTTCGATAAGGTCGATCACGGGATTTTGTTGGAGAAGCTTTGTAGTTTTAAATTGTCAGAAAAAGTAGTATTATTTATAAAATCGTATCTCAGTGGTAGGTACCAACAAGTTAAAATTGGTACTTCCCTATCCAAGAGACTGCCTGTAACATCTGGGGTGTCCCAAGGTAGCAACCTGGGCCCATTATTGTTTACTATTTTTATAAATGATCTTCCTGAGTGTATCAGTACTTCTTCTAGCTTGATATTTGCTGATGACTTTAAGATCTTTAAGCTCATCACCTCTCATGAAGATACTCATCAATTACAGCTTCAGTAATGAGTTTCACTCGTAAGACTAATTTTCTGCAAAATAATCTTAACAACATTTGCTTAAACAGAGTTGATGAGTGTAAAGACTTGGGTGTCTATCTGCAGTCTAACTTAAAGTTTAATGCTTATTATAATTATATTACAAACAAAGCTTATAGAGCGCTAGGGTTCGTGATAAGAAGCACAAAAATGTTTAGAAACATTGACACTATTGTAAGGTTGTACAATGCTCTCGCTAGACCTCATCTTGGGTATGCATCCATCATCTGGTCGCCTGCAGCATTGGTTAATATTGATCTCATTGAACGAGTACAAAAAAAATCTCTATGTTAAAAAATATAATATCTACCCATATATGATGTCTTATAGAAGCATGTTAGATACTTTTAATTTTGTCACACTCGAAAAAAGAAGATCCATGCAGGCATGTTTATTTATATACTTTATTGTCAATAATATAAAATACAAAGATACTTATCTAATCAATTACATCAGTATGCATGTGCCTAAAATTAATCTTAGAATTAGTAACAGAAATACTTTTAATTCAAGAGGTTGTTTACCTTTAAATTTAATGCTTAGCGAGTGCAATAAAGCCATAACCAAATACAATTTAGATATATTCTCTACCTCAGTTAGTAAGATAAAGTCATTGTTTTTATGCAGCATCTAGGGTACCTGTTATGTTTCTTTCTTTGTCTTTTTGTGTTTATTTGTGTAAGTGTAGTTTTAGTTTAGTTTGTAAGAATTCTTACATGTAATTACAATTGTTTTTTTTTGTGTTTGTAAGAGAACCCTTTAAATAAATGAATTACTTGATGTTAAAGAATACTATGAAACCTATGATAAATTAGGTTAAAAATTGAAAGGTTACATAGAACAAAGTTCAAAACGTTCAGACCAATGGAAATTAACAGATTTATAAAAGAAGCAATGGATAACGCTTACTTAGTACTACAGAATCCTGCTGTTTTTGGTCGGTTTTCAATTTTGTTTTGATGATTTTACGAATTTTTTTCGTTCGAAAAAGGGTGTTTCAGACTTTTCCAAGAAACGTTTTTCATAGGAAATATCTAGGAGAACAAAAACCTAAATGCATCTTTGAAGGAAAACTGAAGAGAAAATACACATTAGAAAAACTGAAATTTTTCGAAAAAATAAAAAAGTATCATTTAGTTGAATAGTAAAAAAATGAAATAAACAGTATTAAGTCAACAAAATATTCATCCAATTGGTAATAAGCTTTGTCAATTAGCAATAGACGAACACGTTTTTTAAACACTTTAAGTGTAGGCGAACCTTTTACAACATCTGGCAGGTGATTATAAAGCCTTATACCTTCATATATTACCGATTTTTTTATTAAGTTGGATGATGGGATAGGTAGACGTAAATTCATTTGCCGATGGCTCACGTACCTCTGGTCCGCAACAATGTACTGATCTCTATTAATATACAGGGTTATTCACGCAACCTGTTCATTAAAAGTTTTTGATGATGCCATTTAGATAAAAATTTCAAATTTTGGGATTAAGGTAAGGTCAAGGGATACTTCTTTTTTGAAATATTTTCAACTTTCTATCACTTCCCGTTTAACCGGAAGTTTGTATCAACTTGCTTATTTTAAATGGGACACCCTGTATTTTATGATATTTTTGGATTCTATGGAGAATTCTAATGCTATTTTATGTAGCATGTCCTATACCTAGGTTCAAGCGTTCTTAAGATACTTGACCTTGAACCAAAAATGAGCCTTCAGGGTACCAAATTTTAAAATCTCATATTTTTGTAAGTTTTGAAGATATAATCTTCATATTTTGCAGAAGATCGGTAAATAATCTTAGGTTTCTATTTTTTTTATTGAATTTGTCTATTTTTATACAGGGTGTCCTAAATTCAGCGGCAAACATTCACATTTTCAAAACCGCTAAAGTCCGTTTTTTTAAATGGGACACCCTATAACTTTATGCACTATCAAATGTAAAATTTAATTTTCTATCGAACTGTATTAAGGTTCCCTATACCTATTCGTAACCATTTTCGAGGTTTTTATTAAACTATCATATGTATTTGCTAAATGCTTACACCTTCCCGTAGTAAGCCATGGAAAAACAATTGTTGTGCTTTTCTATTCAACATGACAGCTGATTTGAAACTTTTAAATTAAAATAAAATAACACCCAAAAGCTGATATTCTCAATTTATTTTATATTCGCGGAGAATGTTACAAAATATTGGAGAGAAAGTGCCATGTTTTTAATGAAAAACATCCTCATTTATCGCCAATGAACAAGAGAAAATTGAAGAGGATTGAAATGAAATTTTTTCGTTTCGGAAAAGTTAAAGTTATAAAAAATGTAATAAATTGTTTACATTATTTTTAACCATATCTACTAAGTTCGAGACTGTTCTAAACTTGTTTTAGTGAACTTAAAAATTATAGCAATCTGCAAGCAGCCGCACGACAATTTTCCGCCAAGTGTGAGTATGTGGCTATCGAACTTTAGACCGCTATCAATAATGAGGCCCAAGATCACATTTAAAGCAGATCATGCTAGTTTTATTAACATTCAACGACAGCAGGTTAGAGTCACACCACTCCTTCACCCTTCTCAAGTCAGATGAGACTGAAGCAGGCAGGGAGCTAATGTCTGCATCGTGCCAGAGAATGGTAGTGTCATCCGCAAACATTGTGAATTTACCCCGGACATCCAATCTGGCGAGGTCATTTATGTACAATAGAAAGAGAAGGGGGCCCAGAACTGACCCCTGCGGAACTCCCCAGTTCAAGGATCCTGACGAAGAACAATTGCCACTCAAAACCACACGCTGCCGACGCCCTGTCAGATATGACTCGAACCAAGAATGGGCCACACCACGAAAACCATAGTGATGGAGTTTCTGCAGCAGAATTCTGTGACTCACACAGTCAAAGGCTTTAGATAAGTCACAGAAGACAGCTACAGAATACTTGCCCTCATTGATGTGAGAATACAATTCTTTAAGTAGGCTAAACATGGCATCATTTGTACCACTATTCTTTTGAAATCCAAACTGTACCTTGGAAAGTATGGCGTTGTGGTCCAAGTATGAGACCATTCGACTTTTAACCAGCTTTTCAATGATTTTAGAAAGGGTAGACAAGAGCGAGATTTGACGGAAATTGGATAGATTATTCAAATCGCCACCCTTGTGAAGAGGAACCACTTTAGCAGAGGTCAGACATGAAGAGAAAAACCCCTCTCCCACGACATATTAATAGCACAAACCAGGCCCTCCAGAACTGCATCAGGAAGGTTCATGAATATTCTAACAGACAACTCATCATCCCCAGAAGACCTTTTATTCTTTTAGAGGTTATTATTTTTTTTAGTTCATATAAATCGGTTGGTAAAAAGTAAAAAGAATTCTGTATAGTTTCTCCTGACAAGTAAGTAATTGGCTCGACCACTGGATTAAGGTTCCTAGTGAGGGTATCTGCTATAGAACAGAAGTAATTATTAATGTCATCAGGAGGCAGGTCAGGATCGACCATAATGTGATGTCCATTACTATGCCGAATTTCGTTGAAAATAGACCAGCTCTCTCGTTGCCTGTTTGCTGACATGTTCAAGCGATCTGAATAAAAACTTGCCTTAGCCACAGCAACCAATTTAAGATAGAGTGCTCGATATCTAGTAAAATATTGGTAAAATAATGGACAATTAGTAAACTTCCTGATTAGATGTAGAGATCTGAGATTCTTGGAAGATGTTTTTAATCCAGCAGTAAATCATAGCTTTTTAGGTTTTTTGTTCTTCAATTTTCAAACAGGAAATGCATTGTTGAAGACCATTTTTTCATGAAATGTATTAATAGGGTCATAAGAGATATGCATACTCTCCCAATTTGCATCATTGCATAATTGGTGAAACTTTTCATAATTGTCTCTACTGAAAATTCTGCCATATGTATGCTTTGGACCAGGACAGTTGACACTGATTGATAGGGAGAACTCAACAGCTTCATGATCTGATAGGGCAGCATTAATAACAGCACAGGTAACCAAGTTACCACTGTAATTAGAGCAAATATAATCTTTAGTAGTACTTAAAAATTGGGAAATACGAGTGGGTGACTCAACATGCATATGCAGATTATAAGAATTTAATAAATTTAATATCCCCAACTTTTAAATAGCAAAACTGATATATTGGAGTAGCGGATGTTTGTTAATCAAAAATAGCCATCAAGGTTATAATAGTAGTGAAATAGGAACGAAAATAAGTGTGTAGGACTAGACACCTAAGGTCACGCACCCAGAGTCTACAGGGACAACCTGACATATTTGTTGTGTAATATCCATATTCAGCCTCTACAAAATAGTAGTAATGTAATAGGTATACTCCCATAGTATTTATGCTTGAGACCCTCAACTGTTTCAGAGTGTCAAATAGATTATATTTTTTATCTTAGTCATTTAAATTAAGTAATATAAACTTGTAAAGGAAAACTGTTTAGATTTCCCATCAAATGCAAACTCGATGCTCTTTTAGAACAGCACGGGCATTCTGCTTTGAGTTTACCCCCACACCACCAGTAGAAATACCACATTTAAACTAGTAGATGTGGAAAATTTAACAAGAACAAAATTCACACAAGTAACCACTGAACAAAGGAAAAGCATCTACAATCAAGTAGTGACATTTGAAAATGAATTGATTCAAAGAGAGCATATTTTTGACAACACACTTGAAACAACACAGTTTACTGCAAACATGGGATCATCCGAAGAGTCAATTAGTGACTGGCATGAATCAGATTCCAGTTTAAGTATTGTAGACAGATTAATATAAAATGAAGTTTTTAATGCAATTTTACTAGGTTATTACTAACTAAATAAGATACTTTTAATTAATGAGGTTTCACCTGTTGTGGCAATGGATTTATGCAAGGTATTACTTGCAGAAATGATAAAAGTAACAGGAAAAGTCTTACCGGAATGTATTCTACCAAAAATAGCATGTTTCCCATCCAACCATTGAGTAGGACCTAAGGTAATAAAAAACTGGCTCCCATTTGAGTCTGGACCTGAATTTGCCATTGAAAGGATTCCTGCACCACTATGTTTCAATTCGGGATGAATTTCATCTCTAAAGGCCGGTCCGTAGATTGACATGCCACCTTTACCAGTCCCTAAAACAGAACATAAAAAACTCTATAAACACATTTAGTAAAACAACAAAATTTTGGCTTATTTTTTGAGAAAAATATAGAAAGAAGAAAACCATAGCTTTAAAGTTATACAATTGTAGATAGTTGCTTATTTGAAATAACTAACTTCATTTTAAATTTAAAAAAAGGAAATAGAAGAGTTTACTTTCAGAGGTCTTATTATGGTTTTAAATATTTTTAAATAAAAAAAAAATTAGTAAAGTTTATTCAATAATATAGTGCAGTTACAAATATATCAATTTTGAGATCAAATAGTTCAAAAATTAAGAGACCAAAAAAATAAACAAACTTCAGGATCGGTCACAAAACCTGTTGCAAGGAAAAATTCTGTTTAGAAATAAAAATCAGTTACCCGTCGGATCACCTCCTTGGATCATAAAATCACTAATTATCCTATGAAAAATTGTATTATTATAATATCCTCTTCGCGCCAGTTCTGCGAAGTTTCGGCAGGTTTGCGGGGCATGCTTCCAATACAATTCTACAACGAATTCACCCATCCTAAAAGATGATATAACTTTTCTCTTCTTGAGACAACTTTAATGAACACTAAAACTTACGTAGTGTCAAATTGAACAAACGGGGGCTGCCACATTTTGTCCGGAATTCCGGACTGATTCATACCTTGAGTTGATAACATTTTTAAAGAAAACGTAAACTTTAATTAAACTAACTTTAACGAACAATCTAAATTTTGTTTGTTTGTTTACATTTGAAGTTTCGGAAGTAGGCAGCACATGCCGCTACTCTTCTTTTGTAACTTTCAAAATGTTGATATTTGTTGCCGCTGAATAGTCTTGGCAGCTGAGGCCTATAATCTTTAAAAAAAAAGAAGATTGATATTTGTTTCGCGACAGGAAAGCATTTGCCTGCAAATGAATTATAGTTAAAATGGTGGCTATAAAATTAGAGTACTATATTCTTTTACATGTGGAAAATGATTATATTTTGTTAAGATAGGCGTTTATAATTTCAAAAGTCGGGCCTCAACATTTATATAACCTCATTCTACACTTCCATGATATAATAAACGGAAGGTATGATATAAAAACGAAATCCGGAACACACCCTTCCCAGTGACTACCAACCATTCTAACCATTAACCACTATACAGCGTTTCCTGATTATTTCCACAAAATCCCGTAAATGTAGAAATTAAACCCGTCGTTCATAGAATACTGTATTCTATACAACATAAATTCTTCTATAAAACTACTGTTTTATATTTTATTGTGCACTGTGTATTGAAATTTGGTTCCACCGTTGGAAAAATTCTGGCAACACTGGCACACATCTTCACTTTTCATTGCAATTTGACAACGTTGTGTCATAAAATGTTTGTGGTTAGATTTTCAAAATAATAAAATATTTAAATAAATATGAAAAGTTAAGTGAAAATTACTCCATAACAGTCATGTTTATTTCAGTTTTACGCACAGTTTTCCTAAAAAGCAATGTTACAGCAGTAGCCAACCGTACATTTTGTCAAAAATGCAGTGGCCCCTCAATAACCCCTTTCCGAACCTACAGCAAAGACAGGGCCGAACAATTGCGACAAGCGAACAAGAAAGGTATCAGGTCAACCTTATACTATGTTGCTGCAGCTGGAATCGTAACTGTAGGCATGAGTTACGCAGCTGTGCCCCTTTATCGAATGTTTTGTCAGGCTTATAGTTATGGGGGAACTACTGTGCAAAGTCATGACGGTAGTAAGGTTGAAAATATGCAGACGAATAAAACTAGACAGATAAAAGTCAGATTTAATGCTGATAAAGCTGCCAATATGAGGTGGAACTTCAAACCTGAACAAAATGAAATAACCGTGAGTTTGTATGTTTTTCTTTTATTGTAAGGTAAAATAAAAATTATTTTAGGTATATCCTGGGGAAACTGCTCTAGCTTTCTATACTGCAGTAAATCCTACAGATCAACCCGTTATTGGTATAAGTACATACAATGTTCTTCCGTTTGAAGCCGGTCAGTATTTCAATAAGATTCAATGTTTTTGCTTTGAAGAACAGATGTTGAATCCCCATGAACAGGTAAGGTACAGTGGACTCAATTTATCTTATAACATTTTAAGCTGCCATATCTCCCTTAGTTTTAAAATTAGCTGTAATGAACCAAAAAAATAAATTCTAATAATTGAAAAGAACAAAAAAAAAAGAGAAAAACTATCAATTTTAAAACATATCGCCATAAGTTGTATTTTTTAAATGGGACACCCTGTATATTATAGGTTCCTCAAATGGGTCCCTTCTTGCAGATTATAAAAATATCTGATTTGATAGGTATCGTTATCTTCAAAGACATCCTAGAAATTAAAAAAACCCTGCTATAAGGGGCAGTGTTAGAGAGAGAAAAAAATGTTCCAAACAAAAGTTGTCTGATTCAATATTCTTTTTCATGTGCCAATATTTTAATATATACAGGGTGCCTCAAAAAGGCAAAGGCAAGTACCAACTTTATTTTTTAGATATAGCACATTTTTTAATTTTTTGAATTTTATATTAAATTCTGCATATTTTTGGTACAATATCAAGCAATAAATCAGACTTCAGACATTATTGTTATAAAATTCGAAAAACAAACCTTATTCTTTAGGTAGAATCTGAATAAGTAAGCAATTATATCCCAAAAATTGTAGCATTTCGTAATCCTTAAATCTTCCATATTTTGAAAAAACATTAATTTTTAATACATGGTATATTATACAAAAAATTTGAAGAATTTAATATAAAATTCAAAAATATTAAAAATGTTTCTTGTACCTGTATTATACATTAAAATTTAAGCAGATGAAAACGCAGATCGAATCAAACGACTTTTGTTTGGAACATTTGTTTCCTCATTTTTTACTAATTTCGCAAATAGCCGAGATATTTTAATTTAAAAGTTCATTGTGTGTCTGCTTTTAGGTTGACATGCCTGTTTTCTTCTATATTGATCCAGAGTTTGCTGAGGATCCATATCTAGAATTCTGTGATGAAGTAACGTTATCTTATACATTTTTTGAAGCAAAAGAGGGATTCCAACTCCCTGTGCCATCATTTGGAAGAAGATAATACAGAAGTATATTCTAAATAATACATGTTTTTTTTACATTGTAAACATGGTTCTTTATTCTGTTCAATTATTACCTCCTTTGTTATAAAATTGTTAAAGCTTTAATAATTGTAATATTAAGTATATAGAATATTTAAAAGAAAAGGATTTGTTTTATTAAAAAAAAATTATACATATAAAGTAGGTATAATTGCTTTTTTCGTGCACTTTGGCAATTTTACTAATAAAAAAAACACTGCAGGTTCTCTTGGTTGAAGCTCAATTATTGAAATGCATATTTTGACAAAATATTTTATTAAATAACTGATATTGAGTAGACTGAGCTAGGTACTTTTTTCACTGGTAAGCATGGTAACATATTTTTTAGTAGCAGTAGTAATAAAAAAACCTGTTGACTTCCCTTGAAACGTTTCGAATCTACAGACATATTACAAAAATGTAACATTCCACAAATACGTTTAAGACACTTTCCAAAAACGTTCCAATAAAACTATTAATAATAGAAAGATAACTGTCCTAATCTGTAATTAAATATGCAAAAATTCCCAAATTTTCCAACTCATGGTGTTATCTATTGTTAATTACAGAAATTACATCTAGATAACTGATTAAAAACCAATTCTAGATGTTATACTTCATTCGCCATTTCGTCATGAATATTTTATAAAGATGATAGGAAAATCAGAGACAGGCACTTATTAAACAATAACACATGTTACCTATTAACATGTATTAAAATTACCACCAAAAAAACAAAACATAGGTACTACGGATGATTGGACAAACATCAATATTAAAAATACTAACTTTACAATAATTAAAATTAAAAAGTCTTTTCGGTCGGTGGCGAGACTCATAGAAATGTGCTATGTTAATTAAATTAAATTAACTTTTGTATGATAGTGATAGTCCTTGCGATAGTTGATCAGATCAAAATATTCTTTCCAATTGTCAAATTTTAGCCTCGAAAACTCTCAACATTTGGGAAATTTCCCACAAGTTGGAAACAATGAACAAAAGTACAAGCTCGTTCTTATCTTCTTCGTCAAGACCTTTAAACTCTAATTAACAGGCCTTGTTCGTCAGTGACATTTCGAAAAATGACAAATCTAAAGGTAGGTTTACATAATAACGCACTTACCTCTAACGTTAAGTCCCACCGCTTGCCGAGTCCCGTTTGGCAATCTTTGTTTTAGTATATATATATTTTTTTTATATAGATATGCTTTTTTACATCGTCCCATAAAAAAGACCTAACCAGGGCTAACCTAAACGCAATCCTCTTTTTAAAACAATTTTTTTTCATGCACTTTATAGACTTGGCAATTTTTCTAATAAAAATAAACACTGCAAATTCTCTTGATAGAAGCTCAATTATTGAATTGCATATTTTGACAAAATATTTTATTAAATAACTGTTAATCAGTAGACCTAGTAAAGCTAGTAAAGTACTTTTATGACTGGTAAATATGGTAACATATCTTATTTTTTAATAGTAGTAATAAAACACCTTTTTACTTCTCTTCTAACCCGTAAAACATGGAACGTTTCGAATCTGCAGACATATTACAAATATGTAATGTTTCATTAATACCTTTCCGTTTAAGACATTTCCTAAAATTCTAAACAAACACGTTCCAATACAACTATAATAGAAAAAAAACTGTTGTAACTGTAATTATTAAACATGCAAAAAAAATATTTAGATTATAAGTTAACTTGTAGATGGCGCTGCTCACACTTAACGTCCTGTTTAGTTCGGTGTTTGATAGATGGCGACACGTAAATAAAATAAACATTTTCATTACTTTATATTTACGTAGTAGTTTGTTGGTAAAATTGAATAAACAAGTCTGACCGCCTTTATTTAAAAACATTTAAATTCATAGTGTCTTTTTATTAAAATAACTTAAATAACGATTTTGTATTGGTATCAGAGACAACCAAGAAACAACGCTAATAGTGCTCACTTTTTCCCTTATAAACTCTTGCATAACAAAACCTTACATCTAAATAATCTTTGGCAGTTTTGGTACCGCCAATGCACATTTATTATTTTTAAACATCTGCACAAGTCCCGCCGCTTACCGGGTTTCGATTGGCAATGTTTGTTTTGATATAGATACATATTTTTTTATAGATACGCTTTTTTACATCACAAAAAAAGGACGTACCAGGGTTGAACGAAAAGCAATCCGCTTTTAAAACATCTTTTTCGTACCGACATTATAAAAAATTCAGCCAAAACTCTGCAAACAGCAGGACTCGTGCAGATGTTTAAGAATAAAAAATGCATTTTTCTTCGCCAATCACAACAGGGATTGTTCAATCAATATGTGTTATGTGTCCTTGGTTCGCCGTTTATTTTCGCGGAGTATAAACAAGTTTTGTTGAATGTTCAGGATGGGGACTAGCCAGCTATGTGGTAGAGTATTCGGTTTTGACTGAAGAGAATCCCTGTTCAAGCGTATAGCTTTTTTTAAGTTTTGAAACGTTGCTCAATAGGTAGAGCATTTAATTTACAGTTTCTTAAACATTCCTGAAACATACATTTGCAGTTTAATGAGACGTTTCAGGGTCTAAATGTATGTTTCTAGAACGTTTCTGAAATCAAAAATTCATTAGTGGGAAGAGGGAAACATTGTAATCTCTGCGTTTTGAAGTCCCTGGACCCAGAAAAATAAGTTCTTCTATTTCCGTTAGTCTCCCGTTTTGTTTGTAGGCGGTATGGCTTAAAAACTACTTATGCGATTGATTTCAAATTTTTGTCAAAAATTAAGAGTAATATGGGGACTATAGAGTTACATTTTGTTAAAAATACAAAATGGAGGATCGAAACGGCGCGGCGGCTCCACAAAATGTAAAAAAAAATCATTAACAAAGAAATGGCGGGACAAAATAGCGGCCTAGTGAATAATTTCAAAATTAAGGACTAAAAAACTAATCAAATTGACTTGAAATTTTGCAAACAAATTATTTGTTAAACAGGGACAGACTGATACATATTTTTATATTATAAAAAATAAAAAAAAAAAGAAAGTTACATTCATTACATTCTTTTTGACTAAGTATTCGAGACACCCAAAAGGTGTATAGAATTTTTGTATGTCTTTGTTAGGCTTCCTCTCTATTAAAAAGAAAAGGTAATTTTATTCAGAGAGAGGACTTTAAAGTGTAGATCTGCCATAGGCCTGAAATACAGTAAGCTTTCGAATGAACAAAAGTTTTGTATATTTGTGTGTAAATAACGGGGATAAGCTGTATTTTTGATTCTAGTGCATTAATAAAAAAATTTGAGGTACCTACTAAATACAAGCTTTAAAACTAACATAACAAACAAGGCGAATTTTTGCATGAAAATAAATCTACATAGCTTACTAATTCTAAATAAAGAAGTAATAAGCGGCGAAATGTTTCAGACTTTATTCACAGAGCAAAAATATGATTCTATTGATACTAATGAAACAATTTTCTCAAAAATTTGGTGCAATCACAATAATTTTCTCCATCCGATTAGATTCTTCAATATTTAATAGTGGCAGTTATGGGGAAGGATCTGCGAAGCCCCATGCACTTTTCCCTATCGATAAAGAGGGAGTTGCACTTGTTGTGGAGGTCTTCTTCAAGACTGGCCCTCGTTTTTAGCAGTTGCTGATGCTGGGCCTCCGCCTCCTGGAGCTTCTTGTGGACGTACTCTATACTGTCCTGCAAGTCACGTACCTCGTTGACCAATCTAAACAAACGGTTTAATGACGTTAATTTGACGATGTACTGGGTTTTTTAATTAAATGTACCTCTTCCCCATTACCGTTCTTATTTTTAAAGGTATGAAGACAGTTTATTACAAAAGTTTCTTCAAACTGTGCAAATTTTATTTTAGTGTCGTTTACAAACATGTAGGGTTTTTCTGAAACCAACATTAACTTTGTATATTAAATGTCATCAAATGGGACGTGTCTTGCTAATAATAAATATTTTTTTTTGACTTTATTTATTCATTTAGTGTCAACAATATAAATACAAATTGAATAAGGAAAGTCACAAAAATGCAACAACTAAAAAAACAAATCAGTGACGTATTTAAAGGGGGATTTGGGATATTAATATATATATATATATATATATATATATATATATATATATATATATATATATATATATATATATATATATATATATATATATATATATATATATATATATATATATATATATATATATATATATACTACTTTATTTCTTGTATTAAGTGAGAAAATGCCAAAGTCAAACCTGACAAATAATAACAATAACATAGTAGTGTTGTTAGGCAACACATTACGGTATCAGATACTGTAATGTTTGACTTACCGGCAACAAATCAGTATAGGGTAAGTAGATTTCCTAGACATTATGAAATAGAGTTTATTTAAAGAAGGAAAGCTGCTTGATATGCATAAAGGGCTAAAAATATATCTATAAAATGTTTATTGTAAGTAGCTACTGAATTTATCTTATTTATAAAATATTAAATTTGACTTGGAATTTTTTAAAATGAAATTGTAATGCATTCAACAACGAAACTTATGGTTAAATAAAAATAAGAACCTGTCTTGCGCAGTGTCCCTGCACAATTCGATATTTTTCCTATGCGTCCTGGCTTCCAATCTGGTTTGAGCGACTTTCATAGGGGCGCTCTTGTCTATTATGGACTTCTTCAACAACTCTATGTTTTTCTCCAAATCGAACAGTTCTTGCTGCACCTAAAAGCACTTGCAATTAAGAATGATTTCGGTAAAAAGCGCAGTTAAAAATATTCAAATTTTAGGGTTTGTCTGAAAAAACTGGAGATAAAACAACATCAAGCAAGCTGGACAAATTACAAATATGTGTATGCAGGCTGTATTTTGTATTTTATATGTTTCTAAAGTTTACATTTGAGGGTCCCTAGATGTCGAATCAAATGTTTATTCAATTCCGTCGGTCTGTCTGTCTGTCGGTCTGTGTGTACGATGTATAGCTAAAAAACTAGTTACCTGATATTAACTGCAAATTTTGGTTAAAAATTAAGGGTCATCTGGGGATAACCCAAGAATCATAAACCACACATGATAGTTACTTCTCGTAAGCGTAACGTTCGCCGTTTCCGACCGCAAAGGTCAATGACCGGGTGAGTGACGTACTCCGGCCTTGTCAGTCTAAAGATTTAGTATTAGTTACATTGCTCTCTAATAGAAATTTGCCTTTTAAGCATTGTTTTCTCCATATTCTTTAGTTTTTACAAGTGGTAACAGGTCACACAAGTTTTTAAAAGTGTTGTTCGTGCATAGTGAAACGTAATTAGCAAAGGAAAGAATTAAAACTTCTTTTATAACTGATATATTTACTTCTGCAGAAGTCTTCATAACAAAAAACAATGTCTGGGAATATGTGTGCTGTATATAATTGCAAAAATAGTTACAAAAATCACGTGCTAGGAGTAACTTTTCATAGGTTTCCAAAAATAATTATTATGAAGAAACAGTGTGTACACCGGTGCAGTAGAAAAATGTTGGCTATAGATATATTTGGATTCTTTATTGTTTTTTTATTAATTTTTCAGGTAAGTTGTGTTTTATTTTAACATACCAGGTACTTTTAATTTTTGCTCTGGGTTGCTGTTTTAGTATTAATGCAAATCTCAACCTTGTTAATTAATTTAAAAGTTATTTATACTAAGGTATCAGAAGCATCTGTAGTTATTGGGTTTTTTGTTTCCATTTTCACTGTAAAAATGGTTATATTAAGGTATAATTTGTAATCTCTAGAATATATATAGAACAATATGTATGACAATAGTAAAAATTATTCAAAAATCTCAATTTTTACTTCCCTAATCGAGAATTACTTTACCTATTTGCTTTTTAAATTAATACGTTTAGGTACCTAAATTACGGAAAAGTGCTTATTTCTATGTAACGATTTGGGGTATCCTGTCATAAAAGTACCTACATAATATAACAAAATTTCATGAATTAAGAAGGCACTCATAATAATATATTTTTGTCTTGACATCATGTTTAAATTATTTCCTAATCATTTATTTTTATGCCCAAATATGAATTTCTAAAACATTTTGATGCTTATTTTATGCTTATGCTTTTATTGCTTATTGACCGAAATTAATATGGTTGAACCGTTTGATATGAGGTTTGTCGAAATTTATTGCATTAAAAATCAAAATAACACCATCAAAAGGATAAACCATATTATCCTCCTATAGAAATAAACAATAAAAAAAGAAACGCAATAAATTGTAACTATCCCGTGTGGTTTAAGGTTCTTGGGTTTCACTAACCAGACAATCATTTCAAAACAAAAGCATGTAAATTGGTGCATTACAACTCTCTCACGAAGTGCAAATCGGGTTTAGTGTTTTAAATATACAGATTATGTCCAAAAATCAAGTGTGGCGTAGGTAGAAACTGGTAAAAGATTGGTAGGAATTCAATATGATGTAACAAAACGCCGCCCAATAAAAATGTTTGAAAAGACAGTATATATGTGTTACTAAAAGTCTAGATACTGAACTAAATTGGGTTACAATCCAAAAACCGGTGAAATTTTCGAACTTTTTATTACTATTTGTAATGTAATTCGATTCTTCGATCATTTTTTGCAAATTTCCCACGTTTCATTATTTTCTATTATATTGAAAAACTGTTCTACTGATGAAAATAGTTCACACAATCAATGATTCACGATTTTCCGTTATACTATTAACACAAGTCTTCCATTATAGTTCCACCTAGCAGAAGCTACTTTGAATTTGGCAATCGTTTGTGGACAATGGAGTCAAAGCACTTTTCTTAGGCAAAAAACAATATCATTTGTTTTGTGTAAAAACGTTTTTTCGACTATGTTCAACAAATAATTAAAATTAAAAAAAAGCACCCATACCACCTAAAGTAACGAAAAATACTGTACACTCTTTAATGTGACTGATGGACTGGGACAAAACTAAATTTAATTTATGAGCAAAAGAATGGACAAACACAGCACTTGGGAAAGTTTCTCGGACTTTAGCTTGCAGACTCCCTAATTGTAATGCCATCACACAGCTCCATCCTAGCTTTGAGCAACTAATTTCTTCTCTCCATTAATTTCTTTAGTAACGTTATAAACTACGGTATATAATGCATCTGCTGTACGATTTTCGGACACATTCTTAAAACCTAAAAATCGTTCTTGAATACTTCCGTCCGTTTTAACGTAGCGTATTACTATAGATAATTGGCTAAAATTACTGATATCAGTTGTTTCGACCAAAACAATAGCAATGAACCGCGCCTCCTCAATCTCCTGCTTAATTCTTTTTAGAATAATGGTTTCAACAGCGGAAATTAAATCATTCTGGATTCGATTCGACGTTCCGCGGAAAAAGCTAGACTGCTCTAAATAATTTTTTAAGCAATCATCACATTTAGCCATTAAACTAAATAAATCTTGAAAATTTCCTCTATTTGAAGAAACCCTTGTTTCGTTATGACCTCTAAATCCCAATTCGTGCTGTCCGAAAAAACAAACAACATCGATAAGCCTTCTTAATATTTGCCTATTTTTATCGACTAGTTCATTGACTTGGCGGTGACTAATTTCCAACTGTTTATTAAGGGTGTGTTCAATTCTGGTTTTGCCGAAGACTTTTTCTTTTATGACGGCCTGCAAATGCGCTTTGGACATAATGTGTCCGTTATTACCGACAGCCGAAGTTGACGGTATTTGTATATCCACGTCCGTATTATTGCCTTCCATATCACACCATGCACGACGCGACGTACGTATCACACAACACACGGATAGCCCTTCAAACAAAGAACCTACTCCAACGATAGCTTCCTCCACCACTTAAAGCACGCGACTGAAATGCAAAAATTGCAAACAGCCGGTGGAAAGTTCAATAACCTCTGGCTTGATTTACAGGAAATCCAGCATACAGGACTTGGCTGCAGAGAAGCTGGCGGCTCGCATAGGTTCTATTCGATTTTTATTTTGGCTCGGTCGGAGTCAAGGCCGCATTTATTATGGGCTTGATAATTAAAATAATATTTTAGCATTTTTAATATAAACTAAATTAATGGTTTCCTATTTCAAAAATTACATTTTAGAAGATGTTTTGTAATTTTTTTTGTGGAAGGACTGCTTCCCTTGCTTCCATGGACTGCACGCCCCTGCCTAGTAAAGGGAAATATTCATAACAAGGAAAGTTCTGGATAAAGGAAATTTACCGATTGTTTTATATTATTACCTTATGTAGATGGTTCTGCAATTTGCTCTTCGCTTCTAATGATTCAGCAGCTCTTCGAGCCAGGGCATTATTTGTGTTACTCCAGGCGTCCCACACCTATAAAATTAGTTAACACATTAATACATTAAATGTAGTAAAAAAAGTTCAAATGCACATAAAAATAGTGATCACACCATGAAATGCATCGTCTTCCACGTATGTAGACTGTAGCCCCATCCGAAACGCTATCAAAATTATTATGATGCTTTTAGATATTAATATATTCCCTAATTTTCCGTTTATACGCTGAAGGAACATGAACGATCTATAAGAAATAAATTGTACAGTTTGCTGTATATGAACATCAACATTCCATTTGACATATCTGATCCTGATCTGATGTCATAAATGAAAAAGAAGCCAAAATTTTTGCATGGAATCGGTCTCCGGATTCTATAAGAGGAAAATTAAGGATAGCGTAGTTAGCGACATCTATTCTTTCGTAATAATGACATCTGCATTTTGATAATAGATTCTATAATTTTGTAATAGATGTCGCCAAACATCAATGTTATTTCGCACATTTTTTTATTCTTAAGCCACATTTACATTGAAAATGAAATTCCTGAGCAGAAGATACGATTTTGTTATTTGATTTTATTATTTTCCTAAGATATTAATGTAAAATACATTAAATTGGAGCAAGAAGATTATTAGGTAACTTTTTTTCGTTCTTTGGTTGTGGTTTTAGGAATTTATGTCTACTCTAGTCTTGGACTTTCAAAATGAATCCAAAAATTATTGAGTTAAAGTTACTTTTTTCATTAAAGAGCTAAAAAAAATTTATATTTTTTTAAATAGTGTAAAAGTATTAAGAATTTTCTTAAAAATCACACTATTTTAATCTATCTTCCACCACAGGTTCCAGTGTTAGGATTTAAGAATTTTCTTAACTAAAACCAAAATTTTAACCTACAATTTTGACATTTATTGAATTTCTGCTTGCCATCGCCAAGATCCGTGCTTCAATCTGAAGTCAACTTTGAGGTGCACTTCGAATTTTGTTTAATGTAAATGACACAACAGTCAACACACCTCAGATTAATAGCCAATTTCATAACAAAAACCAACTCCAGTTGAAATTGAAATGTAGCTTTAATTCCTAACCATACACGTTTTTACATAATTCCAAAAACAAAAAGAACGTAACCAGAACTCACCTAAACGCAATAAAACATTTTTATTTCTGCCAGAAATAAAAAAATACCAATCAATACTCCGCAAGCGGCGGAACTCGTGCGGATGTTAATGCTTAAAACACGAACGAAACTTAAAAAAAAGAAGTACACATTTGTGGCAAAAAGATGGGGATTAATTTTGACGTTAGAATTAAATATCTCACTTTATAACCCGTATTTACAAAAAGTATCTAATAAAACATCGAAAAATACCTAAAGAAAAATAAAGTTTAACATAAACAGACTCAAAAATTTACGCAATTTCCATTGTGTTCCATGCTACACAGTCCAATTGACAGTTAGCACTTTCAAATGTCAAATTGGCTATACAGCCATCTGTAACGGTTATATAACATTCTGTAAACTTGCAATACCGATATTGACAACACCGCAGAGGGCTGATAAGAAGTACATATAATTTCACTTAAAAGTAAATCGTAATAGATCTAGTACAAACGTAATAGCGCTTACAACGCTGATTAGGGAGTCTACTGAAATATATAAGCATCTTAATAGAGATATTGTTAAGAATTCGATATAAAAATTTTTCAAGTTATGTGTCCCCCTCTATGAAGTATAGAGTTAACTAAAATTTAGATCTGTATTTGAGGATGTGTTCCCTGTTTTATATTTATACTGTTGTGCATTGAAAAATAGAGATGCCGTCAGCGAGAAAGTGAGCGTAATCACTCAGCTGAAAATAAAAGATGTTTTTGATTTAGTTGAATAGTAGAAAATCTGAGTTTTATTAGGGTAAGTAGTAAAACTAAAAGATTTGGCTTTGGAAAAGTTTCTAAATATTATTTGGTCACTTTATTAAAATCAATCAAGTGTATGGAATTTAATTTTAAAATTTTTAGATATGCACGAGAGGAGTATTATATCAAACAACTAACGATATCTTGAATAGAAAGAGTTTGCGGTCGCCTGGTTCTATAATTTATTTTTCTTATTTCTATATTATTTCTCAAACCTATAAACAAAAAATAATTACACCCTCTATACCTTAAAATTGCCGAAAGAAATAGGTATCGTTTTTTGTAATGGTTCATGCGGTGATAAAATACGAATAAGCAAAAATTAAAAAAGGATCCAAGTTTTACAATTTTATTTTCGGAAGCTTATAAAGCTAACAAATAAAAAGAAAATTTTTAACCTCACCTATCAACCTTATCAAGTTTTAAAATTTCGAATGCAGACCTCTGTGTTGTTAACATAAGTGGTGCCACGTGTTCGGTTTTGCTGCTTTATTTCGGGGGGAAACGGGAGACTCAACCGCTCAGGTGGAAACTTACGACCCCGCTAGAAAGGGAGCATACGCTGTGAACGTGTGAGGCCTAGTTGTTCCTGCATTCTATCCCGTTTGCCGCAGTTCTACATAGAATATTAGCGTAACGGCCGCTACGTGGCGGGAGTGGGAGGGGTAAGGGGATACTTGAAAGAAAGGGTCATCTCGTGATATCAGTACTCAAGGGGCACCTAGTGGAAGCCTAGATGCATTTCAAAAATTTAAAGAGGAATTATTAAAGTATTTGAAAGATTCGGGGTATTGAAAAATAATCCGGATAACCGATAAGCCTCCAAACTAACATATGTCGATTTAACCATCGTAGCAAACAATAAACATGTAACAGGCTAAACATGAAGAACTTCGAAAAGATTTGAAAAATAATTTAACGCCATCTACAAACTAAACATAGAACATGGAACTTAATTTGATTTTAACGTTCTGTAAGATACAGAGTAGGACTCTATAACAGGTAAGTATTTATAATAGGAAAGTAGATTTATAATAATTTCAATGCTATATATAGCGAAAAGAAAAAAATTGTGGTTGATAATTAATTCATTTTAATATTGGAATAACATTTTATGGTTTTGGGTTAACTCACCTCTTGAGCACACGTATTAATCAAATTGTCGATGTCTGATCTCATCTGAGCAGAATGACCCCTCTCCGATTGAGATTTTTGCACGATGCGGTTGCTATGTTCCGCCCAGGTATGCGTATTGCTTATCCTAAAAATATACGTTTTTATGTTTTAAAATACTATAAACATAATATCTTATTGCATTATTGCTGTTGCTTTTTAATTATCTGTATTTGAATATTATAAATTTCCCAGACAAATTAAAATTGAAAAGTTAACTCGTCTTCACTGAGACTCGAACTCAAGACCTCTCGCATTCTAGGCAAATGCTCTGACTACTGAGCCACGAAGACCATAAGCTCAACAACTTCAGCAATTAAAAAATGTATGGTAATAGATTATTACAGTCTTACAGTCTTCAGCGGCTACCAACCCAGTGGGCTATTAAAGGGGATATCTTCATGATTATTAGTTATTAAGATCCATGTATCTATCATTCAAATACATCGTCGACATATAGCGATTTCAGCAATGAATAATAATAATATCCAGCCAGACTAGTTGTTACCTCCCTTTGAAAAAAGGATTTAATACATCTCGGTTTTTGACCTGTTTTTGGTTTTATTAAGAAACTTACCTCAAATTTACAACATTTAAGCAAAAAAATAGGGTGGACGCATTACAGTGTTTCACAAAACAATACAAATTAGAATTGATTTGAACGCATTTTATTTGAAATTCTGTTACATTTTATGCATTTGACTGTTGTTGTAAGTTAATATATGTGTAGTTTGAAAGAATTGTTTATTTCTAGTATATATTTATTAAATTAGAATTTGTTTTTTTTTAAATTACGAATATCAATAATTATCTAACATAATACCTATTTAATATGAAGTTTGTTTTGTATCGTATCTAAACTATTCTAAACCACAAGAGTCTGGGGAACAGATTTGTAGGAGCTCCAAGTTTACACGATTGGCATCGACAATGCATGTAACGCTCTCGTGTTGTTCGACCGTGTAGAGTACAGTGAATACTTATATTTAAGTGTTTTAGTTTTAAATCTGTTGTCAATTAGATCTTAGATCACAAAACAGTGTTAAATACTAAATTAAATTAGATTTGCTTTTATTAACTAGTTTTGGCGGAAGTGATTAACCATTCAAAGGTGCGTATTATTATTATACCTAAAGCGCTTTCAGTTTTCCGTTACAAACACTTTTCTAATAACGCATTTTATAATTTCTAAAATTTAGGGAAATTAAATAAAAAAAAACCTCTGTGGAGCTTGTTGAGGAAATTATAGTCTAGCTAGGATGACAAGATATGTATTCTTTTGAAGAGTAAAGTTCTGTTTTTCAGGTCCATGAACTCTGTATTGTAACTATTACTATATGTAAGACAAACATACTCTATTTTGAGAAATACGGTCGTGTTTTCAAAGTTACCATAGACGTTAATGAAGTTTAGTTGGCGTTATCTTAATACAAACGGTACGCTTTTTTTAGTTTTCAGTTGGTTCATACTTTGAGGGAGACACAGAGTTAAATTCAATAAAGTATATTTTTTTTAATTAAAGAAAAGAAAAAAGCCACATTTTTCTAACTTAAAATTTTTAGAGTGTTTATACAGGTTGTGTAAAAAATATTCGTTAAAATAAAAACGCTTAAAATAAAAACTGAGTCTGGAAGAAAAAATTATAATTATTTATTTATAAAGGCTATTCATGGAAGGGGTCACGGGGCAAAAATTTACAGGATGTATACCTCGATGCATACAGAAGATATCAAAAAGAAAAACATATTATCATGCGAAAATGAGTTAGGAAAAATAAAAGCTAATATGTTAACCCCGAACTCTCAACAATTCTGGTAGCGGCCAGACATACTAGAGATAATAAATTTATGTGGAATACATTTTCATTTTCTCTGCACATATTAGATCTGGGATGATTTGTGGTTGATTTTTATTTGTTTTAAGTATGCATTTTAGCATACTCCTAACGATTTCAATAATATTTTTATCCGAAGATCGTACCTGGACCGCCTACGAGTCGGGTTTATTCCATTATGTTGATAATATTCGTTAATTATGGCTGCTTGAAGAGGTTTTGCAAGACCATCAATAAATGTAAAAGTGCAGTATTTACCGGTTCCTTTCCTCCGTCGATCGCCGTTATTTTTTTGTGTTTAATTTACATTTACATTTGTTTCCTATTGTTTCACATGTTTGTGAAGTTTTTAGAGACCCTGTTTGATACCGTGAATATTCGTGTGTGGTATTTTGAGTAATACGAATAAATGAAACACTCTTTTGATCAGTAAGTGAAAATATCGTAGCAAATTCTTACTTTGCGTACACACATTTTGCTCTAATTCGGGGATGATGCTGTATCTAGTTATTAATGAACGAAGTTAAAATCTGTGTTTCTGCTTCACTCTTAACTTATCAAATTTTTATACAAAAATTCCAAACTATTTTTCCGATATCGTCTTGTAACACTTTAAAATCCTCTCCCGTTATTATTGTTAAAATTATTTTTAAATACACATTATTCTACTACTTTTAAATTTGTGTCCTTTTCTTTCGTATTTTTACAATTTTTTTTATTTTGTTACTTGTTAAAATTATTAATAAACATAGATTATTCTACTACTTTTAAATTTAATTATCCATTCATTTCGTGTTTTTATTATAATACTTGTTAAAAGTATTAATAGATACACTAATTTAACTCTTTGTATGTAAAAAGTAGTTAAAACGTCTATTTCTCTCGCATGGTGCATTACCATGCAAAAACATATCAGCAAAATCTACCACTGGCACCCTGACTACAAAAGTATGATCGACCTTTTCCGGAGCTCTCACAAATCTGTTCCCCAGACTCTTGTTTCTAAACCCTGCTAACTTAACTGCATGTCATTTAGTAAGCGTTGTTGCCAAAGTAAATTTTATTACATTTTTTGATGTGCCAGTAATATTTTTTTTATATAGAAGGGATGGTACAAGTCGGAGTAGAAAGGAATTAGGTGGATTCTTACCGGGTTAGCACCACGTTAGGCGCCGGAGCGCGATAGCACAGAGGCATCATTAAAGCCAAAATATTTAGGTCAAATTTTTAAGTAGGCAACCAATTCTACACATATTTTGTGGCAAGGGAAATTGGTTTTATTATCATTAATAATATTAGTATTTTTTGACTTATAATAATTAATAAAATAATAAATAATAATGCGGATTAGGTGAGGTTGAGATTGGTTAGGCTTGTTGTAAAGAAAGCGCGCTGCCAACAAAATTCAGGGTCTACAATGAAACAAGGTTTTTTTATTTTTAACAAAACCTATACAGTTAGGCGGATATGTCCCGTTATGGTTAGGTTAGCCCAGGTTCGTCGATAAAACCATCATTAAATCGATAAAATCACATGCTAAAATCATATCTGAAATATGTGCGCACTCTAAAGTGGCGTGATTGATGAAAGCGGTTTAGGGTCCTGTGATTCATACCGGGTTAGTTTGGTTTGTTCAAATTTAGGAATACTATTTGTTGTATATTTGAAGAAAACCAAGTAATTTTGGCAACAGTGCATATAATTTAGTTTCTGTGTTTTGTCAAAAGTTTGTTAATTATTTATGGAAAGTTTTGTGATTTTTTTTAATAAAAAAAATGTTTCATCCTCGTTGTTTTTCTTAAATATAGTAAATGTAAGGTAAGCTTCCCAAAAAAACCAAAAAAAAATTAAAAAATCGAGATGTAATAAATAAGGGAAGTCTTGTAATCGTGAAAAAATCACCCTCCGGGATTTTTTCAAGTCTTTACGTTTCAGGGTCCCTATATGACGAAAAAAAAACGCGGCATAGCTAAAAAGCCATTAGCCGATTGACTTCAAATGTTGGTCAAAAATTAAGGGGCATATAGGGATGACCTGCTAACATTTTGGCAAAAATCCAATATGGCAAAACAAAATGGTGCCCTGGTGAAATGTTAAAACAATATTGCTTAAAAACTACCTACCCAATTTAGCACAGATATAAAGTATTATGTAGGAATCAACAGGTAAAATTTTAGTATGAATCCAAAACGGCGGAACAAAATGGCGGCTTAATAAAATATTTAAAAATTTAGCCTGAAAAAGTATTTAATGTACTGATTTTAAATTGTGTGCCATAGCTAACTGTAGTATAGAGATGAACTAATAATAATTCTTTAAAAAAAATAATGTTTCTTACGTAGGATCGAATTTTTCTATTCCGCCATAGTAATTGATGCCTTTTGAGAAATTATTTAACTGATGACAGATGTTGTCGATACCTAAGGCCCCCTCTTTGCTAGTGACGTCAGTTTCTAATTCATGTTGGGCGGCTCTGTTATTGCGCAGCTGATCACCCACCTGTGAGATTAAAAAAATTCTCTATAAATATGAACAATTGGATATTCAACCTTAGTTCAAAAATAAAATAGTTTTATTACTTCTAATGTCGAGACAGAGAAAGAGTAAGAGAAAAAGAGAAAGTCCATTGAATTTTCTGCATGTTCTCTAAATAATGTTTTGGCTGTCGCCATTTATATAAAATAAATTTAAAATATCCGAATTTGAATAACCAAGATCCACCATTTAGTCGAATTTTATGATATAAACATATTAGATGAAACAATAAGCATCTACAAGCATCGCAACAAGCCGCCATTAAAAAATACAACCACAAACAAGAGTAGAGACAGTACTCTTACCTTATTTGCCAGACACTTCAGTTTCGCTTGAGCGTTTCTATAAGTCTCAATTTCCTTCAGCAAGCTTTGTTCAGGATTGTCATGGACTAACTCAATTCCTAAAAAATAAAATGCGATTTGGCAAAGAATAAGACACGTGTTTGCTACCTCTATGGCCAAAAAATACTGGGACAAAGGAATTTCCTTTAATCTAATAAAGTTTGGTTTGGTTTGTTGTTGTCAACAAATAATATATTATATTGCCATCAACATCTGCTACATAAAAGAAGATAATGTCAGCATTAACTGTAAAACCAAAGCTATAACTAACACCAGATCGAGGGACAGTTTACCTGTAAGATATCACTGCATATTAGAGAGTTAGGAAGACTACGGTGATATCATGAAAAAACAAAATTAAATAATACGGGGAAATTAAAAGAAAATCAGATTCCAGTAGGAGGAAGACCTCGACAAAGGGTCAAGAGAACTGACTTGTCAACTTCTAAGAGGACTGCCTTACAAGGCAACTTTAAACGCGAGAGAGAAGAATCCTCCAGAACAGCAAGACGTCGAATAGAAGCATCAGATATAAACAACCAATGTGTTACTAAAAAAATATTTTTGTATGACGAAAACGAACAGAGAAGAGTAGAATTTTATAGGAAATATCTCAACCAGAATAATTTACGCGAAACAGTAATATTTCCTGAAAAAATATTTCAATCATGCAACAATGCCAAAATTCGCGTACTATAGACTCAGAAACATGTGGTATAACGAAAGATATACACATAAAACTAATCAAAGTGGACGTTTTTCATTTAATATTTGAGGTTGGATTTCTGTAGGGGGTCCAGGAGTTTTGCAAAATTTTCAACGAATATTGACGGCTGGTGTTTATAAAGATATTCTTTGTCGGTTCATGATTCGATCGGTTGGAGTGGGATATGGAGTCAACACATCAATCCACAAAGCAAGAATTGATCAAGAATTCACCCGATAATACAGGATGCTAGGGGTTTGACTACAAATATTTTAACACGTGATAGTATGGACCATTCTCATTGTTAAAAAATAAATAAATAAAAAAAAATATATTAACGGAATATCCATTTACAGTTAACAGTAAGCATATAACATGTAACATGTACAACCAAGTGCAAAAAAAAGTGCCAGAATATAAGCAAGTAATACAATATATATAAATAAAAAACAAAAAATATCACATTTAGTAAGGAATAGTTTGAAATCAACATAAATCTTGAAAAACTCATATTAAACAAATCAATATGACTTGGTAGTACATTTGCATACATACACATTCTGTCTATGGGGGTATTTAAGCCATAGTTAGTTCTGTGGAATCTAGTATGAAATAGTTGTTGTTGCCTTGTTGACTTGACAGGAACATGAAAGTTTATTTTACTTAAGAGAGAAGGTGACTTACTAAGGTCGTTAAGAATTTTAAATAAAATACACAGGTCAAAGTATTTCCTTCTCTCTTCCAATAAGGGGAGACCCAACAATGCGTATAACTCACAGTAGTTGACATCTTCCATGGGTATATGCAGTCTGAATGCGATATGTCTTAAAAATTTCCTCTGAATAACTGATCTATATGACATTTATAGTATGGTGACCACACAGTGGAAGCATACTCAAGTCCAGATCGTACCACCACACAAAAGACGTCTCTCAGAGCATACACACTACTGAAATCTCAAGAGATCTTAAAGTAAAGCCCAACAGTTTCATTGCTTTATTTGTCATATTATATGTGCTGAACAAATGTAAATTCAGCATCCAGTGAACTCCCAAGTCTTTCACAATATCAACTCTTTCTACAACGCCATCATTCAAAGTATAATTGTATATATATGGTGTTTTTAAACGATGAAAACTTATGACACTACATTTTTCAACATTCAAATTTAAATGATTTGTAAGACACCATTTTGTAAACCTGTTCAAATCCTCCTGAAGCTGAAGACAGTCAAGATGTGAGTGAATTATTTTAAAAATCTTACAATCATCAGCATATAGTAACAAATTGCTGTTGTAAATGATATTTTTCAGGTCATTTATGAAACATACAAACAAAAATGGTGATAAATGACCACCCTGTGGTACACCAG
The DNA here is from genome assembly GCA_030620095.1 of Kuschelorhynchus macadamiae. Classification (NCBI taxonomy): domain Eukaryota; kingdom Metazoa; phylum Arthropoda; class Insecta; order Coleoptera; family Curculionidae; genus Kuschelorhynchus; species Kuschelorhynchus macadamiae. Next base: position 742,849 of record JAUTXW010002797.1, read on the forward strand.
AATGCACTATAATCTCATCAGATAATGTATTTTTTAACTTTACCACTTGACGTCTTCCAGTAAGATAGCTACCGAACCAAGCCAATAAGGAACCTCCCACACCCATAGCCTCCAATTTTTGTATAAGAATGTTATGATTTACTCTATCGAACGCTTTTGAAAAATCAGTATATACGGCATCAACCTGCAAACGTCTCTCCATGGATCCCAACACTATATGCTGAAGCTCAAGGAGATTTGTCGAGGTTGATTTTCCTTTCATGAAGCCGTGCTGTTCAAGAGCTACAGTAATGTTATATTTGGAAACTAAGGGCCCGGTAACAAGTGATTCAAAAATTTTTGGTATTATTGAGATTCCTGATATAGCCCTATAATTTGTTACATTTGCGCGATCACCATCTTTGAATATGGGAGTAATATAACTGCGTTTCCATTCATTAGGAAAAACACGTGTTTCCAGAGACATATTAAACAGAAATGTTAAAACCTCAACAAGGACACATCTAGTATTTTTTAAGAACATGACAGGAATTCCATCAGGACCACAGCCTAAGTTGTTATCTAAATCTAATATTGCATTAAAAACATTGAGAACATTTATATACATTTACCACAATAGACTCATCAAGTTGAAACTCACAGTCATTTACAGTATTATTAATGTATATGGTTGAGAAATGCTCACAAAACAATGCAGCAATGTTGCTTGGTGTGTCTGCTGTCTTAACCACCGAGCTGCATGCAAGCAGAAACCTCAAAACCACATTTCTTATAGTTTATATGTTTCCAAAAGTCCTTTTTATTATGTATTGTAAGTTCTAAATTTTTTATGTAATTATGATAACTAATCTTTGAATAATCTTTACACTGAGTCCGTAAATGAGAAAAAGTAGCGTAGTCTTCAGTCGAACGGCTAATCTTAAATTTTTTATGTGCTCTCTTTTTTGTGATAATAAGTTCCTTCAGTCTTTCATCATGCCATTTAGGAAACTTTAAGTCTTACATCTAATCTTAGGCGCAAACATATCAATAACATAATAAATAACATCATAAAATTTACTAAGAGCTACATTAATATCACCAACATTCAGGGTGTCCCAATTAAAATTTGATAAATATAAGTTTATAGAAATATAATCTGCTAAATTAAAATTATAATAATAATAGTCATATTCTGACACATCCGTCCACATATCAGGTTCAAGATCTATATTAAAATTTAATGCGGGATGATATGGATCACAGGGTAACAGTGGAGATTCACAAGCCATAACAGTTGACTCTTTTGCAGAAGAAAATATTAAATCCAGGTAACCACCTTTGCAGTTTGAAATATTGTTGTTTTGATTAAGATTATAAAACGTGTTCAAAATGTTTAAGTAACATAGGGTCAATTCCATATCATTTTTGAGAAAAACGGCCTTAAAGTTGTATTTTATTTTATTAATTTTTAAGCACATCGTTAACACATTTATTAATTTTATTATGTAAAACAATTAATGATATGATTTTCTACAAAATGCCTACAATTTTTTCTTAATACAATATCTGAACGACCTAAATTCTAGAATGTCTATTTGAAATCGGCAACACTGCCCACCGTAGAGAAACGGGCAGGCTTCAACAAACATAACAATTCGCAAACATATCAGTTGCAGTTGTCTTGTTTTTCTTATTTGATTCTTTCACCTTAATTTTTGACCGTATGAGGCCACTTCATACCGTTTTAATACGTAAAAAATGTATACGAATATTGAATATGCTGATATGTTACTTATTTGTGGAGAGTGTAGACAGAATGGCTCATTTGGCGTCTCAAACGTACGGAGAAAGATATTCTAACAGGAAGTGTCCTAATGACAGAACATTGGTGGCGGTTTTACAAACAATTCGAGGAACTTACTTTAGCCCTACTGAGGCAAACCCTGGTTTGAGCACTCGAGAAATCTCACGATAAGTTGGATTTTCTAATTGGACCACTCATCGTACCCCTTCGTGAAAACCTTCTGTACCCTTATCACGTGCAGCGAGTACAAGCTTTGACTTTACACAATCGGTTAATCGAACCTTCTGAGCTACCAAGGCGTTTAACAGGAGAGGCATACCTCCAATTTTTAACTAATGACTTGCCCATTCTTTTAGAAGATATTCCTTTAGCTCAGCGAGCCAGTGCCTGGGTTCTTCATGATGGAGCTCCTGTCCACATTCATAGGAATGCGTTACAACATCTAGATAATACGTTTGATAATACGTAGATAGGTCGAAATGCCCCAGAACCTAGAAAATGGCCTCCGAGGTCAGCAGACCTAAACCCCCTTAATTTTTATTTTTAGGCCCACATGAAAACATTAGTGTAATAGGGTTTTTTGTGTGTGAATTACCTACCTAGTGCTATAAATATAAATTAATATGCTTGGTAAGTTCATATTCTTTAGTAATTTTTGGAAACTAATAAACCTAATTAGGGTTGCGCAGTTAAAAACTATACAAATAAATATTTTAAAAAGTTTTAATAACAGGTTTTTACAATTTTTTTATACACGCCTAATATGCTAACAAGCCAAAATTTATTAAAAAATTATTCAATTGCTTGGAGTAAAACCTTCCTCTTAAGGACGAAATTTATAAATAATGCATTTTATTTTATATAGACTGTGTAAATCTTCTTTAATATGGACATAACAGTAAGGAACACCCTGTATGTTGCACCATTAACCCCTAAAAATATCAAATATCTGCAATAATCAACAGAATCCTGTATTTTATAACTATTATACAATACCATTCCTCTTTTCTCTGTGATAAAGACACTCCTGAGCTATATGAAGTGGGGCCTCGATATCGTTTATCCCCTTATCGATCGCCCTCTTCGCGTCTTGCAGCAAACTCGTTTCCGTCAGCAGCCGTTCGAGTTCCGTTCGTACCTCGTTTCTCCAAAACGTCGTGTCCGTGATACGTTCGCCCAATCTACGTCCGGATTCCCGTTGGCCTTGAGCTGTTTTTTCGTCTGTTTCCCTAAAAATAAAGTATGGCTATTTCGCTCATTAAAGGCTCAATCAAATCGTGGTAACAACTTTAAAATGCATACAAGCTGTTTTGCCGATTTCGTTTTACTCTTTTACCCCTGTGATTTCCTATCACTGCTTTATATATATATATATATATATATATATATATATATATATATATATATATATATATATATATATATATATTTGAACTTTCTACTGCCGTCTTCAAAATCGGAAAATGTTTATCGAGTCAAAAGTTATAAACGATAAAAATCGCAAAAAACATTTTTTTATTGTTTACCGCTAATTATCTCAGAAACTAAGCGCCGTACGTAAAATTCACTCAAAGCATAGATCCAATAGTCAGTTATGCAAAAATTGCTTTTTCAAATATTTATAAACAACTATTTGTTAATAATAATTTTCTGTCCACTCTTGAGGACTTCTATCCTAAACATTATTATTCAAAAAACTTTGGTATATCCGTAAAAATCAAAGAGGCAGGTTAGTAAATGTTAAGTTTGCTCACCAGAAAAGACAATTTGTGTATATATTATTTTATGATTTTATTTTGTAAATTTTGTAATGGATCTAAATTGGTAAAATTAGCAGATCCCCTGAAGTTCGAGCTAAAAAATTGCTATGCGCCTGCTGATAGACGAAAATGTTTACCTCATAACTCTAATGAAGTCCCCTCGCAGTCTCTCGGAATAGTTCCTGTTGGTGTCCGCTTCATTGAAGTGCCTTAAGTTACTCTGGGTCCATTCTAGAGGCGTGTACCGAGTGTATAGTGCAGCTCTGGCAGCATGCGCGGGGTTCCTTTCGAACCCGGTTACCAAATTGGGGAACTTGAGGGGTTCGGTAGCCATTCCGTAGGGGGTGTAACATGGATCGATCATGGAGTTGGTCGCGTGCTGGTTGGGTCTGACAAAGGTAAAAAAATAACATATAGATAGTTTTGCTGCCCAAAAAAAATCGTAGGTCATTATTGACTTTTTAAAAAATTTCCTCAATTTTATTCTTAATTTGGTCATAACATGAGCTATATAAAGGGTGTAATAGGGTTTATTAAATAAACCGCTCTAGTACTTCCTTAAAGCCACTAGACTGTATATCTTAGAAGTTAATTTCAGTCATTATATTAAGACTGTAATTTTATTATTATGAGAAACAAACGCCACTTAAATATATAGTTCGCACAAGCCTTGGTTTAAAAAATACGACTACTTTAATTTTTATAGTGTTGTTTTTACCCTCTTATCTCTTGTTTTTTCACATTGTATTAAAACGGTAGTTAAAGTATTGTTAGAAGGAAGAGCCACCAGAGTCTGTAAGTGGCACAAGTCTTGGTTTAAAAAATATTATTAATTTGATTATTACTACAAGCAATCAGAATCAGAGTATCTAAGTGATAGAAATTCTGTCTTAAATAATTTTAATATCATTAATAATAATAAATTTTTAATCATTTTTATTGTAATAAAGCCATTGTTTGATTTACAAAGTATAAAAAAACACCTCCATGAATATGCTATACAACATATACTCTGCCGCTCCGCTTTGATTGTGTACCGGCAGTGCAAATTCGTTGCTAACTTCACAGTTCTTGATAGTCAAGTAATAAGCAAAATGTGGTGACTTTGACCCGAAAAGTACTGGAACTTCTGTTTTATATTGTTACATATTATTGTTATTAGTAATTTTCAAAGAAATTTCAATTTTAAATTCCCATCTAAATTTATGAGTAACACGGCAAAACACGTAACATATTACATAATGTCAAATGGGCCGACATGAAGTGATTTAACTTATAGTTATTCAGTAAACTTTGTGTGTGAAAAAAGTGTAAAGACCTTTTTTGTAGAGAATTTGTTATGGTTTTATTTTATTTACTACTATATTTATTGCACGTAACAGAAAAAACGGGTTATACAAAAAATATAAAAATATACAAATGGTTCTTACAAGGGCATAACTTCAACAGTTTCATATCCCAGGGTAGGCCTCCATGGATGAGGACGAGGCGTTTGGTAGTACTGCCCCGTTCTGGCAGGCATCGGGGGGCCTGCTACCTGTTCCATACAAGGCGTCGCGGCCACAGTGCTCCATGGTTGAAGTTGCTGAAGGATAATATAATTATGACAATTAAAATTAATTCTATTTGTGATTGAGTGAAATTTACCGAATATAAGACCGTCTCCGTCTGGGTCATGGTTAAATTATATTATAATTAAATTTCCGAAGAAAAAAAAAGTTTGTTATTGACATTTGTCGCGCAGTTTTTGAAAAGTGTCACATTTATAAGGCAGTATTTTTCATTTCAATGTTTTCATCTGTTGGTAGCGGTGACTCACGGTGAGACAGCACAGTTTCTCAATTATTAAAAAATTTCAGCTTATTTTCTTTAGGAATGGTCCAAATAATAAAATATAAAATATTTTTTCCAAGGAACCTAAATTTTATGAATATGAAAAAGAGCGTCTTCGTGCAGATCATTTCTAACAGCTAACCGCAAGACACCAATCTGATTTGTCAAATTTTTTAATTGTCAATTGTCATAACAAACATAACCTTACACATTTCTCAAAATTTTAATCTAGTTTTTAGTTTTCTTTTTGTATAATTCCAGAAGATAAGTTGTTTTGTTTTGTATTTTTTAACAAAATTATGGCAACTGCAGTCGTAAGACCTGAAAGTGCACCAGAACGTAAGTATTTTCTTGATAAATCTATCTGTTGTTAATTTAATATATATTTTTTTGAAGTGCTCGGTGTATGCCTTGAAATATTGTATATCAAGATGGGCTCTTCTATATAACGGTTTCCTATTACGCAGTTATCTCGTGTAGTCTAGAGTAAGAAGACTTGTTTGCAGTCGACCCCCAAGCTTACGAACAGAGTCGTTATTTTATTATCCCAAAGACTAGAGGCATTTCGGGAAGGTACCTGGGCAGCAATGTCCAGTACTGAAAAAGTGCTTGCTAAGACAAGTCTCAAACACACATTTTTCTATCCGAAGGCAAGCCGAGTACCCCTATAGAAAATATGAGTAGATTAACCTTGAGAATGTTAGAAAAATTCATAAATCTTTTTATATAGGAATACACTTGGTTGTTTATATCAATAAGGCAAAATGTTCTGAAGCTCTCTATCATTATTTTTCATTCTTTAATTCAAAAGGAATACACTTGCAACAATTATTTCAAATATTATGTTGTAAAATAGTTGAATTTGATTTATATTTGACCTTCACAGTCGCGCATTTAAATATCTACCACTTTTTGATATTATCATTGCTTCTTTATTACACAATATTGGCACACTTCCTTGTTCAACTTATGTACATGTATTATTTATATCTAATAAAGTTTCCAATATTTTGCAGATTGTCCAGGGACTCAGAGTGAGGAAGCTGGTAAGGCATCAGCTTGTGCGGGTTGCCCTAACCAGCAGATTTGTAGCACGGGTCCAAAAGGGCCTGACCCTGGAATAGCACTGGTAAAAGAAAGGTATTCCTCTCACTACAAGAATATTTTTGCTTAACAGTTCACAATTATTTTTTTATTTTAAGGTTAGAGCCAGTTAAAAATAAAATTTTGATATTATCTGGGAAAGGTGGTGTTGGCAAGAGCACTGTTACAGCACTGCTGAGTAGAGCATTTGCTGCCAGCGACAGTGAGAAAAATGTAAGTATTTTTTACTAATGTATGAAAGTAATAAATGATGTTGTTTAAACAAATTGCTAGTATGTACTTTTAACATAATTATATATTATGTGAGTAGCATAGTTTTGAGACAGTTCAAATTTCAGTAGTCAGTATCAATTGGGCATTTCAACAATCTGTCACTTTAATCTCACCGATCAGTTGTTTTTGATGGCCATAGAACAAACAAATTGAATTTTTACAGGGGAATATATGAGACGTTTATTATTTATTTTTATTTTATTATGTTAAAATGCCTTCTTTTGTTTGTACATTTGTTGTATTGTGAATCTAGGAGTAGAGGAATTAGAGACACCTTTACTTATTGCAGTATTGTATTTTTTCTTTATTTTTTACCAATATTATTAAAGGTATAAAGATAATTAGCATTATTCCTATGTTTAATATTTGTACTGTTAGGAAGTTTAAAACAAACGCACAATTATAAAGTCCCTGTATTAAAAAAGGCACTAAATGTATATAAAATACTTAAGCTTTGAAATTATCACGAACTCGTACAGAAGTATATTTATTACTATTATTTACTATATCTCAAAAGAAATCTTATTATCTTCATAATGATCTCATTTTAAATGTCCAAAAGACAGACTTGGTGTATTTTACTCTAATAGGAGTATAACACATAGTATGTCTTTTGGTCAGATCAGGAGAAAACCGAGGGCGAAACTGGAAATTCCCAGAAAATAATTCGGTCAAATTTTTGGGATTACTTTTAGAAAAAAAATTGTTATAGAGAATACTGAGAATTTAATCAAAAAGTTGTCTAATAAACATTTTGTCTTACTTCAATTAAAAAATATTTGCTCCAATGATGAAAATGTTACTATTATTCATGTGTAAACTCTGTGTTGTTATATGGCATTCTTTCGTGGTGTAATTGTACTAATGTTATTCGTGTTCTTGTAGGTCAAAAATGTATAATCCACACTCTGTTTGACAATATATAATATGTATATCTTAAACATTTAAACCAATTCAAAACATTTGGTGATGTTAATAATTATATAACAAGAAATGCTGCTAAATTATATATCCCGCAGTTCACTTTCGCTCAGGTAAACCAAGGGCCATTTATAACATCCATTGATCAGAATATATAATCATCTACCTGACTATTTAAATATTAATTCAAATGTTTTACTTTTTAAAACAATGTTCAGCCTATTTTGAAAATTATGCATTTTTACTCATAAGAGTTTATTTTATTGCAACTTTAACTTAGTGTGACATTTTTCATCAATCCTATTTTTTATCTTCTAAGTAGGACTTTTCTCTCTGTGCTTGCAGAGAACTTTTGAACAATTAGATTTGTTTTTTAATTTTTTTCTTATTTGTAGTTACTTACTTTTTTTTGTAATGACAGTTTCGATACTTGCTATACAGCAATGTATAATGTGTAATATATGTACATACAATGTCACCTCTTAAACTCCTACTAATCAGAAGAACTTTAACTTGCTCCAGATACCAACAGCTCATACTGCCAAGAACTAAAGGACATTTAGAAACCCTTGACAGTTTGTTTAAGCATTGAATTCTTTTCAGTCAATTAATTGCTCAGTCTTTTTATTGTATTTAACTTTACCCTTCCTAGTATGTTGATTTAGGTATATTTGTTTTTTATTGTTATAGTTATTTATATTTTATATACATTTTCTATGTTCCATAAGTTGTCTTGATTCTAACGTCTTGTGTATATATATTTCTATATATAATGCAATTTTACTGCAAATTGACATATGCAAGGTATGTATCTTTTTTATTATTAATAAAGTTTCTGCTATTTCTTCTTATTTAGATAAAAAATATTCTTTTATGTTTTAAAATTCTTTACAATATCTGGATTTTCCCTTGCTACTTAAAACCCCTTAAGGAGCCCCTCCCCCCTTCAGAACACAGAAAACACTTACCTGAATTTTGTATGGAAAATTAAGGGCATAAAGTTTGTTAAGTAAGAAAATAAATATAGAGTAATGCTTATTATATATGTCTGGATGGGGAGTTTTGTTAAAATATGATCAAATCACTCTCATTTAAATAGTACTAATATTAAGTTGTATATGTTTTTGGTTATGTACATATTACTTACCCGATTATACCTACTTCTTCTTTCCTTTTCATGACCAAATATCATGGTATATCCCTTCTTGGATCACAAAGGCACCTTAAATTAACAAACTCATTTTTTTATTTGCGAATACTTAAAAGTTAGTTGTGGTTTTACTTTTAATAGCTGGATGTGTTAAGTATCTGTAGCAGAAAATTGTTTTTCCGAAATAGACAAGTGTGTACTTGCCCTAAACATTAAGAACTCGTGGTTATGAGGATTAGGTTATGTCAAACTGAAGTAATAGATATGGTAAATATAGTACGAAAGCTTTCGTGGCTGGAGTAAAATCAAACGAATATTGCACTTAACATATTAAGCGTTTCCGATCTAAACCAGTATTCGATACTCAACAGTAGCGCAATTTGACCTTTTAGTCAGGGTACCAAATATAAAATTGTACATAAATCAATACACATAAAAAAATTGGGCAATGCATAAGGACATCAAGAGATGTAATTTCTTTTATAGTTTACAAAGTTCTTTGTTCCTGCAGTAAAACGTATTTAGATGGATGGTTGTGTGTCTACTAGATTTAAGGACAATCCACTGTTTCTTAACACCAGCACTCAAGAGGACACACGATTAATGTAAAAGATACTAAGGTTATTGCATCAGTCTCGGGTTATTATAAACGAAAAATTAGAGAATGCTACATCATGGGTCGGTGTGGACTCAGGTTGGATATAAATTCTTGAACTCTGCTCATCGGAGTTTATTCAGTGGTTTGATCTTTTGCAGAGAAGCTCCCTGAAGATGCCTCGTGCAATCGTAGGCGAAACGTCGGAAAGAAATTCCAATTTGACAAGGTCTAAACCTGAGAACCATGACTTCTAGGTCTTTGTAGTGCACTTTTTTAAATAATAACTAGTTTTTCGAACGATCTTTTTGACGTATATTTATTTATATTTATCTTTTTAGTACATTTTTCATTAAAAGTTTCTTTTTAAAAAGTTAAACACTCTCTTGTCATCATATTAACAGTCAAGGTCATCATAAATATTGTAACTTTAAACAAGTTTCTGCTTGATTTTATTTGTAACAAGATTTTCCTTAAAAAGTCTCCTGATAAACCACCTCTAAGAGTAAGATCAGAGCAAGACCTTACCCTGTAAATATTTGTACATATATTATAAAAATTTTGAATATAGACAAAATATTATTTATAGAAAATTTCTGCCAAGATGGGCCCACCCAACAAATCAAAACAAGAAATACACATTATTGCCCTTACAGAAACATGGATATACCCAGATGAAATACCATACTTTAATCTACAGGACTACAGCTCAATACATGATTGTAAAGATTCAAGGCGTCGTGGAGCAAGTATATTTATCAAAACGGGGATACAGTTTATGCGAAGGGACATAACCATTATGGCACTAAATGTCTTTAATATTGTTTCGGTTCACCTACAAACATTAAACTGTACAATAAATTGTATCTATACCGCCAACCAGTGGTAGTAAAATATTCCTGACTGAACTAAATAGGATCATGGAAATACAAATATCTCCAAATATTATTTTGGGACATATTAACCTAAATCTGCTCAGCGAGACTGGAACTGTTAAAGAATATAAGAAGATAATTGAAATGAACGGCTTTGACATCCAAAATACAATAAATCAGGAGACAAATACATCATCTTCTATATTTGACCATGTAATAACCAATAAGAATAAAAAATGTAGTATCAATCTTGAAGATCACATCATTTCAGATCATAAACTCATGTATATAGAGGTAAATAAAACTGTATATATAAACGAAAAGAAGAAAGTTGTAAGGACTAAATTGTACAGGGTGTCCGGATTTGGTTGCAAAAGCAGGGTATCTCACTTATTTTTAAAGATAGAACCTTGCGGTTTTCACGAACCTGAGCTAATTTTTTGTGAAACTCATGAAGTCGTAAACAAAATTTTCATAGCTTTCTTCGTTTATGAGATACAGGGCGAAATAGAAAATTTTGCATTTTGGGACCCCCTCGTATCTCGGTTATCCTTTAATTTAACGCAAAGGGAAAAATTGCGGCTTATGCAGTTTTTTACGCTGGATCCAGTGGCGTAGTCATATTTTTCATTTGAGTTGTTAGTTTTTAGATATGACCCAAAGTTGTGTTTTTTTAAATGGGACACCCTATATATTTGTCCAGAAATTGATTTCTCCTTTTAGAAGCTTCTCAAAAATATATAATATTATGGGTCTATTTTAATAAACAACAACAAAAATCCTAATTTTTATAATTATCATCCCAAATTTTGCAGTAGGCCATGCAAAACGATGCCGTTTTTTTTTGTTTTCTTGGAAGCAAATGACATTTCCCAATTTTGTACGCGTATATAAAATATAGCGCTAGTTTTTTGTATTTATTTATTGTGTAAAAATATATTTGTATGATTATGGAAGAAAACCAAACTTTCGAACATTATGAAAAGTACGATATGTTAGCTTGTTTTATATTAAGTAATGAAAATGTTGAAGCGGCTTCTGAGATGTATTTTAACAGGTAAATAGTTAATTTTTAGGTATGTTGAAATACTATTGCTTAATTTTTATTATTTAGATATCCACAAAGGAGGCAACCTAATATATCCCCTTTTTATCGGATAAAAAAGAATATACTTAATCACGGATCATTTATCAAACCTCGTACGAAAACATATAATAAAGAAAATCGGGAGGCTGAGGAAATTACGGTTTTGGCTAATGCAGAAGCTTACCCTACAAACTCTTGTAGGGCCAGTGAAAAGAGCATAGAGATTCCAAAAACTAGAGTTCAAGAAATTCTAAAAAAGCACAAATACCACCCATAGAAATTTAGGCTCGTGCAGCACTTACAGCCAGGGGATGCAGAGCGTCGGGTAGTCCTCTGCAATTGGTTTCGAGAAAGATGCGATATGGTTAGAGATTTTGAAAGGAAGGTTATATGGTCAGATGAAGCACATTTCAGTAATTCTGGTATACTCAATAGGCACAATAGTAGATTCTGGTCCCTGGAAAATCAACACCAAATATTTCCCAGAAGACAGCAGGGCAGGTTTGGTCTAAATATGTCCTGCTTCATATTAGGAACACATATAAAATTTTATATATTTGAAAGAAATCTAACAGCCAATCGCTATATAGAAATTTTAGAGGCAGCTATACCTGAATTACTTGACGATGTTCCTCTAGCGCAAATTAACGAAATTTATTTTCAACAGGACGGTGCTCCTGCACACAATTCTGGAATGACGAGATTATTTCTGGACAATAATTTTACCAATCAATGGATCGGAACAAATGGACCTATAAGATGGTCCTCTAGGTCCCCAGATTTGTCGATTTTAGATTTCTTTCTATGAGGATATCTGGAAAATAGAATTTACAAAGACCATTATGATAATGTCTAAGATTTAGGAAATGCAATAAGAGAAAATTTTCGCTATTTACAAAATAATCCCGTTATTTTGCTTAATTCCCTAAAACGAATACGAAAATTGTGCGAAGCATGCATAGAACAAAATGGAAATCAGTTTGAACAGTTCTTTTGATTTCCTTGGTTACTGTAGTTCTTATAAGACAGTTGATTTTTGCTGAAAGGCTTGTTACATAATAATGTATTACTGTTTTGTTTTTGTGTTACATAAATCTAGGTAGGTGGTACTTTTTGGTGCAAAATTATCAATACATATTTTGATAAATAGATTTAATTACATATTTATTTTGATTTATTGTTAGGATGTAGTTATTGTTAACGACTTTAAATAAAAGGCAGCATTGTTTTGCATGGCCTACTGCAAAATTTGGGATGATAATTATAAAAATTGGGATTTTTGTTGTTGTTTAATAAAATAGACCCATACTATTATATATTTTTGAGAAGCTTTTAAAAGGACAAATCAATGGACAAATATAGGTGTCCAATTTAAAAAAACACAACTTTGGGTCATATCTAAAAAATAACAACTCAAATGAAAAATATGACTACGCCACTGGATCCAGCGTAAAAAACTGCATAAGCAGCAATTTTTCCCTTTGCGTTAAGTTAAAGGATAACTGAGATACGAGCAAAATTTTCTATTTCGCCCTGTATCTCATAAACAAAGAAGGCTATGAAAATTTTGTTTACGGCTTCATGAGTTTCACAAAAAATTAGCTCAGGTTCGTGAAAACCGCAAGGTTCTATCTTTAAAAATAAGCGAGATACCCTGCTTTTGCAACCAAATCCTGACACCCTGTACAAAGAAAAATGGAGAGAGACACTGAAAGCAAGACTGAGGCAAGAAAATGTAACATGTTTTAGAGATTTATCAAACAAAATAACCCAAACAAAATTAGAGTGTACAAAACAATATATTGTGACCATAAACACTAACAATAACTGGGTCACAACAGAATTCCTGGAAAAAATAAAAATTAGAGATAAATTGTACAAAAGATGGAAACAGCTACAAACTGAAAACTTAGAGCGAGAATTTAAAAAGAGAAAAACCAAGTCAACCACTTAAGAAATAAATTAAAACAAGAACAAGTAGAAAGGAAATTAAATGAAGCTGGCAAAGACACAAAAAAAGTATGGAACATCATTAATGAACTATGTTCACGGAAGAAGCAAAACTATTAATCAAGCCATATAGAAAAAACAAGAACTCTGAATGGGAAACATCTGCAAACAGATTTTGATAAGGCTCAGGTATTTAATGAATATTTTACTAGACTTGGCCCAAAACATTAGAAACAACCCAAAACAAAAACTTGGGGAAGAAGAAGAAAAAGACTCAATTTTTATGGCACGAACTGAGTTAAATGAAGTACAAAATATAATAAAGAATTTAAAAAACCATTGTTCACCAGGCGAAGACAGTATTACGAAAAAAGATCTAACATTATTGTTTGATCTTGTCGGACAGAAAATTGTTGATCTGACAAATGGTGTTTTGGAAGATGGAAAACACAGTAATACATTAACAGATTTTATTAACAAAAAATTTAAGTCTGACTCATATCAATATGGTTTCCAAAAACACAGTAATACATTGGGAGCAACCACAGACATGCTAGAATATATTTCAATGGAATGACAAAAACAAATATTTCATAGCAGTCTTTATTGACCTGCAAAAAGCTTTTGACAAGTGGACATTTATCTGCTCTTGGCAAAATTATTACAGCCTACAATTTATTGAAAACATTCTACAGACAGAAAGCAGTACACAGTAATAAATAAGTCAAAAAGTGATGAAACAAGACAGGAAGTTGGAGTAGCTCAGGGCTCAGTATTAGGCCCATTGGAATACCTTATGTATGTACATAATCTAAAGTATCTGGGACTGAAGGCCAAGTATTTTATGTTTGTTGATGACACTGTTCTAGTGCTCTTGGCTAAAGACAGTATTGAACTTCAAAGAACTATAAATAGTGACTTAGAACTGTACAACAAGTGGTTGACCTACATGTGAATGCGGGTAAAACAGTTTATATGGTGATTAAACAAATACATTGATAAAATAAGAAAATCTATTTACTACTGTTTTATATTGCCTCACTTACAGTACCTAATTCCTTGCTGGGAAATGCACCTATGTATTTAATAAATAAATTACAAAGAACACAAAATAAAGCAGTAAAAGTATTATATAAATTTGATTATTTGACACCTACTGAACAAATGTATCAAAATACTTCCATATTAGAAATAAGAAAAATTAAAATACTTGAAGAGGCCAAATTTATTTATTGTATCCAACATAATATGATAAAAACACACCTGAAAATCAAACAGATAAAAGAATGTCATAACTATAATACTAGATATGAAAATAAATTAATAAATGGGTGTTGTAGAACAGTGAAAGGACAAAATTCTCCCCTTTATAGAAGTATAGAGACTTTTAATTATTTAATTAAAAACACAATGATGTATTTTTATAAATATAGAGATCTTTGACTTTTAATGCCATACCAGAAGAGATTGTTAATGCTAGGAACATTTGCCAGTTGTGCCATAAATGAAAACAGTACTTTAAAAAGTTTAATGATGTAGGAAATAGATGATTTGTATATAAAGAGTAAAAATGTTCACTTAATGTGTAATAAGACAATAATTATAAGGACTGTAACAATACTTTGTGATAAATTGGATAATTGCCTATGTACCTACTAATATTGTAAATTTTAGGCCCGGATACCAGTGGTTCATCACTGATTAAGGGTCAATTATAAATGAATAAATAAATAAAAAAATAAATAAATAACCAAAAATCTTCTATTTCCATACAGGGGTTTTGTTATAAATGATACATCATATTTGATTTCTTAAATGTAACACCGTGTATATTAGATGTTCATCAAATGGATCGCGTCATGCTGATTATAAATTTACCAGGTCTGCTATCTTTGTCCTTAAAGTCACCCGAGAAAATTGAGAAAAGCCCTACCACAAGGAAATTGAAAATTTCAACAAAAAAAATATTTTTATAGCATTCCCATTTTTGGGAACCTTCCCAGGAAATACCCAGGAACAATCCCCAGAAATAGTTTCCTGGGAACGGTCCCATTTTTACTTAAAACTTTAATATCCCCAAATTACTAATATTCCATGAGTATGTATAAAAACATTCAAAGCAGAGGCCTCTCAAGTGGGCTCATTGTAACCTTTGGAGTTTCACTCATCGAGCCTGCCGACAGCACTGATGTAGTTCAACACTGTAGCAGCCGACCATCCTCAGATTGTGGTATTAGAGATTCTCTGGTACTTACGAAAGCAGGAAGCAAAGGACGTGTTCTGGACCGCATGGTTTGCCTTTTACTCCGTTACGCGCCAACCTATCTACTTTTTCATTTCCTTCGGTTCTGCTATGTCCTTTAATCCAGAATACTGTGACCGTGTTCCCTTGAGAAACCATCTCCAGCATCTGGTAACACTAAAGAATCGGTTTGGATGTTATTTTATTCTTTTTTAAAAATCTCAGAACTCGTTTGTTGTCTGTAAGAATAATAATGTTTTGTATGCTTTCTTTTGGTGCTTGTACGGCGCCTTGCAGAATTCCAAGCAGGTTTGTGTGTGAGCTAGCCCCAGATTAGTTCTGCGAGCCGTCTGTGTAAATGTGTATATCCTCTTTTTCTCTCTTTTCCCCATCAAGGTCACTAAAGTATTGTATTTTTAATTGGACCTAATATGCATACTATAGCACAAATTATTCAAGTGGTAGTGGTCAAGGTAAAGTGACACCAAAGATTATCAAGGTAAAGATCAACAAAGTTTTCAAATGAGTAGATCAAGTGGAAATGGTTAAAATTGGCTTACTAGGTTTTACCTCGATGCACATTCATACAGGATTTTCCCGTATATTTTTCCACCCACCTAGAGAGTTTATTTGAATAGATACGGAAATGTCGTAAATGCAAAAGTTGTTGGGTTTTTTATGAAGATTTAGAGTATTATATCATAAGTGCGAAAATATTATTGGAAATGTCAAATTTTGACAAGTTGTCAGTTTTTTTAAATGAAACACCCTGTATATTAAATCATATTCTTGAAGATCTTTTTTATCTGATTTCAAATATATACTTTTAATATATTCTGTCAATTAGTTTTGGATATATAAGCGTTTAAACATTAAAGAAATGGTAAGGTAATTTGCGCTAAAATATAGTGAGCCATGGTCAAGACAATTGCAATGAACGACGCCTTATTGACGTTTACTGGTCAGAAGTATCTATTTACGAGCGTTTTAAATATCTAATACATTGGACGATGGGTTATTCGGAAGAAGAGAAACCCGACATGATTTACATGGTAAAAATGCATCGATAGCTCCTAACGAATATCATTTTCCAGATAGACCAACACCGACTTGTAGAAGAATATTAAACATCCCTAAACAATTGAATAAAAGAAAAACACTTAAGCGAAAAGTTAGAATAGTGGAAAGAAACACTGAAGAAGATTTATATATTTTATTATATTTTGAAACTTTTGCATTAAAGTAATATATTTATGTTATTTATTCTTGTTTTAGAAAATCCTGAGCGCTCAATTCCCGATGCAGCCACTTTTTTTAACAAATCATGGCATAAAATCCACTCAGTTCTAAAACATTATAAATATAAGCCATATAAGTTTTTACCTACTCAAGAATTAACCGATCAAAATAAAATAGACCGATTACACTTCTGCCAAGAAATAGAAAGACTTGTTATGATGGAACAACTAAATCTATCAAACATAATTTTCACTGACGAGGCAACATTTACCACTCGAGGCATGTTTAAGCCGAAAAATAAGCATTTTGGGTCAAAAGAAAACCCTCGAGCTCTTCAGGCGGTCAAAATTCAGGGAAGAAGATCCCTACATGTGTGGTGTGGCCTTCTTAACAATCATGTTATTGGACCTATATTTTTAAATGGGAATTTAACCCGACAAAGGTATTAGGAGTTATTAGAAAACGAAATCGAGGGGCATTTAG
This sequence comes from Kuschelorhynchus macadamiae, assembly GCA_030620095.1. Lineage (NCBI taxonomy): Eukaryota > Metazoa > Arthropoda > Insecta > Coleoptera > Curculionidae > Kuschelorhynchus > Kuschelorhynchus macadamiae. Next base: position 760,147 of record JAUTXW010002797.1, read on the forward strand.
AATAACTACCGATTAATTCATATCTTAATTTGATATGGCAACAAGATGGTGTCCCTCTTCATAATGTCCAGCCGGTCACCAATTTTTTAAATGACAATTGTTTAACGATGTTTAATATTATGCTACGAGTCGGTGTTGGTCTATCTGGAAACCGTCTATGATATTCGTTACGAGCTATCGATGCAAATTACCATGTAAATATTAAAATAATTCTATCTTGTCGAATTTCTCTTCTTCCGAATAACCCAGCGTTCAACGTATTAGATATTAAAAATGCTCGTAAATAGATACCTCTGACCGGTAAACGTCAAAAATGCGTCGTTCATTGCAATTGTCTTGAGCATGGCTCACTATGGTTTAGCGCAAATTACCTTACCATTTCTTTAACGTTTAAACGCTTATATATCCAAAACTAATTGACAGAATATATTAAAAGTATATATATTTGAAATTAGAAAAAAAAGGCCTTCAAGAATATGATTTAATATACAGGGTGTTTCATTTAAAAAAACTGACAACCTGTCAAAATTTGACATTTCCAATAATATGTTCGCACTAATGATATAATATTCTAAATCTTCATAAAAAACCCAACAACTTTTGTATTTACGACGTTTCCGTATCTATTCAAATAAACTCTCTAGGTGGGTGGAAAAATATACGGGAAAACCCTGTACATACAAGCAAGTTAAATAATATCTTGTAATAAAAAATCCAGTTTGTATTTTTATTTCAATAAATATTTGTCATTTTAATAGAACCCCACTTGGGAATTTCAAAACTAACAGCAACATGCCACTGAAACATTTAGTTCTATTTTTTTTGTAAATACATAATTGGTTTGATAAATCAATACTTGAACTGATTTAGCCAATGATTTGAATGAAACTTTGCACCAATTAAAATGGTTTTTTTGTGGTCTTATTTATTTTTGTTTCTCCGTAACTTAGCAACAAAAGGTGCTATTAATATTTCACTGCTAAATAAACATAGAATCTTTTGCCTAACTTACAAGTATTTTTTTGTAATTTTGAACGTTTTTTTGGGACTTATTTCTATCTAAATTAAGCCAGAATAAGTTTCTCCTAATGGTAAAATTTCATTTAGGCATTGATAAATATAATTTATTTTAAAAAGTCGACTTACCGGGAAACTTTAATTAAAATTCTCTTCAGTAATAATGAGGGTAAATTTTAAATCGCGTTGCAAACGCAAAAAAAATAGAACCCTACAAAAACAACAACTCAATAAGAGTTTCACTTACAAAGATTCTCAGAAATTTCAGTGAGAATAAAGCCTTAATTTTCTAGGGGTTGTGCATTTCAATTTCTTGCATTTTAAATGGAACAGGGTGTCATTCTGTGCCAGGGTTGGGAGCCTATATATTTTGGCAATGGGCAAAATACCTGAAGTTATAATTGTATTGATTTGTGGGGGAAATAAGGCTAGGCTAGAATCAATAGATTTTATGGTGGTATTAATATTTTTGAATATGGCTATCAGGGGCGTGAGGTGAAATTTTAAGAAAGGGAAGCAATTTTTAGAAAATTACCTATTTGTAATGTAATTCAATTCTTCGATCATTTTTTGCAAATTCGTCAATGACGTCATAAAAACGTGGATGCTCCGACATATTTTGGAGAAGTTTATTTTCAATGGACAACCACGATGTATGCGAAAGTCTCTCCTCCCCCGTTGATGAACTTGTGGCACGTATTGTCAATACTAATTCACACAATTTCGACACTTCGGTGTAGGCATCTTCCAGCTCCTTGTCTTTTAAAAATTGCATTAGTCCCTTAGCGTTATTTTTTGCGCTAATGTCATCAGTTTCGTAAATCACTTTTAGTTCAGATCGCAGTAGAACTCGGTCGAAGAACTGGCCATAATGAAGAGGAAGAGATTTAAACGCATCTTCTGGAAAAGTTTTTCCTTCAAATGCATCAAAATCGCAGAGCTCGAGGAATTTAAAATCATTTAAACCGTTAAATGTATAGTTTATTTGTTGCTGAATTTGATCGATTATTTCATAAAAGAGGCGTCTGTATGATGTTTGAACATCTCCCACCTGGTCTGTTCGAAGACGCTTGGCTTGTGGCTCTACATTTAACGTCATCGTTTTCTCCCAAAATAATTCAAAGTCATCTCTTTTTTGGCTTAACATGGACTTATTTTCATCCACTTTTTTTAGGCAAAAAGCAATATCATTTGTTTTAGTTTGTAATATATTAAACACATTGTCCGAGAATGGAAATATTTCTGAAAATATGTTCAACAAATAATTAAAATTAAAATCTCGTTTCAACCAGTTCCAAAACCCCCTCGAACTATTTATTGCTTCTGAGTCCCACGTTTCATTATTTTCTATTATATTCTCAAATAGTTCAATCAGTGATTCACGATTTTTAGATACTGTCAACACAAGTCTTCCATTATAGTTCTACCTAGTAGGAGCTACTTTGGGCAATGGTTTGTGGACAATGGAGTCCAAAGCTTGTGTACGTTTTGTTGACTTGGAAAAAAAGCAGTCATGCCACTTAAAGTAACGAAAAATACTTTACACCCTTTAATGTGATTGATGGACTGGGATAAAACTAACTTTATTAACTTAACTTTAGCTTGCAGACCCCCTAATTGTCCTGCTATCACTGCAGCTCCATCATAGCTTTGAGCAACTAATTTTTTTCTCCATTCATTTCTTTATTAACGTTATAAACTACGGTATATAATGCATCTGCTGTACGATTTTCGGACACATTCTTAAAACCTAAAAATCGCTCTTGAATACTTCCTTCTGTTTTAGCGTGGCGTATTACTATAGATAATTGGCTAAAATTAGTGATATGAGTTGTTTCATCCAGAACAATAGCAATGATGATAATTCTTTTTGGAATAATGGTTGCAACAGCGGATATTAAATCATTCTGTATTCGATTCGACGTTCCGCGAAAAACGCTAGATTGTTCTAAGTGATTTTTTAAACAATCATCACATTTAGCCATTAAACTAAGTAAATCTTGAAAATTTCCTCTATTTGAAGAAACCCTTGTTTCGTCATAACCTCTAAATCCCAATTCGTGCTGTCCGTGAAAACAAACAACATCCATAAGCCTTCTTAATATTTGCCTATTTTTATCGACTAATTCATTGTGTTGGCGGTGACTAATTTCCAACTGTTTATTAAGGGCGTGTTTAATTATGGTTTTGTCAAAGACTTTTTCTTTTATGATGGCCTGCAAATGCGCTTTGGACATAATGTGTCTTTTTGCAGCTTTATGGAAATTGTTTAAATCGGAAAAACCAGTGTTAGTCCAGAGACCTTTTTCATTTTCAAAAAGTAAACATGGCCAACAAAATAATTTACTTATATTTTTACACCCTATTAACCATTTAAATTGTTCGTATTGTTTTTCCGGATAAAAATGTCTAATACAGTTTTTCATTTTTGTGTTTAAATTTTTCATAGGCGGATTTGCCCTTCCTTTGGAAATTATTTGAAGCTTATCAGCGAAGTTTAATGTTGAAAATCCCTTTATTATTAAGACACACACCACACATTCACATACACTTTTCTTACTAAATTCTCCAACATTTTCAACGTTATTACCGACAGCCGAAGTTGACGGTATTTGCATATCCACGTCCGTATTATTGTCTTCCATATCGCACCATGATCGACGCGACGTACGTATCACACAACACACGGATAGCCGTTCAAACAAAGAACCTACTCCAACGATAGCTTCCGCCACCACTTAAAGCATGCGACTGAAATGCAAAAATTGCAAACAGCCGGTGGAGAGTTCAATATCCTCTGGCTCGATTCACAGGAAATCAAGCATACAGGAGTTGGCTGCAGCTGCTGCCCGCATATGTTTTATTCCATTTTCTATTGTCGCTCGGTCGGAGTCAAGGCCGCATTTATTATGAGCTTGATAATTAAGATAGTATTTTAGCATTTTTAATATAAGCTAAATTAATTGTTTCCTATTTCAAAAATTACATTTTAGAAAATGTTTTGTATTTTTTTTGGGGAAGCACTGCTTCCCTTGCTTTCATGGACTGCACGCCCTTGACGGCTATTACATTAATTGCACTCATTTGTCGCAAAAAAAATTATATATACCATTATATTAATGCTTAAGAATAAGATTTTTAAATATTTATTGAAAAAACTGTCAGTCGATTTACTGGGAAAATACGTCAACGAAAAATATTTTTAAAATGTTAATTCAAACATGTTAAAACAATTCAATTCATACCAAAATAAAATAAATGTGGTGCTAAAGTTACCAACCCTTCCTTTCTTCGTTTCTTTTTCAATAAGGAATCGGCTGCCAGCTTATTTACTTTCAGCCCCATTTTCCAGCACAATGGGTAACGACCACGGGTTGTCGAGCAAAGAGCTTTCCATAAATCGTTGAACAGTAAAATTGTTTATGTTTCTTGGTAACGGCCCATTGTTTTCGCTATCAAAGGGTTAATTGCTAGGAATTCTACTGATTTCGACGTATAACCCTTTTCTTTGAAAGTAATAGTAGACTTGCGCACTCCCGTGGAACTTTCTGGTCACCGCATGACCTTGGGACTGTTCAGAGGGAGAATTCGCAATTCCCACATCTCCTAGGAATCTCCGTCTCACAACGATTGACCCGTTATGTACGGTGTTCTTCCCAATTACCACCAATATTGTAGAAAAACATAATAGGTTCCTTCTTTCGAACAAAACGTTATTGATTGGCATTTTTTAATATTAAATAGCATATTATGCTACTGCTATTAATGTCATGTTGAATTTTGACAGAGTCATCAAAATTTTCATTCAAATTTGATGACTGGGGATGAGCAGTTGTTTATTTTCGCATGTTGTTTACGGTTGCGGAAATAACTATCTAACCAATCCAGAAATACACCATGAACCCCCAAAACGTCGCCTCTTATCGAGAAGAATCTAATGATTAACCCTGTCAAAAGCCGTCGAGTAATCAGTGTAGATCTCCGATGCCCCCAACAAATACTTTTTTTTGTGAAACTCATGAAGCCGTAAACAAAATTTTCATAGCCTTCTTCGTTTATGAGATACAGAGCGAAATAGAAAATTTTGCATTTTGGGACCCCCCTCGTATCTCGGTTATCCTTTAACTTAACGCAAAGGGAAAAATTGCTGCTTATGCAGTTTTTTACGCTGGGTCCAGTGGCGTAGTCATATTTTTCATTTGAGTTGTTATTTTTTAGATATGACCCAAAGTTGTGTTTTTTTAATAGGACACCCTGTATATTTGTCCAGAAATCGATTTGTCCTTTTAAAAGCCTCTCAAAAATATATAATAGTATGGGCCTATTTTAATAAACAACAACAAAAATCCTAATTTTTATAATTATCATCCCAAATTTTGCAGTAGGCCATGCAAAACGATGCCGTTTTCTTTTGTTTTCTTGGAAGCAAATGACATTTCCCCATTTTGTACACGTATATAAAATATAGCGCTAGTTTTTTTGTATTTATTTATTGTGTAAAAATATATTTGTATTATTATGGAAGAAAACCAAACTTTCGAACATTATGAAAAGTACGATATGTTAGCTTGTTTTATATTAAGTAATGAAAATGTTGAAGCGGCTTTTGAGATGTATTTTAACAGGTAAATAGTTAATTTTTACGTATGTTGAAATACTATTGCTTAATTTTTATTTAGATATCCAGAAAGGAGGCAACCTAATATATCCACTTTTTATCGGATATAAAAAAAAATTTACTTAATCACGGATCATTTATCAAACCTCGTACGAAAACATATAATAAAGAAAAACTGGAGGCTGAGGAAACTACGGTTTTGGCTAATGCAGAAGCTTACCCTACAAACTCTTGTAGGGCCAGTGAAAAGAGCATAGGGATTCCAAAAACTAGAGTTCAAGAAATTCTAAAAAAGCACAAATACCACCCACACAAATTTAGGCTCGTGCAGCACTTGCAGCCAGGGGATGCAAAGCGTCGGGTAGTCTTCTGCAATTGGTTTCGAGAAATATGCGATATGGTTAGGGATTTTGAAAGGAAGGTTATATGGTCAGACGAAGCACATTTCAGTAATTCTGGTATACTCAATAGGCACAATAGTAGATTCTGGTCCCAGGAAAATCAACACCAAATATTTCCCAGAAGACAGCAGGGCAGGTTTGGTCTAAATGTGTCCTGCTTCATATTAGGAACACATAAATTTTTACATATTTGAGGGAAATCTAACAGCCAATCGCTATATAGAAATTTTAGAAGCAGCTATACCTGAATTACTTGACGATGTTCCTCTAGCGCAAATTAACGAAATTTATTTTCAACAGGACGGTGCTTCTGCACACAATTCTGGAATGACGAGATTATTGACTTGACAATAATTTTACCAATCAATGGATCGGAACAAATGGACCTATAAGATGGCCCCCTAGGTCCCCAGATTTGTCGATTTTAGATTTGTTTCTATGGGGATATCTGGAAAATAGAATTTACAAAGACCACTATGATAATGTCCAAGATTTAGGAAATGCAATAAGAGAAAATTTGCGCTATTTACAAAATCATCCCGTTATTTTGCTTAATTCCCTAAAACGAATACGAAAATTGTGCGAAGCATGCATAGAACAAAATGGAAATCAGTTTGAACAGTTCTTTTGATTTCCTTGGTTACTGTAGTTCTTATACGACAGTTGATTTTTGCTGAAAGGCTTGTTACATAATAATTTATTACTGTTTTGTTCTTGTGTTACATAAATCTAGGTAGGTGGTACTTTTTTGATGCGAAATTATCAATACATATTTTGATAAATAGATTTAATTACATATTTATTTTGATTTATTGTTAGGATGTAGTTATTGTTAACGACTTTAAATAAAAGGCAGCATTGTTTTGCATGGCCTACTGCAAAATTTGGGATGATAATTATAAAAATTGGGATTTTTGTTGTTGTTTAATAAAATAGGGTTTGGGTCATATCTAAAAAATAACAACTCAAATGAAAAATATGACTACGCCACTGGATCCAGCGTAAAAAAACTGCATAAGCAGCAATTTTTCCCTTTGCGTTAAGTTAAAGGATAACTGAGATACGAGCAAAATTTTCTATTTCGCCCTGTATCTCATAAACAAAGAAGGCTATGAAAATTTGTTTACGGCTTCATGAGTTTCACAAAAAATTAGCTCAGGTTCGTGAAAACCGCAAGGTTCTATCTTTAAAAATAAGCGAGATACCCTGCTTTTGCAACCAAATCCTGACACCCTGTACAATGAAAAATGGAGAGAGACACTGAAAGCAAGACTGAGGCAAGAAAATGTAACATGTTTTAGAGATTTATCAAACAAAATAACCCAAACAAAATTAGAGTGTACAAAACAATATATTGTGACCATAAACAATAACAATAACTGGGTCACAACAGAATTCCTGGAAAAAATAAAAATTAGAGATAAATTGTACAAAAGATGGAAACAGCTACAAACTGAAAACTTAGAGCGAGAATTTAAAAAGAGAAAAACCAAGTCAACCACTTAAGAAATAAATTAAAACAAGAACAAGTAGAAAGGAAATTAAATGAAGCTGGCAAAGACACAAAAAAAGTATGGAACATCATTAATGAACTATGTTCACGGAAGAAGCAAAACAATTAATCAAGCCATATAGAAAAAACAAGAACTCTGAATGGGAAACATCTGGAAACAGATTTTGATAAGGCTCAGGTATTTAATGAATATTTTACTAGACTTGGCCCAAAACATTAGAAACAACCCAAAACAAAAACTTGGGGAAGAAGAAGAAAAAGACTCAATTTTTATGGCACGAACTGAGTTAAATGAAGTACAAAATATAATAAAGAATTCAAAAAACCATTGTTCACCAGGCGAAGACAGTATTATGAAAAAAGATCCAACATTATTGTTTGATCTTGTCGGACAGAAAATTGTTGATCTGACAAATGGTGTTTTGGAAGATGGAAAACACAGTAATACATTGGGAGCAACCACAGACATGCTAGAATATATTTCAATGGAGATAGACAAAAACAAATATTTCATAGCAGTCTTTATTGACCTGCAAAAAGCTTTTGACACGGTGGACATTTATCTGCTCTTGGCAAAATTAGAGAAAATGAGAATCCGAGGAGCAGCCTACAATTTATTGAAAACATTCTACAGACAGAAAGCAGTACACAGTAATAAATAAGTCAAAAAGCGATGAAACAAGACTGGAAGTTGGAGTAGCTCAGGGCTCAGTATTAGGTCCATTGGAATACCTTATGTATGTACATAATCTAAAGTATCTGGGACTGAAGGTCAAGTATTTTATGTTTGCAGATGACACTGTTCTAGTGCTCTCGGCTAAAGACAGTATTGAACTTCAAAGAACTATAAATAGTGACTTAGAACTGTACAACAAGTGGTTGACCTACAATAAGTTAACTGTGAATGCGGATAAAACAGTTTATATGGTGATTAAACAAAAACATTGATAAAATAAGAAAATTTATTTACTACTGTTTTATATTGCCTCACTTACAGTACCTAATTCCTTGCTGGGAAATGCACCTATGTATTTAATAAATAAATTACAAAGAACACAAAATAAAGCAGTAAAAGTATTATATAAATTTGATTACTTGACACCTACTGAACAAATGTATCAAAATACTTCCATATTAGAAATAAGAAAAATTAAAATACTTGAAGAGGCCAAATTTATTTATTGTATCCAACATAATATGATAAAAACACACCTGAAAATCAAACAGATAAAAGAATGTCATAACTATAATACTAGATATGAAAATAAATTAATAAATGGGTGTTGTAGAACAGTGAAAGGACAAAATTCTCCCCTTTATAGAAGTATAGAGACTTTTAATTATTTAATTAAAAACACAATGATGTATTTTTATAAATATAGAGATCTTTGACTTTTAATGCCATACCAGAAGAGATTGTTAATGCTAGGAACATTTGCCAGTTGTGCCATAAATGAAAACAGTACTTTAAAAAGTTTAATGATGTAGGAAATAGATGATTTGTATATAAAGAGTAAAAATGTTCACTTAATGTGTAATAAGACAATAATTATAAGGGCTGTAACAATACTTTGTGATAAATTGGATAATTGCCTATGTACCTAATCATACATTATTTATATACTAATATTGTAAATTTTAGGCCCGGATACCAGTGGTTCATCACTGATTAAGGGTCAATTATAAATAAATAAATAAATAAAAAAATAAATAAATAACCAAAAATCTTCTATTTCCATACAGGGGTTTTGTTATAAATGATACATCATATTTGATTTCTTAAATGTAACACCGTGTATATTAGATGTTCATCAAATGGATCGCGTCATGCTGATTATAAATTTACCAGGTCTGCTATCTTTGTCCTTAAAGTCACCCGAGAAAATTGAGAAAAGCCCTACCACAAGGAAATTGAAAATTTCAACAAAAAAAATATTTTTATAGCATTCCCATTTTTGGGAACCTTCCCAGGAAATACCCAGGAACAATCCCCAGAAATAGTTTCCTGGGAACGGTCCCATTTTTACTTAAAACTTTAATATCCCCAAATTACTAATATTCCATCAGTATGTATAAAAACATTCAAAGCAGAGGCCTCTCAAGTGGGCTCATTGTAACCTTTGGAGTTTCACTCATCGAGCCTGCCGACAGCACTGATGTAGTTCAACACTGTAGCAGCCGACCATCCTCAGATTGTGGTATTAGAGATTCTCTGGTACTTACGAAAGCAGGAAGCAAAGGACGTGTTCTGGACCGCATGGTTTGCCTTTTACTCCGTTACGCGCCAACCTATCTACTTTTTCATTTCCTTCGGTTCTGCTATGTCCTTTAATCCAGAATACTGTGACCGTGTTCCCTTGAGAAACCATCTCCAGCATCTGGTAACACTAAAGAATCAGTTTGGATGTTATTTTATTCTTTTTTAAAAATCTCAGAACTCGTTTGTTGTCTGTAAGAATAATAATGTTTTGTATGCTTTCTTTTGGTGCTTGTACGGCGCCTTGCAGAATTCCAAGCAGGTTTGTGTGTGAGCTAGCCCCAGATTAGTTCTGCGAGCCGTCTGTGTAAATGTGTATATCCTCTTTTTCTCTCTTTTCCCCATCAAGGTCACTAAAGTATTGTATTTTTAATTGGACCTAATATGCATACTATAGCACAAATTATTCAAGTGGTAGTGGTCAAGGTAAAGTGACACCAAAGATTATCAAGGTAAAGATCAACAAAGTTTTCAAATGAGTAGATCAAGTGGAAATGGTTAAAATTGGCTTACTAGGTTTTACCTCGATGCACATTCATACAGGATTTTCCCGTATATTTTTCCACCCACCTAGAGAGTTTATTTGAATAGATACGGAAATGTCGTGAATACAAAAGTTGTTGGGTTGTTTATGAAGATTTAGAGTATTATATCATAAGTGCGAAAATATTATTGGAAATGTCAAATTTTGACAAGTTGTCAGTTTTTTTAAATGAAACACCCTGTATATTAAATCATATTCTTGAAGATCTTTTTTATCTGATTTCAAATATATACTTTTAATATATTCTGTCAATTAGTTTTGGATATATAAGCGTTTAAACATTAAAGAAATGGTAAGGTAATTTGCGCTAAAACATAGTGAGCCATGGTCAAGACAATTGCAATGAACGACGCCTTATTGACGTTTACTGGTCAGAAGTATCTATTTACGAGCGTTTTAAATATCTAATACATTGGACGATGGGTTATTCGGAAGAAGAGAAACCCGACATGATTTACATGGTAAAAATGCATCGATAGCTCCTAACGAATATCATTTTCCAGATAGACCAACACCGACTTGTAGAAGAATATTAAACATCCCTAAACAATTGAATAAAAGAAAAACACTTAAGCGAAAAGTTAGAATAGTGGAAAGAAACACTGAAGAAGATTTATATATTTTATTATATTTTGAAACTTTTGCATTAAAGTAATATATTTATGTTATTTATTCTTGTTTTAGAAAATCCTGAGCGCTCAATTCCCGATGCAGCCACTTTTTTTAACAAATCATGGCATAAAATCCACTCAGTTCTAAAACATTATAAATATAAGCCATATAAGTTTTTACCTACTCAAGAATTAACCGATCAAAATAAAATAGACCGATTACACTTCTGCCAAGAAATAGAAAGACTTGTTATGATGGAACAACTAAATCTATCAAACATAATTTTCACTGACGAGGCAACATTTACCACTCGAGGCATGTTTAACCAGAAAAATAAGCATTTTGGGTCAAAAGAAAACCCTCGAGCTCTTCAGGCGGTCAAAATTCAGGGAAGAAGATCCCTACATGTGTGGTGTGGCCTTCTTAACAATCATGTTATTGGACCTATATTTTTAAATGGGAATTTAACCCGACAAAGGTATTAGGAGTTTTTAGAAAACGAAATCGAGGGGCATTTAGAACTACTACCGATTAATTCATATCTTAATTTGATATGGCAACAAGATGGTGCCCCTTCTCATAATGTCCAGCCGGTCACCAATTTTTTAAATGACAGGTATCCATTTTGGATTCGAAGACATGGACCATTAAGATGGCCAGCAAACAGTCCCGATCTCTCTTCATTGGACATATTTTTGTGGGGTTATCTGAAAAACAAAATATACTACAATAGGCCAAGAAAATTTAGAAGAAATGTTAAGAAATGCATTATAAACCAAGGAGGCTATATAGAAAACCAAAACTTAGTTCTTTAAGCTAATATTATTTTTTACCTACTTTATATTATTGATTTTTTATGATAGTTTCTTTCCACTATTTTAACTTTTCGCTTAAGTGTTTTGCTTTCATTCAATTGTTTAACGATGTTTAATATTATGCTACGAGTAGGTGTTGGTCTATCTGGAAACCGTCTATGATATTCGTTATTTCGAGCTATCGATGCATTTTTACCATGTAAATATTAAATAAAATAATTCTATCATGTCGAGTTTCTCTTCTTCCGAATAACCCATCGTCCAACGTATTAGATATTAAAAATGCTCGTAAATAGATATTTCTGACCGGTAAAAGTCAGAAATGCGTCGTTCATTGCAATTGTCTTGACCATGGCTCACTATGTTTTAGCGCAAATTACCTTACCATTTCTTTAATGTTTAAACGCTTATATATCCAAAACTAATTGACAGAATATATTAAAAGTATATATATTTGAAACTAGACAAAAAAAAGATCTTCAAGAATATGATTTAATATACAGGGTGTTTCATTTAAAAAAACTGACAACCTGTCAAAATTTGACATTTCCAATAATATTTTCGCACTAATGATATAATATTCTAAATCTTCATAAAAAACCCAACAACTTTTGTATTTACGACGTTTCCGTATCTATTCAAATAAACTCTCTAGGTGGGTGGAAAAATATACGGGAAAACCCTGTACATACAAGCAAGTTAAATAATATCTTTTAATAAAAATCCAGTTTGTATTTTTATTTCAATAAATATTTGTCATTTTAATAGAACCCAACTTGGTAATTTCAAAACTAACAGCAACATTCCACTGAAACATTTAGTTCTATTTTTTTTTGTAAATACATGATTGGTTTGATAAATCAATACTTGAACTGATTTAGCCAATGATTTGAATGAAACTTTGCACCAATTAAAATGGTTTTTTTAGTGATCTTATTTATTTCAGTTTGTCCGTAACTTAGCAACAAAAGGTGCTATTAATATTTCACTGCTAAATAAACATAGAATCTTTTGCCTAACTTACAAGTATTTTTTTGTAATTTTGAACATTTTTTGGGACCTATTTCTATCAAAATTAAGCTAGAATGAGTTTCTACTAATGGTAAAATTTCATCTAGTATTGATAAATATAATTTATTTTAAAAAGTCGACTTACCGGGAAATTTTAATTAAAATTCTCTTCAGTAATAATGAGGGTAAATTTTAAATCGCGTTGCAAACGCAAAAAAAATAGAACCCTACAAAAACAACAACTCAATAAGAGTTTCACTTACAAAGATTCTCAGAAATTTCAGTGAGAATAAAGCCTTAATTTTCTAGGGGTTGTGCATTTCAATTTCTTGCATTTTAAATGGAACAGGGTGTCATTCTGTGCCAGGGTTGGGAGCCTATATATTTTGGCAATGGGCAAAATACCTGAAGTTATAATTGTATTGATTTGTGGGGGAAATAAGGCTAGGCTAGAATCAATAGATTTTATGGTGGTATTAATATTTTTGAATATGGCTCTCAGGGGCGTGAAGTGAAGTTTTAAGAAAGGGAAGCAATTTTTAGAAAATTACCTATTTGTAATGTAATTCAATTCTTCGATAATTTTTTGCAAATTCGTCAATGACGTCATAAAAACGTCGATGCTCCAACATATTTTGGAGAAGTTTATTTTCAATGGACAACAGCGAAACGCATCTTCTGGAAAAGTTTTTCCTTCAAATGCATCAAAATCGCAGAGCTCGAGGAATTTAAAATCATTTAAACCGTTAAATCTATAGTTTATTTGTTGCTGAATTTGATCGATTATTTCATAAAAGAGGCGTCTGTATGATGTTTGAACATCTCCCACCTTGTCTATTGGAAGACGCTTGGCTTGTGGCTCTACATTCAACGTCATCGTTTTCTCCCAAAATAGGTCAAAGTCATCTCTTTTTTGGCTTAACATGGACTTAAAATCATCCACTTTTTTTAGGCAAAAAGCAATATCATTTGTTTTAGTTTGTAATATATTAAAAACATTGTCCGGGAATGGAAATATTTCTGAAAATATGTTCAGCAAATAATTAAATTTAAAATCTCGTTTCAAACAGTCCAAAAACCCCCTCGAACTATTTATTGCTTCTGATTCCCACGTTTCATTATTTTCTATTATATTCTCGACTAGTTCAATCAGTGATTCACGATTTTTAGATACTGTCAACACAAATCTTCCATTATAGTTCTACCTAGTAGGAGCTACTTTGGGCAATGGTTTGTGGACAATGGAGTCCAAAGCTTGTGTACGTTTTGTTGACTTGGAAAAAAAAGCAGTCATGCCACTTAAAGTAACGAAAAATACTTTACACTCTTTAATGTGATTGATGGACTGGGATAAAACTAACTTTATTAACTTAACTTTAGCTTGCAGACCCCCTAATTGTCCTGCCATCACTGCAGCTCCATCATAACTTTGAGCAACTAATTTTTTCTCTCCATTAATTTTTTTATTAACGTTATAAACTACAGTATTTAATGCATCTGCTGTACGATTTTCGGACACATTCTTAAAACCTAAAAATCGCTCTTGAATACTTCCTTCTGTTTTAGCGTGGCGTATTACTATAGATAATTGGCTAAAATTAGTGATATGAGTTGTTTCATCCAGAACAATAGCAATGATGATAATTCTTTTTGGAATAATGGTTGCAACAGCGGATATTAAATCATTCTGTATTCGATTCGACGTTCCGCGAAAAACGCTAGATTGTTCTAAGTGATTTTTTAAACAATCATCACATTTAGCCATTAAACTAAGTAAATCTTGAAAATTTCCTCTATTTGAAGAAACCCTTGTTTCGTCATAACTTCTAAATCCCAATTCGTGCTGTCCGAGAAAACAAACAACATCCATAAGTCTTCTTAATATTTGCCTATTTTTATCGACTAATTCATTGTGTTGGCGGTGACTAGTTTCCAACTGTTTATTAAGGGCGTGTTTAATTCTGGTTTTGCGGAAGACTTTTTCTTTTATGATGGCCTGCAAATGCGCTTTGGACATAATGTGTCTTTTTGCAGCTTTATGGAAATTGTTTAAATCGGAAAAACCAGTTTTATTCCAGAGACCTTTTTCATTTTCAAAAAGTAAACATGGCCAACAAAATAATTTACTTATATTTTTACACCCTATTAACCATTTAAATTGTTCGTATTATTTTTCCGGATAAAAATGTCTAATACAGTTTTTCATTTTTGTGTTTAAATTTTTCATAGGCGATTTTGCCCTTCCTTTGGAAATTATATGAAGCTTATCAGCGAAGTTTAATGGAGCAAATCCCTTTATTATTAAGACACACACCACACATTCACATACACTCTTCTTACTAAATTCTCCAACATTTTCAACGTTATTACCGACAGCCGAAGTTGACGGTATTTGCATATCCACGTCCGTATTATTGTCTTCCATATCGCACCATGCTCGACGAGACGTACGTATCACACAACACACGGATAGCCGTTCAAACAAAGAACCTACTCCAACGATAGCTTCCGCCCCCACTTAAAGCACCCGACTGAAATGCAAAAATAGCAAACAGCCGGTGGAAAGTTCAATAACCTCTGGCTCGATTCACAGGAAATCAAGCATACAGTACTTGGCTGCAGAGAAGCTAGTTGCCCGCATAGGTTCTATTCCATTTTCTATTGATTCTCGGTCGGAGTCAAGGCCGCATTTATTATGAGCTTGATAATTAAGATATTTTAGCATTTTTAATATAAGCTAAATTAATTGTTTCCTATTTCAAAAATTACATTTTAGAAAATGTTTTGTATTTTTTTTGGGGAAGCACTGCTTCCCTTGCTTTCATGGACTGCACGCCCTTGACGGCTATTACATTAATTGCACTCATTTGTCGCAAAAAAAATTATATATACCATTATATTAATGCTTAAGAATAAGATTTTTAAATATTTATTGAAAAAACTGTCAGTCGATTTACTGGGAAAATACGTCAACGAAAAATATTTTTAAAATGTTAATTCAAACATGTTAAAACAATTCAATTCATACCAAAATAAAATAAATGTGGTGCTAAAGTTACCAACCCTTCCTTTCTTCGTTTCTTTTTCAATAAGGAATCGGCTGCCAGCTTATTTACTTTCAGCCCCATTTTCCAGCACAATGGGTAACGACCACGGGTTGTCGAGCAAAGAGCTTTCCATAAATCGTTGAACAGTAAAATTGTTTATGTTTCTTGGTAACGGCCCATTGTTTTCGCTATCAAAGGGTTAATTGCTAGGAATTCTACTGATTTCGACGTATAACCCTTTTCTTTGAAAGTAATAGTAGACTTGCGCACTCCCGTGGAACTTTCTGGTCACCGCATGACCTTGGGACTGTTCAGAGGGAGAATTCGCAATTCCCACATCTCTTAGGAATCTCCGTCTCACAACGATTGACCCGTTATGTACGGTGTTCTTCCCAATTACCACCAATATTGTAGAAAAACATAATAGGTTCCTTCTTTCGAACAAAACGTTATTGATTGGCATTTTTTAATATTAAATAGCATACTATGCTACTGCTATTAATGTCATGTTGAATTTTGACAGAGTCATCAAAATTTTCAACTATTCGATACATTCTAAGATCGTCTGCATATAAAAGACAATTGCAGTAACTCAATAAATCAGTTATGCTATTTATAAAACAAAGAGAAGGGGGTGGGGGCATGTGAGCACACTGTGGTATACCTGAAGTTACTTTGATGACTGGGGATGAGCAGTTGTTTATTTTCGCATGTTGTTTACGGTTGCGGAAATAACTATCTAACCAATCCAGAAATACACCATGAACCCCCAAAACGTCGCCTCTTATCGAGAAGAATCTAATGATTAACCCTGTCAAAAGCCGTCGAGTAATCAGTGTAGATCTCCGATGCCCCCAACAAATACTTTTTTTTGTGAAACTCATGAAGCCGTAAACAAAATTTTCATAGCCTTCTTCGTTTATGAGATACAGAGCGAAATAGAAAATTTTGCATTTTGGGACCCCCCTCGTATCTCGGTTATCCTTTAACTTAACGCAAAGGGAAAAATTGCTGCTTATGCAGTTTTTTACGCTGGGTCCAGTGGCGTAGTCATATTTTTCATTTGAGTTGTTATTTTTTAGATATGACCCAAAGTTGTGTTTTTTTAATAGGACACCCTGTATATTTGTCCAGAAATCGATTTGTCCTTTTAAAAGCCTCTCAAAAATATATAATAGTATGGGCCTATTTTAATAAACAACAACAAAAATCCTAATTTTTATAATTATCATCCCAAATTTTGCAGTAGGCCATGCAAAACGATGCCGTTTTCTTTTGTTTTCTTGGAAGCAAATGACATTTCCCCATTTTGTACACGTATATAAAATATAGCGCTAGTTTTTTTGTATTTATTTATTGTGTAAAAATATATTTGTATTATTATGGAAGAAAACCAAACTTTCGAACATTATGAAAAGTACGATATGTTAGCTTGTTTTATATTAAGTAATGAAAATGTTGAAGCGGCTTTTGAGATGTATTTTAACAGGTAAATAGTTAATTTTTACGTATGTTGAAATACTATTGCTTAATTTTTATTTAGATATCCAGAAAGGAGGCAACCTAATATATCCACTTTTTATCGGATATAAAAAAAAATTTACTTAATCACGGATCATTTATCAAACCTCGTACGAAAACATATAATAAAGAAAAACTGGAGGCTGAGGAAACTACGGTTTTGGCTAATGCAGAAGCTTACCCTACAAACTCTTGTAGGGCCAGTGAAAAGAGCATAGGGATTCCAAAAACTAGAGTTCAAGAAATTCTAAAAAAGCACAAATACCACCCACACAAATTTAGGCTCGTGCAGCACTTGCAGCCAGGGGATGCAAAGCGTCGGGTAGTCTTCTGCAATTGGTTTCGAGAAATATGCGATATGGTTAGGGATTTTGAAAGGAAGGTTATATGGTCAGACGAAGCACATTTCAGTAATTCTGGTATACTCAATAGGCACAATAGTAGATTCTGGTCCCAGGAAAATCAACACCAAATATTTCCCAGAAGACAGCAGGGCAGGTTTGGTCTAAATGTGTCCTGCTTCATATTAGGAACACATAAATTTTTACATATTTGAGGGAAATCTAACAGCCAATCGCTATATAGAAATTTTAGAAGCAGCTATACCTGAATTACTTGACGATGTTCCTCTAGCGCAAATTAACGAAATTTATTTTCAACAGGACGGTGCTTCTGCACACAATTCTGGAATGACGAGATTATTTCTGGACAATAATTTTACCAATCAATGGATCGGAACAAATGGACCTATAAGATGGCCCCCTAGGTCCCCAGATTTGTCGATTTTAGATTTGTTTCTATGGGGATATCTGGAAAATAGAATTTACAAAGACCACTATGATAATGTCCAAGATTTAGGAAATGCAATAAGAGAAAATTTGCGCTATTTACAAAATCATCCCGTTATTTTGCTTAATTCCCTAAAACGAATACGAAAATTGTGCGAAGCATGCATAGAACAAAATGGAAATCAGTTTGAACAGTTCTTTTGATTTCCTTGGTTACTGTAGTTCTTATACGACAGTTGATTTTTGCTGAAAGGCTTGTTACATAATAATTTATTACTGTTTTGTTCTTGTGTTACATAAATCTAGGTAGGTGGTACTTTTTTGGTGCGAAATTATCAATACATATTTTGATAAAAAGATTTAATTACATATTTATTTTGATTTATTGTTAGGATGTAGATATTGTTAACGGCTTGAAATAAAAGGCAGCATTGGTTTGCATGGCCTACTGCAAAATTTGGGATGATAATTATAAAAATTAGGATTTTTGTTGTTGTTTATTAGAATAGACCCATACTATATATATTTTTGAGAAGCTTTTAAAAGGACAAATCAATTTCTGGACAAATATACAGGGTGTCCCATTTAAAAAACACAACTTTGGGTCATATCTAAAAAATAACGACTGAAATGAAAAATATGACTACGCCACTGGATCCAGCGTAAAAAACTGCATGAGCAGCAATTTTTCCCTTTGCGTTAAGTTAAAGGATAACCGAGATACGAGGGGGGTCCCAAAATGCAAAATTTTCTATTTCGCCCTGTATCTCATAAACGAAGAAGGCTATGAAAATTTTGTTTACGGCTTCATGAGTTTCACAAAAAATTAGCTCAGGTTCATGAAAACCGCAAGGTTCTATCTTTAAAAATAAGCGAGATACCCTGCTTTTGCAACCAAATCCGGGCACCCTGTACACCGAAAGATAGGTCACTGTCGACCGCCCCGAAACGAAACCGTTTTGTGTCTCATGAAGAACAGATTAAATAGTGAAGACTTTTTTTGTGATTGGATTTCAAGACAGATGTCAAATTTTAATATAGATTTTTAAATTAAATTTGGTACATTATCACTAGCGTCAATAAATTAAGGAAATACATGAGTTGAAGAAAAACCTACAGGGTGTAATTTTCTTCTGGGTTACGACCCCTTTACCTTCTCAAACTATTCACTGCGACGTCACTGGCTCCTTTTACAACGATATGTTGTTTTCTTTTATTAATGATAATTGTCTTCTAATTTTAAAGGTTGCTGTGTTGGATATAGACATTTGTGGACCGTCCCAACCCAGGGTTTTAGGCGTCCTTGATGAACAAGTACATCAGTCGGGCTCTGGATGGTCTCCGGTGGTAAGTATTTTAGCTAGACAAATTACCTTTCTACTAATAATCGTCATACTAGTCAAAAAACACATCGGATAATGCTGTTTTGTTATTCCAGATTTAATTTAAATTTTGCATATTTCAAATATTTTACTTCAAATTGAAAGTGTGTCAAGTCAATTATTAGTCTTGTTTTTGTCATTTCAAAGTTATGTAGTTTCGATCACACACAATTGATGTTAAAAATGATTACTGGATAAAGTGAAAAACATAATGCAATTTACTTTTACTTGAACCGTTAATTTTCATTGCATGTCTTTCGGTGTTTAGTTATTTACAAATACAAATACAAATACAAAATCTCTTTATTCAGAAAAAAAAATTTACAAAATTGGTTGAATGGCGTCAAAATGAGTAACGAAATATTTTTAAAACTTACATGTAAGATTAAAATTATAAAATTACTACATAAAAATCTAAAATCACAACTTAAAGACAATAAAAATCTGAAATCACAACTTAAAAACAATAATAATACTAACAATCAAACTTTAAAATCTTAATT
Organism: Kuschelorhynchus macadamiae; assembly: GCA_030620095.1. Taxonomy (NCBI): domain Eukaryota; kingdom Metazoa; phylum Arthropoda; class Insecta; order Coleoptera; family Curculionidae; genus Kuschelorhynchus; species Kuschelorhynchus macadamiae. The sequence goes on from JAUTXW010002797.1 coordinate 780,176, forward strand.
ATGGCAGAATAAAAATCCACTTAGGACCATGACAGATACTCAGCAACTGTGTATGGTTCTATGCCCATTAGGTATTTAAATGACTTTTTTTTGAATAACTTTAATGTTGTTACAGTTTTAATTTCTATTGGGAGATGGTTAAACAGCTTTATACACGCGTATGCTGGGCCACGTGTAGTTAATGTTAAACGATGTATAGGAATGTTAAAATTTAAGGTTCTTGTAAAATGTTCATGTTGAGGTAAATGCTGAGAAAATTTCTCTCTGTGCTTAAACAAAAATACTACACACTCATAAATGTACACTGCCAGCAAAATCAACAGCTGAAGTTGCCTGAACTTCCCCCTACATGATTGCAACCTATTTAGACCTAGTAATATCCTCACTGACCTCTTTTGGGTCTTAAAGATCTTCCAAACCTGGACGCTATTTCCCCAGAATATGACACCAAACCTAAGTATTGACAAGAAATTTGCATGGTAGATTGTTAAAAGTGTTTCAGTGTTGAGGTAACCTTTCAGTATACGAAGAGTGTAACATACACTGTTTAATTTGGCCGCAACATAATCAATTTCCTTCTCTCAGGATAAGGAAAAGTCCATGAAAACTCCAAGAAATTTGGCATTCTCAGAAAACGGCACATTGGAGGACAGCAGTTCGGCCTGTTCAGGCACCTCAACACGTGATTGTTTAGTTCTGAACACTACAAAGCTAGATTTTTGCGTATTTAATACCAGTTTGTTTCTTGAGAACCACTGCTCCGCTGTATCCAGGCATGTTCTTCCGGTCTCTAGGGCTTCCTCAAAGGCATTTGCAACAATTAGGATATTAGTATCATCTGACAACAGATGTGCTTTCGGCTTGCAGTTCCAGACTTAAGTCATTAATATAGAAGACAAATAGGAGGGGTCCTATCACACTTCTCTGGGGTACTCCTAAATCAAGCCTCTGAAGACCCGAAAAATATTCCTTGCCATTCCTGCAAATTGAAACCCTCTGACCTCGTTCTGACAGGTAAGATTTCACCCAATCTAAAGTGGACCCTCTAACTCCATACTTCTCCAATTTCTCGAGTAGAGAATAGTGGTCTATGCTATCAAAGGCCTTTGAAAGGTCTAGAAAGGCACCCATAGCCACACCTCCTGCCTCCAGACAATCAAAAATATTTTCCAAGAAGTCGTAAATTGCAGTAGTGATGTTCTTACCCGTGATAAAACCATGCTGGTTATCGCTAATGAGTCGCTCTGAAACAAAGAAACTAAACAGGCGTGAGCACGTAATTTTCAATTGAAGTGGGGTCTCCTTTTTTAAAGAGTGGCTTAACAATTGCTAATTTTAAGGCCTGGGGGAAAACACCATGCGACAGTGAATTATTAAGTCGCCAGCACAAAACCTTAAGAGATCAGAAGATATCCCGTCAAAACCATGACTATGTTTGTTTTTTAGACCAGTAATAATATTAAAAGTCTCTGCAACGGTTACTGGATACAGAAACATTGAATTCCTGTTATAAGGAATCTTGTTATCAGATTGCGTGGCAGGCAAAAGCTTTATTAAATTTAAAGCTGCATTCAAATATAATTATTTAGTTCATTGCACACAGTCTCAGGCTGACCTTCTATACCCACCTCTCTCCCAACAGAACTAGAATTCTTTATTTCACTTACAATTTGCCATGTGCATTTAGACTTATTATCGCTGTTTGTGATTCTATATTCATACTGACTTTTCCTGGCATCTTGTAGTAATTTATTATATCTTCGTTTTATAGCTCCATATGCAACCCTATACCCATCATCATTCTGACTCAGTACCAGAAGAAGATCAAGTAAATTTTTTGTTTCCGTTATATCGGGATTATTTATATGACGCGTGTTCTTTCTGATATTTTTTCTACATTTGCGTACAGGAAAACAAAGCTCGAACAAAGGCATTAGGACATGCATAAAACTGCCCCACTGAGCATCTAAGTCATCCTGGGGTTGATCATATATCAATTGCCAGCTCTGGTCAATCAACATTTGTTTGAAGCGCTGTTTACTCAGCTGATTAAAAATTCTACGCTCAAGGTGCTCTGACACATTTGCTTTGGTGATCTCAAACGAAAGCCTCTGACCAGTGTGATCTGAGATATGCGTGTGCAGTACTTCCGATTTATAATTAATACAATTGCTATAGATGTTATCAATACAACTTTTACTGGCCGAAGAAATGCGTGTAGATTCTAATATTGACGGTTGTAAATTAAAAGAGCTTAAAATTGAAAGAAAATTTACTGAGTCTCTGTCATTAGTCAAAATATCTATGTTAAAGTCTCCTGCCAAAAATATTAAAACATTCTCATTTACTCTGAATTATAAAGTTATATTTGCTTCAAGCGCAATAATTATGATCCAGTTGTGTATCACAACCTTCTTTCTTGTTGCATAACTTTTACCCTAAATATTTACCAATTATATTGTGTCCCATGAGTAACTAGTAAATTGAAATTGAGGTTAAGTTTTTATTCTTGCTTTCAACATAAATTTGAATTTCGGGAAATTGATGTTCTCAATTCAATTGAAATATTGAAAAAGCAGCGTCATAAAAATAATAACTTAAAAGTTTGTGCCTTCATTTGACATCTATCAATTTTCCATACTGAACCTAATTGTAACAACACCAAAATGTTTTGTTTAATAACATTTTTTCAAGAGATTTTTTTTTAGTATGTGGACGACAATCTTTCGGTTATGTCGATCGGCTTCCTTTTGGGTTCACCTGACGATGCCATAATCTGGAGAGGTCCCAAAAAGAACACGATGATACGCCAGTTTCTAAGTGACGTGGACTGGGGCAAACTGGATTATTTGTTCATGGATACTCCTCCTGGTACATACTTTTATTGTTTAAAAAACTCTTTTAATACACTTTTCCAGTTTCATAGCACTATACGTAGCCATAACATTTCCCTTTTTTCCTTGTGCTTACACCATAGTTTACAAAAAAAAAACATTTTTATCTTAAGTTGAAGAAACTATGAAAATGATCGTAAAAATAAGCATAATAACCTAAAAAACTTACGATTTGTTTCTGTCGATATCTTAATGAAAGTTGGCACTTCATATGTTAAGTGAAAGCACTGTTGCCAGATTTCAAGGGCATTCCAAGCACTTGGATTATTTCTAATGGGGAGGTCTTCCGCTCTGTGCTGTTCGATTCCATCACAACTCTCCAAAAAGTAAAAAATACAGGCATATTTGAAGTACATTGACAAGTACGCTTGCCACCTCTCGTGATATTTTTCCAAAGCTGATATTATGACGAGATCGGAATCGATTAATCCAGCCCTCAGAACATTGAAAATCTTGCTTTTTTTAACATTTCACCAAATTCATTTGCTTTTTGCTTTAAGATACATGTGGGAATGTTTTTATTTCTTTGAATTTTAAACCACTCAGACACCTATTTAAATCTTCATGGCAGGAGCGTATGTACAGGGTGTCCGGATTTGGTTGCAAAAGCAGGGTATCTCGCTTATTTTTAAAGAGAGAACCTTGCGGTTTTCACGAACCTGAGCTAATTTTTTGTGAAACTCATGAAGCCGTAAACAAAATTTTCATAGCCTTCTTCGTTTATGAGATACAGGGCGAAATAGAGAATTTTGCATTTTGGGACCCCCCTCGTATCTCGGTTATCCTTTAACTTAACGCAAAGGGAAAAATTGCTGCTTGTGCAGTTTTTTACGCTGGATCCAGTGCCGTAGTCATATTTTTCGTTTGAGTTGTTATTTTTTAGATATGACCCAAAGTTGTGTTTTTTTAAATGGGGCATCCTGTATATTTATCCAGAAATTGATTTGTCCTTTTAAAAGCTTCTCAAAAATATATAATAGTAAGAGTCTATTTTAATAAACAATAAAAATCTTAATTTTTATAATTATCATCCCAAATTTTGCAGTAGGCCATGCAAAACAATGCTGCCCTTTTATTTAAAGTCGTTAACAATATCTGCATCCTAACAATAAATCAAAATAAATATGTAATTAAATCTATTTATCAAAATATGTATTGATAATTTCGCACCAAAAAAGTACCACCTACCTAGATTTATGTAACACAAAAACAAAACAGTAATAAACTATTATGTAACAAGCCTTTCAGCAAAAACCAACTGTCGTATAAGAACTACAGTAACCAAGGAAATCAAACTGTTCAAACTGATTTCCATTTTGTTCTATGCATGCTTCGCACAATTTTCATATTCTTTTAGGAAGTTAAGCAAAATAACAGGATGATTTTGTAAATAATCTAAATCTTGGACATTATCATAGTGGTCTTTGTAAATTCTATTTTCCAGATATCCCCATAGAAAGAAATCTAAAATCGACAAATCTGGGGACCTAGGGGGCCATCTTATAGGTCCATTTGTTCCGATCCATTGATTGGTAAAATTATTGTCCAGAAATAATCTCATCTTTCTAGAATTGTGTGCAGGAGCACCGTCCTGTTGAAAATAAATTTCGTTAATTTGCGCTAGAGGAACATCGTCAAGTAATTCAGGTATAGCTGTCTCTAAAATTTCTATATAGCGATTGGCTGTTAGATTTCCCTCAAATATATAAAATTTTATATTTGTTCCTAATATGAAGCAGGACACATTTAGACCAAACCTGCCCTGCTGTCTTCTGGGAAATATTTGGTGTTGATTTTCCTGTGACCAGAATCTACTATTGTGCCTATTGAGTATACCAGAATTACTGAAATGTGCTTCGTCTGACCATATAACCTTCCTTTCAAAATCTCTAACCATATCGCATCTTTCTCGAAACCAATTGCAGAAGACAACCCGACGCTCTGCATCCCCTGGCTGTAAGTGCTGCACGAGCCTAAATTTGTATGGGTGGTATTTGTGCTTTTTTAGAATTTCTTGAACTCTAGTTTTTGGAATCTCTATGCTCTTTTCACTGGCCCTACAAGAGTTTGTAGGGTAAGCTTCTGCATTAGCCAAAACCGTAATTTCCTCAGCCTCCCGATTTTCTTTATTATATGTTTTCGTACGAGGTTTGATAAATGATCCGTGATTAAGTAAATTCTTTTTTATCCGATAAAAAGTGGATATATTAGGTTGCCTCCTTTCTGGATATCTAAATAAAAATTAAGCAATAGTATTTCAGCATACCTAAAAATTAACTATTTACCTGTTAAAATACATCTCAGAAGCCGCATCAACATTTTCATTACTTAATATAAAACAAGCTAACATATCGTACTTTTCATAATGTTCGAAAGTTTGGTTTTCTTCCATAATAATACAAATATATTTTTACATAATAAATAAATATAAAAAACTAGCGCTATATTTTATATACGCGTACAAAATTGGGAAATGTCATTTGCTTCCAAGAAAACAAAAGAAAACGGCGTCGTTTTGCATGGCCTACTGCAAAATTTGGGATGATAATTATAAAAATTAGGATTTTTGTTGTTGTTTATTAAAATAGACCCATACTATTATATATTTTTGAGAAGCTTTTAAAAGGAAAAATCAATTTCTGGACAAATATACAGGGTGTCCCATTTAAAAAAACACAACTTTGGGTCATATCTAAAAAATAACAACTCAAATGAAAAATATGACTACGCCACTGGATCCAGCGTAAAAAACTGCATAAGCAGCAATTTTTCCCTTTGCATTAAGTTCAAGGATAACAGAGATACGACCTCCCAAAATGCAAAATTTTCTATTTCGTCCTGTATCTCATAAACGAAGGAGGCTATGAAAATTTTGTTTACGGCTTCATGAGTTTCACAAAAAAATTAGCTCAGGTTCGTGAAAACCGCAAGGTTCTATCTTTAAAAATAAGCGAGATACCCTGCTTTTGCAACCAAATCCGGACACCCTGTACATAATTTTTATTTTTATAAGAAAAATACGACTTTTCTTTTAGCCCTGAAGAAGACTAAATACATGGTCGAAACGTCGGCTCTTTTTTAAGAAAAAGGTATTCTTCATGTTAAATATTGCATAAGGTGTTTAGAATTAACTATAGATTCTGATCGACGTATCTCAGAAACTATGATATTTAAAAAAAATCAGGACCATTTTTCACATTTACGTAATTGGTCTGTCTGCAAAAAAAAGATATTTTTACAATTGTTTTTTGTGCTTAAAGATGTTATAGCAATATGTAAACTTTGGATAGCCTTTAAAATTCTTATGCACTTATGGAATAACTGATAATTTTCAGGAACATCTGACGAACATCTTTCGGCAGTCACATATTTGTCGCAGGCCGATTTAACAGGAGCTGTCATTGTAACCACGCCGCAAGAGGTCGCCTTGCTCGACGTGAGAAAAGAGATAGACTTTTGCAGAAAAACCAGGATACCCATACTAGGGGTTGTAGAAAATATGTCCGAGTTTATATGTCCTTGCTGCCAAGTAAGATATTTTTTTTTCTGGACCCTCTTGCGATATAATTATTAGTCAAACTCTTCTTTTAAAAAAAATATTGTATTTTCACATATAAAAATAATATATTTTTGCTTCGTAGAAAACTTCGCAGATTTTTAAAGCTACTACTGGAGGAGCCAAAAAAATGTGTGAAGAACTCGATGTTTCTTTCTTGGGCAGTTTACCTTTAGACCCGAAAGTTACCAGATGCTGTGATGAAGGGAAAAATTTCTTTGAAGAAGTTCCAGAGTCTCCAGTGTTGAAAGCTTTGGAGGGAATTGTAGAAAGTAAGTAACAAATCTAAGACCAAGTCACTTGGTGAGTTCTTGAAGCTTAGTCTGGAAGGTATTGTAGAAAGTAAGTTACAAATGTATGAAGGGATTACAGTGGTATATACAAATGTCTGTCTCCAGCGTAAATTGGATGCTATTTAGGAGTGGCTGCAGTTAAACATCTGTGCAGCATATGCACTATGTTGCAAAAATTAATGTGAAAAATTTCACCATTTCAGGGATTTTGCTGTGTTCTGATCTTTATATAAACACAATCATAATTTTATATTTCTAAGCTAAGATCTATTTTAGAGAATTCAATGATTCATTTGTTATCATAAAGACAGTGTAATTCAACCTCTTGTTTGGGTTTTTAGTCTGCTAATTTATTTAATGTATATATTTTGTAATAGTCTTTGATCTGATTTTATCCCTTCACACAGGATCAAGTCTTTTATGACAGGTCGATACAATTTACGTTGATATCTTCAATGACAAAAATGACTGGGTTGCTTATAAAATGTTGCTCCATAAACCTAAATTTGATTGGGATTGGGACTCTTAATATGATTTGAACCAACAGAAATTATTTTGGTATGACACATATTTTGTATTAAACTAGTGCATTGTGAATGAATAAAAAAAATATCCCATCTGTCTATATTTTGTAATTTATTTTTTAAAGTAATATATCTAAGTTGAATAAGTATTCAAGCTTAATTGAGAAGTTTTTGTACTTTATTTCATATAATTCGACACAGGTCCAGTTTACAATGAATAAGTAAGTGAAGTGGCATACACAAAACTCAAACTCGAAATGCTTTATTGTCCAGAAGTTATTCATTGACAAAGCTAGAGACTTAAATAATTTAAATATAATTAAAATAATAATCAGATTTAATACATTAATCTAACTTAAACTGGAAATAGGCAATATATAAAGCTTAAAATTAGGTAAAAATAAAAGTCATTCATGAACTCCTAGAGTCATAGTATGCTCTCTCAACAAGCAACCTCTTGACCTCTATCTTGAATTTTTTTAAACAAGAAATAACTCTAATCGCTTGTAGAAAATGATTAAACAGTTTTTTACTACTATATATTACAGAATTTTTAATTAGAAATGTTGAGGGGATTGGAAAGGGCACCAAATTCTAGTTACATATATGATAGTCACAAGTGGTTGTCAACAAGTTCCTATACTTTAGTTTACAGACTCTAAAATAAATAAGGATGGTAATGATAGAATTTTATGTCTTAAGATAAATGGTTTACAAGAGTCCCGAATTTTCGCTTTGAACATATACTGTATAGCTCTCTCCTTCAAGACAAAGATACTTTGAAACAGATATCTTGAACAGGTTCCCCAAAAGCAAATCCCATATCGCAAATGTGACTCAATCAAGGCAAAATAGGAATTCCTGATGCCATAGTTGTTCAATTCATTAGAAATAATTCTAATTGCATAGCAATTAGAAAAAAGCCTGGCACGCAAAGAACTTATATGGCCCTCAAATTTTAATTTATAGTCAATGAATAGACCCAAAAACTTACACTCATTCAAATTCACGAGCAAATCGTAATTCAAATGCACACAAGTTCTCACAGCCAAATGACATCACATTCGTTTTAGAGACATTCAGAGACAACTTATTTGCATCACACCAAGACTTAACCTTCACCAAGTCAACACCCACCACCTCCTCCAATCTGTCCCTACTCCTATCATGCCACAATATTGTCGCATCGTCCGCAAAAAGGGTGAAGTTGCCTGATATGTCAATGTCGGCGAAATCATCGATATACAATAAAAATAGTATGGGTCCTAAAACCTAACCCTGTGGAACTCCAGACCCCAATGCCCGTTGCTTGGACACGAGACCTCTCATGGAGACCTGCTGCACTCGACTCTCCAGGTAAGAAGTGAACCACTCGCGCGACCTGCCCCTGTACCCATAATATTCCAGTTTTTGTAGAAGAATATGATGGTCAACACAATCGAAGGCCATATTTCTCTGTTTGGCAGTTTTTATGAGTTCTGTAGATTCTTCTATAGCAATTAAATACATGAATACATATATATATATATATATATATATATATATATATATATATCTTCATATGACCCTTAACTAAACAATCTGATCTGACAAACAGACCGACAGTAATGAAAAACCTTATTTTTTTACACCTAGGGATGCTAAAATTTGAAGAGGGTGGTTTTTTACAATTACAAGCATACACCCATCGTCCTTGGTACCGAATTTCCATTGTTCTGATATCTTGGTGAAACCTTTCACCCTGCTCGTCACTAAGTGCTCCCAAATTTTTAGAAAAAAATGACAGATGGGAATGGAGGAAGTGAATTTTTAATGACATTCTGGCACCAAGCGCTTTATAGGCATCTAAGAGTTCATGAACTAATTCATAATTTTCATCCATATTGTTGCCTAAAAATCTTCTTTCTACATTAACAAATGAATTCCATGCTCTGAGTTCCTGCCTGGTAAGCTTTTCCGTAAAATTGACATCGTCCAGCAATTTTCTGATTTGTGGCCTAATAAAAATGCCTTCTTTTAATTTGGCATCACTTAACTGAGGAAAGACTTATCTTAGGTATTTAAATCCATCACCATCTTTATTCAAAGCCTTCACAAAGTTTTCATCAGCCCAAGTTTAATGTGAAGAGGAGGCAAAAGGACATTTTTGGGCTCTACAAGAGGTATAAATTTAACATTTTGAGATCCCGGTTGAAATTCGCTTCTTTCTGGCCAAATTTTTGTTACATAATGCTGATTTATTGCACGATTGTCCCATAAACAAAGAAAATGTAAATCCCCTGAAGTCCCACTAAAATCGCTATAACTTTTAAGTCCCCACCTATCTGCAATTTATACCTATTCTAGTTTAGTTTATCCAAAATGGTGCGCATATTTTCATAATTTTGAAAACTGGATGGGCAACTGGTATAGAGGGTTTTAAATTTCCATTATGCAATAACACAGCTTTTAAGCTATATTTAGATGAGTCTATGAATAAGCGCCACCCACGGGGAGAATGTTCAATATCAAGTTCCTGCGTTAAACTATCTATATCAGTACACGCGCACAACGAAATTTCCATACTGAAGAAAACATAGCATTTCTTTTTCTGAAATTCGTAATTTTTGTTTCTTTGGCCAATAGGTTCCATTCCTTAAGACAGGAACCCAGAAGTTCTGACTGTTGCTTGGATAACCAACCCCAAATCACATACTAAATCATTTAATTCGCTTTGAACAATCAAATGTGGCTCGCCGGATCAGGGACCTATGGTAAAAGTCGGATCGGTGCACTGTTCTTCTGAGCTGCCTGATGATATATATCTCCATTATTTCCCAAATCAATAGCTTGCCAGTTTAAAGGCGCAATCGGCACTGGCAAATGTGCATTATGAGGAACAAGTCGTATGGCAGATTGCAAATTTGGATATTCTATATTGTGCTTTCCCTTTTTGGAATATACTTCAGTCTTGTCAGGCAAAAATAATAACGTCTTCACATACACTTGCTTATCAATACACAGAGAACCACTCAATTCGAAACTCAACAGAAGAGTGATGTTTAACGTTAATTTTATGTCTAATGTTATAAACAACCCAGTCTAGGTAATTTTTCTGTTGTAAAATGGATCCATTTTAGCCGCCCCACAATAAAATGGTATATATTAAGGCTTTCCGAATATTTTTTTTATTATTGGGAGGGTATTTCCATTGTGAAAATAATGAGCTGGCCTTTTGTATTTTAACTTACATAATGATTTGTTTTTGTTTGCTTTTATCTGCTTGGATGTTCGAATTTTATAACTTTTTAACCTCTTTTTTACAGCTTTGTCAACAGGATTACTCTTATGACAATAAAGCATATTTGAGTTTGAAAAATCAGTCCCAGTACCAAAATTTCACCAATTGATTCCTACATAATACTTGATTTTTATACAAAATTTAAGGTAAACTGAATAAATACGTTTTTAGTAATAATTCTTTTAACATTTTACTGGGCTATTTTGTTTTGCTATACTAGATTTTTTAAGTGTTGCCTTTTATGAGGGAAGTAAAAAAATTCACAAAGACAAATCAAGTCATATCTTAACACAACGGCCACAATAAGTTAAATAGACAAGTAAGTTAAGTTAAGGTGAAGATAGTAAGAAAAGATCTTCATTTTGGATTTTCAATTTCTATACTAACCTTTGTAACATTTCCACCATTTTAATTATTTTTCTTTATGTTTCAGAACTTGCAGCGAGATGTCGAGAAAATTGATCCTTCATACATCCTAATTTAAGAATAAAATGTATATACATCTTTAAAATAATCAAAAACATTCATATTTACTCCATTTGTTAAAATTATTAAAATAAAATAAACGTTTTTTAAAAAAACTAATGCTTTTATTTATTTTTAATGGAATCTAAGTTAAGTTGAATTGGAAATATTTATTTCCTATTTTACACATTAAACACTCCACAAAAATATACCAGTTGTCCTGTGAATGTGTTTGCATTAAACATTCTAACCTATTATTAATTTCTGGTATACATCTTTGCAAATCTTTTTCTACATCTCCCACACACCAGGCTATACTTAGATGAAAAGAAGGATCCTAAAAAAATATAAATATTTAAATAAACTGTATTATCCCAATGTTAAACTTGAGAATTGAGTAAAATACTTCTATACTTCATTTATGAGGAAAATTTTCGCTGTATAAACAATCGACTGGCGTTTCCGGTTTAACCGGAAATGCTATCGACTTTAATATTTTAAATGGAACGCCCTGTATATTGATTTATTTTTGAATTCTACACTAGATTCTAAACATAAAACATGCTTTATATCCTATGTCAATTCTGATAGTTTTCCAGAACATGGCGAATGAAACTTTAAACATTTCAATGAATAATTCCGTTTTTTGGAAAAATAAATAAAAATAGTTCCAATTTAATACTGTAAATAGTGTTTGTTATGCAACTCATTTGCATCTAATGTGACAATTAGAATTCTTCCCTTTTACCGGAAACGTAGTGAAAAATCACTTTCAAACCATATTTTCTCGTTTTATTTTAATGGGACGACCTATAAACCTACTCAACATTTAAATCTTCAAACAATTTTAAATACTTTTGTGTATCATACCCTATACCTATATCAAGTACTTTTCGAGATATTTTCAATAGAACTGTGCAATTACCTTTTTAAAGCTAAGGCTGATAAATGACAAATATTAAATTTCTGTGAAGAACAAATTGATATGATAATGATATACGGAGAAACTAGCAGTGGCGGTTATTCAGGTGAAGTAGGTGAAGTGCTACTTTACCAGGAAAAATAAACAAGCAAACATCTAACTATATTTATTATATATCTCTTAAAATTTAAGTTTTTACATTCATTTATTCACCTAAGTGGCAAAAAATAAACTGTACATCCCGAATAAATATTTTACTTGACCGTTGGCGGCATGTCTTTTTGAAACTTTCAGTCGAACTTTATTATAACAACTAACAGTGGCGCAAACCGCTTCGACTTTGCCGGAGGTGCTATGTTTAGTTTACGGTTTTCCTACTACGTTGCCATGACAACGCGTATTCGATGACGTCGAGCGCATAGAAGAATAATGTTAACCAACGCTATCGGTGAATTACAAACAAACAAACAAAATAAGCTTTATTATCATAAGAGAAATACCCTCATTGACAAAGCAACCTTAAAATTAAGAATGTGTAATCTTATGGGTCTAAATGTTAATAAAAGTAAAATATGTACAAAAATATAAAATAGATATACATATAAATGCAAAACATGATAATGTTAATAAAAGAATAGACAGTAAAAACCAGACAAAACAAATGTCAGGTCACAAATAGATAAAATATACACATTATAGGGGGTTTTCATAAAATTCCTGCAGGTTGTAATATGCCTTTAGCTTAAGAATATTCTTAAGGGTCCTTCGAAAGGACTTTTCAACAGTAATTGACTTCAGGTACAAGGGTAAGTGATTGTAGATTTTAACACTTTCATAAATTAATTAAGAGTTTTTAGGTCCTAACACTGGAACCTGTGGTGGAAGATAGATCAAAATACAAGAGTTCTAACCACACTACACCACAACTTGTTACGTTCTGGACGCGCGTTTCGCTAACCAAGTTAGCATCATCAGCAGATGATATAAACTAAAGTAACTTATCCTAACCGAGACTATTTATAGGTAAATGTGGTCACACTTGGTTGCACCCGACTGCACCGTTGTCAAGTAAACAATAGAGGGGACTATAGGGAATAGGCCCTCTGTCTTTATTTAGTGCTTTCTTACCACATTTAACTATTTCTATACTCTCAAATGCATCCAATAATCTATTATTAGATACATTTTTAATCAACTTAAGATTATTTATTCCTATTCGGTGATTGTTTTCCAAAGCATGTTGGGCAACGCTTGACTTTTCTGTTCTTCCGTATCTTAAATGTGCCATGTGTTCTTTAAAACGAATGTTTATGGAGCGTTTAGTTTGCCCAACATATTTTAGATCACAATCATTACAGCTAATTTCATAAATGCCACTCCTCTCCCTCAAGTCGACTTTGTCTTTGGGGTTTCCAAGGAGATTTTTTAAACTATTCTCCGTTTTGAAGGCTACTCTAAAACCTACGTTTTTAAATACTTTTTCTAGACCTCTCGTATATCTGGGATCATATGGGATTACTATGAATTTATTGGAAGCCTCAGGTATTTGAAGAGTAGTGTCATCTTTTAACATTTTCTTATGCTTATGTCTATTTACTAGTTTATGTACAAAATTATCATTATATCCATTACTTTTAGCTATATTTTTAATCCGATTCATTTCATTGTTAAAACGTTCTTTACTTAGTGGAAAATTGACTAACCTGTGAGTTAAGAAATGGAATGCTGCCATTTTGTGTTGACGGCAATGAAATGAGTCGGATGTTATATATCTATCAGTATTAGTAAATTTCCTATAAATATCAAATTCTAATTTATCGTTATTTCTAATAACTAACGTGTCGAGAAAAGGTAATTGCCCATTGTTCTCCTTTTCGCACGTAAAATTAATGGAAGGATATTTATTGTTTAATGTTTCTAAGAAAGTGTCCAAATTTTCTGTTTTAGTATCAAAAATAGCAAATATATCGTCTACGTATCTATACCACACCCTTGGGAAATACTTGAGTTCTTTTTTGAATTGGGTTTCTAATCTGCCCATAAACAAATTTGCAAGGAACGGAGATAAGCAATTGCCCATCGCAGTTCCCTCTAGTTGTTTATAATATTTATTGTTGTACTGAAAAAAATTTTGATTCATACATAATTTTGTGAGAAGTAAATACTCATCAATAATTTCTTTCTTCAAATTATTGATTTCAAGTAGTTCCTTTAAGTACTCTAAAGCTAGTGGTATGGGTACACTAGGAAACAATGAGCTTACATCAAACGATATTAAAATTTCACCTTCTTTTAAGTGAACATTCTTAATTTTATCTAAGAATTCTAACGAGTTAGTAACCTCAAAGTTATCATACGAGATATTTAATTTGCTGAATTCTTCTACTAACCATTTTGAAATATTGTACGTTGGTGATCCAACAGCTGAAACAATAGGTCTCATGGATTTCCCAGGTTTATGAATTTTGGGAAGGCAATACAGTTTAGATAACTGTGGGTTACTATGTGTTAGTTTGAATTTTAGTTTATCGGACACAAGGTTTTTACACTGTTTTAAAGTTCTTTTTACTTCTGCTATCATTTTTGATAACGGGTTTTTGTCAATTAAATCATAAGGACCAGTTTGAATCAAATTGTCTACTCTTTCAAAATAATCTGTTTTGTCTAGTATAACAACCTTGTTTCCTTTGTCAGCTTTTAAATAAAAACATTCCTTTTTCTTCAGTCCCTGGATAACTTCAGTGTTTTTACGAGAAACATATTTTGACTTGTTGTTAACAACGTTTTTTGAGATTTGATTTCTGCAAGCCTCTCTAATGAATCCCTTAGTTGACTCTGGCACGTATTGAATGGAACTTTCGATATTCCCTATAATAGTTGGTAAACTATTTTTTACTGGAGGCTCTGCAAAATTCAAACCTTTATTCAAAAGGGCGATTTCTCTATTATCAAAAGACTGAGAAGAAAGATTTTCTACAATGTTCTCGACTTCCGAAGAAATTTGTTTATGTGGTTTCAACTTTCTCAGTTTGTTTTTAAGTGAACACATTTTCTTCAAAAATTTGGCATCGATAACTACGAACATTTTTCTTTGGAAATCTAACCACTGTTCAAATTCTAAATTACTAAGCTTATGTGAGTTTTTTAAATAATCCGTATGCTTCAATTTCAAGCATACTTCGTTTGCTATACAGATTTTTAATTTCTAAATCTAGCCACTTTTGTTTGGCAAAAGATTCAACCTTCCCAGTAACGGGTGATTGTTTAGGGATCTTGACTGAAATGAATTTAGGGAAAACTGAAAAAGACTTGCATGATTTTAGAAACCAAATATCTGCTGCTATTAACCTAATCTTAGTACAGTACTTACAATAAAGGTTTTGTTCCGTTTCGTTAGAATTCTTAGATAAAATTAAGAATGTTCACTTAAAAGAAGGTGAAATTTTAA
Organism: Kuschelorhynchus macadamiae; assembly: GCA_030620095.1. NCBI lineage: Eukaryota > Metazoa > Arthropoda > Insecta > Coleoptera > Curculionidae > Kuschelorhynchus > Kuschelorhynchus macadamiae. The sequence goes on from JAUTXW010002797.1 coordinate 795,558, forward strand.
TATCGTTTGATGTAAGCTCATTGTTTCCTAGTGTACCCATACCACTAGCTTTAGAGTACCTAAAGGAACTACTTGAAATCAATAATTTGAAGAAAGAAATTATTGATGAGTATTTACTTCTCACAAAATTATGTATGAATCAAATTTTTTTTCAGTACAACAATAAATATTATAAACAACTAGAGGGAACTGCGATGGGCAATTGCTTATCTCCGTTCCTCGCAAATTTGTTTATGGGCAGATTTGAAACCCAATTCAAAAAAGAACTCAAGTATTTCCCAAGGGTGTGGTATAGATACGTAGACGATATATTTGCTATTTTTGATACTAAAACAGAAAATTTGGACACTTTCTTAGAAACATTAAACAATAAATATCCTTCCATTAATTTTACGTGCGAAAAGGAGAACAATGGGCAATTACCTTTTCTCGACACGTTAGTTATTAGAAATAACGATAAATTAGAATTTGATATTTATAGGAAATTTACTAATACTGATAGATATATAACATCCGACTCATTTCATTGCCGTCAACACAAAATGGCAGCATTCTATTTCTTAACTCACAGGTTAGTCAATTTTCCATTAAGTAAAGAACGTTTTAACAATGAAATGAATCGGATTAAAAATATAGCTAAAAGTAATTGATATAATGATAATTTTGTACATAAACTAGTAAATAGACATAAGCATAAGAAAATGTTAAAAGATGACACTACTCTTCAAATACCTGAGGCTTCCAATAAATTCATAGTAATCCCATATGATCCCAGATATACGAGAGGTCTAGAAAAAGTATTTAAAAACGTAGGTTTTAGAGTAGCCTACAAAACGGAGAATAGTTTAAAAAATCTCCTTGGAAACCCCAAAGACAAAGTCGACTTGAGGGAGAGGAGTGGCATCTATGAAATTAGCTGTAATGATTGTGATCTAAAATATGTTGGGCAAACTAAACGCTCCATAAACATTCGTTTTAAAGAACACATGGCACATTTAAGATACGGAAGAACAGAAAAGTCAAGCGTTGCCCAACATGCTTTGGAAAACAATCACCGAATAGGAATAAATAATCTTAAGTTGATTAAAAATTTATCTAATAATAGATTATTGGATGCATTTGAGAGTATAGAAATAGTTAAATGTGGTAAGAAAGCACTAAATAAAGACAGAGGGCCTATTCCCTATAGTCCCCTCTATTGTTTACTTGACAATGGTGCAGTCGGGTGCAACCAAGTGTGACCACATTTACCTATAAATAGTCTCGGTTAGGATAAGTTACTTTAGTTTATATCATCTGCTGATGATGCTAACTTGGTTAGCGAAACGCGCCTCCAGAACGTAACAAGTTGTGGTGTAGTGTGGTTAGAACTCTTGTATTTTGATCTAAGAGTTTTTAGTTAAGGCAAATTTGGGTATCGGGATAGGGACTCTGTAACTGTTTCGGATAGTATATGTACTGTTTCTAGAAAAATAGCCTATATTTTTTGTGCATCAAGCAACAGGTCTCCAAGATGAAAATAGAAATAACAGTTAAAATTTCTCCCCGTATGAAAAGTGGTTTACAGTGTTCCCTAAATTTGGCTTTACACCTTTTTTGGAGAGAGAGATTGAATTAAGCAGTTGATGGTTACAGTATCCCCAGAAAGCTATCCCATACTTTATGTGACATTTAATTAAAGAATAATATGCCATTTTTGCAGCGTGAGGACCCAACTCATTGGAAATTACTCTCACTGCGAAGCACCCAGAAGCAACCTTTTTACTAAATATGAATACCCAAAAATTTGGTGACAGATGGGTTTTTTATTTGAATATTATTTAGATCTATGCTATTAAATGTACACTTAAAAGTAAGAATGTATGATTTATCACAATTAAAACTTAAATAATTACAGGTACACCATTCTTTCACTCTCTCTAAATCCTTACAAATGATATTTATTAAAGTGTGGCGATCAGTTCCCCTCCAAAGAAGAGTTGTATCATCTGCGAAAATAGTGCAAGTCCCTTGAATATCTAGAAAGGCAAGGTCATTTACATACAATAAAAATAGGATTGGGCCCAATACAGAGCCTTGTGGAACACCATCATTTATATGTAGTATAGTAGATTTTCCTTCTGGTGTTATAACGTACTGTCTTCTGTCTGTAAGGTATGACTTAAACCATTGTAATGGAGATCCCCTAAAACCATAGTGTTCTAATTTTTTTAAGAGCAATTTATGATTGACACAATCGAAAGCTTTAGAAAAGTCACAAAAAACCGCAGAAGTAAGCTCATCTCCGTTCAGACTCAAGTAAAGGCTTTCAAGGAAAGAGAAAATAGCATCGACAGTAGACCTACCCTTTTGAAAACCAAACTGACACTTGGTCAAAACTTTATATCGTTCTAGAAAAGAAATCAGTCTGACCTTAACGAGCCTTTCGACAACTTTACTAAGCGTAGTGAGTAAACTGCTAACGCAGTACACTACACCCACGTGTCGTTTAGTTTGGGGTGGTTTTTTACTTTTATTTTCGCGGATTTTGCTGCAACCAGTTAGTTCCTTTGCAGTTTGCTTGACTGTTTTGTCTTTTATTTATTTATGGTGTTGTTACAACTTTATTTGGTGTCGGGTTTATTAATTTACATTATTGATGAATCCGATCACAGACGTGGTTTGCATTTTGTTGGAAACTCCATTTAATCGATGGAAGGAACAAGATCAGAGTTTTAATCGTCATCTTGGTTTTCGGCGTACAAATGGTTATGTAGTAGTCAAATATTACAAAAATTGTTTTGCTGGCCTTGTTTACTAGATTCCAATAAATATTCAGTGTGGAATAAGGAAGGAATTGCAGGTATGTTAAATATATGAAGGTCTTTACATAAACATGAAGACTCGGCTGAGCATTTAAAATGCGAATTAATGCTAAAAACATTTGTAAAAATTAGAGATAGAACGATATCACTTTTTTTTGCCGATACGATATATCGGCCGATACCGATATTCACGTGCCGATATACCGATATATCGTATCGGCACACATATCGCCATCTATTTATACACGATCGAAGCAAAAAACCGGGGAAGTCCTGTTATATAATTAAATTGCGAGAAAACGTTTGGGATTGCGCCATCTATTTATACACGACCGAAGCAAAAAATATATAAGGAAACCTTTATTATTGGTCGTACGTAAGTGACATTTCGGATTTCGGGGAAACCCCTCATATTCTGTTTCTGTTGTGCTTTATAACACTGTGTGACACTGTGCCCGGCGTTTTAAACTTAAATAACTGTGGAGTAAAAATAAATAATAACTACAAAAATATATTCTATTTAAATGGAGAGTTCAAATGGAATGGAAGCGGGAACGGGAGTTGGTAGAAAGAGAATGATTACAGATTATTTTGGACAGGGTAGTAGTAAAGAAGCGGAAGATAAAAAAATTAAATGTAATGACAAAGGTAAAAGGAGCATCTTTTGGAATCATTTTGAGAAGTTGCAGACAGATAAATCTGAAGACGATAAAGCGATGTGTAATATCTGTAAAAGGAATATCTCTTTGGGTGGAAGAGGAAGACATGCGAATACTTCAAACCTAAAATCACATTTGGAAAAGTATCACGATGAAGAATTTCGCAATGTTATGAGAAAAGGTAAGTTGGTTTTATTTATTCATTATATTATTTTAACGCAGTGATAGTTATTATGGCCAACATATGGGAATTTTTTTTTATTAGGTAATCGCACAATCCAAATACAAATATTGCCGAAAGTTGGTGCATTTTTGATATTAGTTTTTGAGAGTTTTTGATGCAAAATATTTTAAGGAAAATTTGTTTTTATTTGTAAGGTATGCCTAAATAGTCTAAATACCAAAATATGGCCTCCTGAAAAAAAAAATACTTGTAAAAATAATTCTAACTTTCACTACTGCAAATGTTATATGTAATACTTTTGTATTTCAGTAAATAAGGGAGTATTGTTTTCAAACCTAATCTGAATAATTATCGAATATGCATCAATTTGAGGCAATACCTGGATCTTAGTTGTGCCATTATTAAAAAAAAAACATTATGCTGCACACTTAAATGTTCCCATATGCAGTGTGTCTATGCAATTTTTTTTTTCGGTTGAGATGCCCCGTATAGTGAAACACGCATAATTTTTTTTTCTTTATTTCCAGATGTTGGGAGGCCCAACGAATCTACACAGAATTTGACAGCAGCAAAGGACAATTCTTCTCAATCTGATATTGTGGAATATTTGGCATCAAAAAATGTATGGGACATAAATAGCAATAAAGCAAAGGAGTATCACAAACTAATTGGAGAAATGATTGCAGTTGATAACCAGCCATTTTCAGTTGTTACTGATATGGGTTTTAAACACCTTATGGCAAAAGCTGTTCCTAAATATAAAATACCTTCAGAAAACTATTTCAAAGGAACTATTTTGCCTAATATTTATGAACAATGTAAAAGGACTCTGCAAAAGAATATTGAAGCAAGATCTGGAAAAAATATCATTTACTACTGACATATGGACCAGTAACAGCAATAAAGCATTTATCTCTCTAACTGGACATTGGTTTAGCAATGGAACGCGATATTCCTATGTTTTAAACACAAACAGTTTTCCGGGAACTCATAGTGGTGAAACCATTGCCAGGTGTTTAACAGAACTGCTTAATGGTTGGAATCTGGCTATAAATGATGCTCATGCCGTAATGGCTGATAACGCAGGCAATATGAAGAAAGCAATGCAAGAAGTAAATATAAACTACGAACCATGTTTTGTTGTGTTGTTTACACTTTAACTAATTATTCATGATGGTATCAACAGTCAAAGAGCTATTAATGATGTAATCGCAAAATCTCGGAAAATTGTGGGACATTTCAGTCATTCTCAATTGGCATGTGAAAAACTTGAACAATTTCAAAACCAGTTGAATTTAAAAAAAAAGAAGTTAATTCAGGATATTCAGACGCGTTGGAATTCTACTTACTATATGCTTGAGTGTATGTTGGAACAAAAACAAGCAATCAGTTTATATATTTCCAACAATGATGGTCTTACCAACCTAACTTACTCTGAATGGGAATTGGTAAAAAGCATCCTCAATATTTTAAGGCCATTTGAAGAAATAACAAAAACCGCAAGTAAAGAACAATGTTGCATTTCTGAAGTGATTCCATTAGTCGTAACCTTAACAGAATATTTATCCAAAGAGGGACCTAACTTTGCTGGTGTAGGTACAATAAAGAACAAACTTCTAACAAGTTTAGAGAGACGACTTGGTGATATGTTATTTCAACGAGAAAATCTTTATGTTGCCACATTCTTAGACCCTAGGTTTAAGATGCATTTTTTCCCAAAAGATACTAAAGAACAAACATTATTTCGTATTAAAAATATAATAAAAACGCACTATACAGTACCTGAAGCGGATCCACAATCTTCGGAAGATGACGATAACGATAATATTCCCTTAAGCCATTTACAAAATAAGCAAAATACATTTTGAGAAACTTTTGACAGTATTGCCTCTACTTTGGCTTCCGAGACCAGCACTATGAAACGGATGAAGCAAGGATGGGAAAATGAAATAATATTATATTTGGCATCTACAACTCTAATAAAAGATAAATCTCCTTTTGAATGGTGGGAGGCGGAAAAACAAAAGTTTCCCAGTTTGTACAAGGCAGCTTCAGTCTACCTTTCAGCACCTGCTGCCAGTGTGTCAAGTGAACAACTTTTTAGTGAATTAGGTAATATTTATGAGCCTAAAAGAAATAGATTAAATGCAGATAGGGCTGAAATGTTGGTGTTTTTGCATCATAATATTAATAAATTAAATTTTAAGTATTAAGCATAAATAATCATAATGTATCTAGTTAGTACCTGTTACATTAGGTATATTTTTAATATTATTTTTTGTTAGTAGTGTTAGGATTTGTTTTACTTTCTTAATAAAAATGTTACCTTTAGAATAAAAAAAAGTTATTTTGTTTTAAGTGTTTCATTTATATGCACTAAAAAGAGCGAAAAGCGCAAAAAAATTTTTGACGATATATCGGCAATTAGCTTGCCGATACGATACGATACCGATAATCGGCAACAGTTGCCGATATCAATATCGGTATCGTTCTATCACTAGTAAAAATCAAAGCACTATAGCTGACACTTTAAAAGAAAATGCTAAACTATATAAAATATATTTTAACGAAAACGTCCGATTAAATAGACTATTTATGTGCTTGGTAATTGATGCAGTTTCATACCCTGCAAAACAAGAGTTAGTCTTTCGCGGCCATATTGAGAGCAGCGAGTCAATAAATAGGGGGAATTTTAAAAAGCTTTTAGGTTTATTAATACCGAGAAGTTCCCAAGAACTAAAAGATCCTCACAAAAAAATTAAAAATGTTTTTACTGGTGACTCGAAAACTATTCAAAACGAAATAATTAATTATTAATTGAATTTAATTGAATGCATTTCTGATTATTTGAATGATCATGTAAAAAATGAAATAATGAACACACAGTTTTTTCTGCGCAAGTGGATGACACCACTGATATTACGCAAACCTCCCAGTGCTCCATAATTTTAAGATACATTAATTCAGAAAGTTCAGTAGTCGAGAGATTCTTAGGATTTTATAATGTCAGCTCCGATAGAACGTCGGCGAATTTATATTCTTTATTGGATCAAATTTTGGACCAATTTGACTATAAACATAAATTAATAGAGCAATGTTATGATGGCGCAAGTGTGATGTCTGCCCATCTAAATGGCCTTCAAAAAAAAAAAAAAAAAAAAAAAAAAAGAAAAAGCGCTGCAGGCTGTCTTGTGCATCGTCAACCTTGTGATGCAGCAAAGTTTAAAAATATTTCTAAATGTCAAATTTTTTTTGCAAGCCTTAGTGTTATTCCCTCATTTTTTCATCAGTCAGCCAAACGAACGTATGCCCTTACCTCTGCATCTACGAGGCATATTTAATCATTTGCCATTGAACATCAGAAGAACAAGCAATAACATGAAATTTAGAAAACAAGTTAAGCACCTTCTTTTGGATAAGGCATATTATATTTTGATGGACTACTTTTTTGACGACTTTACAACTGTTCTTGGGTATTATTTCTTTTGTATGTATATATATATATATATATATATATATATATATATATATATATATACAGTAAACTCCGGTTATAACGTACCCTGTAGGGGCAAAAATATCGGTACTCTATAGGCGGAGGTACGTTATAAAAAAAAAACACAAGAAATATGTATGTACGTACATGTGTATTTTTATTGGGTATAAAAATATGTTTAAACTACATTTAAACCAAAAACAGTATTTATTATAAAAACTTATAACTTAAAACTACAAATAATACATATTTTAGTCTTTTTGAGTAAGAAAACTTGTTAATTTAGTTTGTTTTTGTTTCAATAATAATTTCAACTTCATATTATTTATGTGCTTTTCAACATTCAAAGCCGCTTGCATAATATCATCGGACACGTCATCAGAATATTGTAAAAACTCTGTAACTGTTTTAACAGCACAGAGCGCCTCAGAATAACTTGGTACCTTGTCCTGTTGAACTTCGTCGTCGCTTTCACTGTCAGAACTATGAAAATCATGTGGATGTAAAACTTCAGTAATAATATCATTATCTGTTAATGACTCCGTTGTTACTAAACTATCATCAATTGTTTGAAAGCTATCTAGCTCAGGAAGATACATTTCGACGTTGGTTAGATCTTCATAGTTGTTGTGCAACCAATCACTAAGGGGGACTTCCCAGTCATCGTCGCCAATATTTTTGTACTTCTCGACCCACTGAACCAGAGGTAAGTCATCGTCTGAATCAAACCCATCTACCGATTTTATCAGACCTGCATGTTGAAAGCAGTTTTTAATAGTGCTTGGCGTAACTTCATTCCAAGCTTGAGCAATTAATTTCATTGACTCTAGGATAGTTATGTTAAATGTCTCCTTATTGTCCAATGATTGGATCAGGCGATGCATAAAAGATCTACGATAATATGATTTAAGACACTGGATTATGCCCTGATCCATAGGCTGTACGACTGAGGTGCAATTTGGTGGCAAAAACTCTAATCTGATATTTGTAAGAATCAGGTTTTTTGGATGAGCTGCACAGTTGTCAACCAGAAGCAATATTTTTCTCTTCTGTCGTCTTAATTTTTCATCCCAATCCTTTAAATAATTTCCAAAAATTGCTGAAGTCATCCATGCTCGATTGTTTGACTTGTAAATGACAGGCAGATTTTTTACATTTTTCATGCATCTGGGTCGTTCATATTTTCCAATAATAAGTAGTTTGCATTTTTCATTACCCGTCATATTTGCACAAACCCAAACGGTGTACCTCAACTTGGACTGCTTCCCTCCCACACACTTTTCCTCCACAAATTTAAGGGTACGATCTGGAGTCATCTTGTAAAATAGCCCAGTCTCGTCCCCATTGAAAATATCCTCACTGCTATAATGTTCTGAAATTTTGGGCCACTTATCTTCTAACCAGTTTAACACACTTTGCTTGTTAACATCTGCTGCTTCACCCGAAATCTTTCCGACCTTTATGCTGTGACGAACTTTGAAACGTTAGAGCCAACCTGTAGAGCAACTAAAATCGTCACCTTGTAATTCTTTAGAAAAATCCTCGGCTTTTGCTTTTAAAATTGGACCACTTATTGCAATATTTTCGGATCTTCGAACCTCAAACCATCGTAGAAGAGCTTGATCGACATCATGGCGTATAGGATTTCTAATTTTTTTAACACTGTGTGACTTACTTTCACTTGCTTTCTTGATTTTTTCGCGATTACTCCAAATTGTAGACACTGTTGTTTTTGCTAAATTTTTTCGTTTAGCAATTTCCGTTTTGCTGATGCCACTTTCAATACTTTTAATAATCTCTACCTTTTCTTTCACAGTTATTGACTTGCGTCGATCCGCCATATTTATCACATATAAAAAATCTTACTAGCGTACCTTTTCGTAAAACAGTCGAATTAAAAATGCCGACTGTCATCGCAGTAAAGCGCTGCGCCGGTTCGACAAAAATCCCGCAAACGATTACTGGGGAATTCCCGACAATGTCGGGGAACACCCGACCGGTAGTCTGGTTTTAACGTACACTCGTACTTTATAACCGAAATTGGGCTACTGAAAATCGTACTTTATATCCGGAGTTCAAATTACATAGGGTACGTAATATCCGATTAAAAATCAAGAGTATTTTGGCCGGGGCAATCAAAAGTGTCCGCAATAACCGGAAGTACGTTATATCCCGTGTACGTTATTCCCGGAGTATACTGTATATATATATATATATATATATATATATATATATATATATATATATATATATATATATATATATATATATATATATATATATATATATATATATATATATTTTACTTTTTGACTAATTGTGTGTAAGATAATTGTGTCTTTGGTTCTATAATGATATTTCTATATTTTATGCTTAGGTTCATGTATGAGCCTTTCTTGTCTGTGAACATGTTTTATTCTACTTTTTTTTTGTAAGTTTTAAATATTAATTACGATTTCTGTTACCATGTTAGTGTTTTTTCTTTCTCTTATTTCTAAGTTCTGTTATGTGAATTAGATTCGCTTATGTATTTTAAATCTTTATTTTGGACGCATCTTACATTATATCTCCTTTTTGAAATAATTTAATTATAATTAATTGTATTATTCTTTACAACTTTGTCAATAAGAACAGTTTCTTTCGATAATAAAGCATATTTTGACTTTAACTTTGACTATATCAACAATTACAGAAACTCGTTGGTCTTCAAATTCGAAGTTAGTAAATGTGATTGTTCAAGACTGGAATAAATTAAAAGACATCTTTGAATTTATTACAAACTGTGACAAATCTGATGAAAAATCAATCCGCCTTGCGAAAGGATTTTTAGGTGAGATGAACGATTTTGAATTCACGTTTCTGGCCAATTACCATTACAAACGTGAGCTTGCTAAGCTTTCACCTGAAGAAATTAGGGCTAAGTATAGAACCCTTTTTTATGAAATATTGGACCATATTTTAATGGAAATGACACTAAGCTTTCAAGACTGTGAAAAACTTACATTTTTATGTTTGGCAGATTCTGCTAAATTTTCCGAATATATATATAATTTTCTAACTAGCCCGAAATATTTTCAAAAAGTCAACAACTTAAAAATGAGCTTGGTCTTATTTTTGCCAATAACAATAATTGGAACGTATATCTGCAAGAGCAAGTCAAAAAAATTAAATTTAATGAAAAAAAAGATATTTTAACCAAAGCATATAAAGTGTTTTCCCTTATTTTGACAATACCATCGACAAGTGCTTCAATTCAATTCATTTTATTAACCTTTATAAATCACATTACATGACATAGACAGGTCAAAACAAGCAAAGATACAAGCTATAACAAAGATTACATATTACAAGTAATAGTTAAAATTTACATAAACTTATTACTAGAGCATTCTACATGAAAAAACGTCAGAACTTCACAGTCGTGGACTTGTTTGAAAATTGAGGAACTCATTAAAGTTGTAGAAGCAAGATTAATATAAAAATTCTTTTAAAAGTGTTTTAAATCTACCGGCAGCTGGTGCTTCTATCAGTTTGTGGGGTAGTCGGTTGTATATCTGGATACAGGCATAGTGTGGAGATCTTTCAAAATGGGCCGTACGATGATTTGGCACAGCCAATCCTTCTCTGGTTCTTGTGGAATATGAATGAAAATCACCGTTTTGTGTAAATTTTGTCTTGTTCTCATAGACATGCACAGCACACTTTAGTATATATATTGATGTCAACGTTAGTATTTTTTGTACCCTAAAAGTATGCCTTCAGTCGAAAGAAGTTTTCCTTACCTCATATGAGTAAAAACTTGTTTAAGAAATACAATATCTCAAGAAAGACTTACTTCTCTAAGCGATATTTCAATTCAAAAAGAATTTCTAGAGGAAATTAGGGCAACTCATACATTTTATGAGGATGTTATAAATAAATTTGTTGCTATGAAGGATAGGAGAATTGATTTAGTATACAAAAATTTAGGTAAGTCGTAAAAAATATTCTACCCCTTCCACACATAAAAAAAATTCTGGAAAAAAATTATTGCGATATTTTCTTGCTTCATTTGCACTTCACTTACTTTTTCACCGGCTAGCCGCCACTGAAAAAAATTATGAGTAACTTCCCAATTTAGTTTTATTTATAGTATGTCCCAGCTGAAAGTGATCGATTTTGAAGGTTAATAATTTCTTAATGGTTATAGTTAGAACCGCGCGGTTTGTTTTTTGAAGACCTTAAGCATAAACCATTTCCTTGACATTTAGATATACAGGATGTCTCATTAAAAATAAGTGAGATTTTTCAAATTATAAAATGGGATTTTTTTGGCCACTCTGTAGCCTTGATACAAAATCATTTATTTTCACAAGAAAACCTATGGGTTACAGAAATCGATCAAAACAAACCACACGGTTCTAAGTATAACCGTTTAGAAATGATTAACCTTCAAAATCAATCACCCTCGGCTAGGACACCCTGTATTTTCAACAGAAACTGAGGTAACAGGGATGCTGTCAACCCACAGTGTACTTACTTTGTAAAAAGGTGGTAATTTATATTCATCTAAACACTTATTTAACATTTCCACCAGTCGGATAAGAGAATCATGACCACTTTTAATTTGTATTCCCAGAAAGGTTCTTGTCCTTTCTTCATTACAGTAAACTTTGACACAGTCGAATAATATCAGGAATCTGAAAATGCAGACAGATATTAAGAATACTGGTAACAAAATAAACTTTTAGTTTAACTATTTACAACTAATAATATTCCTTCTATAAAGAACGTTCTTTCCAGAAACTAGTCCAAAAAAAAATCCTTATGACAGAGGATATATTTACCATTCTTTTTGTAAGTTGCCAGTGTGCTTACTCCTTTAATACTCCAAAATTTGGTACTGATAACTAAAAAAACATTATATAAAGAAGAGGAAATTTTTTTAGAGTACTGTTTCTGGAACTTTATATTTTTTTTATTTCAGGAATTCTGCAATTTATATCAGTAAAACCATAATCTGGTTATTATTGGCTTACTTTTTGAAACCTTCTACATTTTCCTTTATGGTCTGCACAAATGAAGAAATCCAATGGTATTTGAGAATCACAGTCTTGGTAAGGCTTATATGAAAATCTTCAGATATTTTTATATTGAAATGTTTGGGTATAATGTCTTCTATAAAAGTAAACAGCTCACTGAAACCAATTTTGGCTTCGACTAAAAGAAAAAATGTTCACAATGAACACATATATTTCCTTATAAACTGGTAAGTTTGCAAATGCAATAACCTACATGGAATATAAACAAATGTGGCCCAGTTGCCCCTTTCATGGGCAAAAGATCTGGTTCTACCATCGTGTAAAGAAGGATCATCAATGTGTTCAATGGTCCTGTTAGATTTTAATAAATCTGCAGGTAAAGGCAATCTAAAAATGAACAGTAATAACAATAATTTCGGCTAAATGGAAATGTTAAGACTACCTTTCGAAACGTTTTTGTGGCTGTTCAGCGTCAGCTTCTCTATAAGTTCTTTTGGTGGAAACTCTAGGGCCCGGTACTTCTTCCTCAGAGGAATCGCCTCCATAGTTAGCTAAAAGATCTAAAGCATTTTTTACAGACATCACTTTTTAGAAACCAAAAAATATTTAAAACGTAAATAAAAATATAACCTTAAAAAAACTGCTTCATTTATTTACATAATACAAATAATTTTAATTTGCAGCATATTATTTTACGTCACGTGTATAGTAGGCTGCCTCATCTTAAATAAGATTTTTATTATGTTTTAACTATTATACAGTAAAATTGTTGGTTTTAATGCGATATTGTTTTAACACAATTAAATAAGAAATACCGAATTTTATGATGCACACAACAATATGCGCGGATGTACTCCAGCCAATCTCTGCTAGCTTTATGAAAACAGAGCAGGAGTTTCGTTCATAAATATGGAGTTGCGCTTTTCCTGCGCCTATGGTGAGGAACATAGAGAGCTAATTTAATTTCTGACTGCACGTGCATTGCTTGGAGTTCACGCTTGGCTCCTAAATGCCATTGCGCCCGGTTCTTTGTCATCAGTTTCTCGTCATCTCATGATGATCTTCTTCATTACCATCATACTATCTATTTAGAGCGCAAGCTCGTCCTCTGGGTACGTTTTCCAACTGTGCTGTCCTCTGAAGGTTGTTATTATTATCCATTGAAATGCTGACCAAACTTATCTAAGCCGCCTTGACCGCGTAGGTCACGGTTAGATCAGTTTTCAATTACTTCACCGTTTATTTCTGTCTTCTGGGTTGTAGTAGGAATGTGGGTCACCTAGGTGTGAGTTAGTAACACCACTGGATCACAATGGTTCACTGATTTTTGAACTCCAGTACTATAGATTACGTTCTGTCTTCTTTCGATCCTAGCTCCGTCGAATGTAATGTCTTAAGTCCAGGTTTCTCCGATCATGAAGCAATTTTCACAAAATTTTCAATTACATCCAAAGCCAAAAATTCCTCTAGACAAGTAGGCCGTATTTTTTCGGTTAGAAATTTCATTAATTTCAAACACCTATGTCAAATAACTGACTGGGACTCTCACACTTATGATGTCGACACTGAATTTTCTCGTTTTATAAAAACTCTAACTAATATAGCTTCTGAATCTTTTCCTCTTAGGCCTATCAAAAATAAAAGAAGTAAACCCTGGTCCACTAAAGGTTTACGTATATCTTCTAAGAACATGCGGTCACTATCTCATTTAAAGAAATTTTCGGACAGTGTCTTTTTTCATAATTATGTAAAATCATACAGAAAAATTTATCATAAAACTATTAAAGCCGCCAAAGATATTTATTACAATAATAGACTTTCTAACGCCAAAAATGTAGCTAAAGAAAGCTGGTCTATCGTAAATGATTTAAGAAACAAAACTCTTTTATCCAGCACTATCCTTACCTCTCCTGAGGACCTAAACAATTATTTTGTAAATGTAGCCAAAGATATGACTAAATCCGTATCTCAATCTAATGACCCAATTTCATATCTCTCTAATCATAGGGTAAACCTGCACAGTTTCTTCTTTTCACCAGTAGTTTTATCAGAACTTCGTAGTACAATTAATGATATCAAAAATAAATCTTCTTCGGGAACTGATGGGCTTACTTTAAAAATGTATTCAAGTCTGCCGGAATGCACACTGGAGCATCTGACTACTTTGATAAATATGTCTTTCCAAAATGGTACTTTTCCAAGCTGCCTTAAAACTTCAATAATCATACCTCTTCACAAAGGAGGTGTTTCAGAAGAAGCTTCGAACTATCGCCCAATTGCACTTCTCCCTAGGCTATCTAAGATCATCGAAAGACTGGTTAAAAAAAGGCTTTTATCATTTCTGTCTAGATATGAAATACTTACAAAACATCAATTTGGATTTTTAAGTAACAAATGCACAAGCGATGCCATGTTTTCCCTTCTTAATAGAGTTTACTCCAGCCTAAACAACCATCACGCTACGGCACCAATTTTCTGTGATTTTTCCAAAGCTTTCGATTGTGTTAATCATAATATATTAACTAACAAACTGCAGTACTATGGATTTAGAGAGGCTCCTCTCAATTGGTTTAAGTCATATCTTAGCAACAGAAATCAAGTTGTGAAAGTTGACAACAGGATGTCTTCTTGTAGGCCAATGGAATATGGAGTGCCTCAAGGCTCGGTACTAGGCCCTATCTTGTTTCTTCTGTTCATAAACGACATGGCTAATTTAAATATTAGTGGAAAAATATGTCTCTTTGCGGACGATACCAGCTTTACGTGGAGCCACCCAGATGTCACGGACCTACATAGGATTGTATCTAATGACCTAATCACCATTAAATCCTGGTGCGATTCTAATCTCCTATGTTTGAACATCTCTAAAACGAAAGTCTTGCCTTATAAAAACACGCTGCAACCCTTTGACCTTAATGGCACCACTATTGATGTCGTAAACTCTGTAAAATTTCTAGGGCTTCTTGTAGATGATTCTTTAAAATGGGATCCACATATCGACGCTTTATCAAGGAAGTTAGGTTCTGCTTGCTTTGCGTTAAGATCTGTTTCCGAGGAGCTTAGCTTTTCTACCTCTAGAACTGTTTATTTTGCTCTTGTTGAGTCGCTCCTCAGATATGCTATTCCATTCTGGGGTACATGTTGTGCAACTCAATTTGATCGAATTTTTATACTACAAAAAAGAGCTGTTCGTTACCTACTGAGACTTAACAGTAAAACTCACTGCCGAGATTTCTTTAAAAGATATAAAATACTAACCCTTCCTTGCTTATTCATTTTGGAATCGGTTTGCTTAATTCGTAAGCACGCACCTGCTCTATTAGAGAGACCTTCTCACAACTACCCTCTCAGAAATACTGAGCACGATCTCTATCTTCCAACCCCACACTCAGAGTTAATTAAAAGATCAGTAATCTACAATGCAAAAAAAATGCATAATCACCTGCCATTTAACATCAAATCCATAATATCTCTGACTTCATTTCGCAAGGCTTTGAAATCATTCTTACTGGAAAGAGCCTTCTACACCGTGAACGAGTTTTACAACACATAATTTTATCCTTATGAACCCCTAGTGTGATAGTTGCCATTACCAACCATTTTTACCGAACTTTGTATATGTATTTTTTTAATTGTTTCGTACTTTTTTATTTTTTACTTTGCTTTTTTATTTTTTTACATTATATTTATGAAAATGTTTATAACATAGTACGACTGACAAAGTACATTTCTAATGTACTTCTTTTAGGATTCTATAATATTAATATTCTAAATTCCTGATTTAAATATTATTTTTCTATAATATTTATGATGTGTTTTTGTCTTGTTTTGTTTGCTAATTTTGATGTTTGTAAACTATTTTTTTACAACAGCTTTGTCCACAAAATTGTAAAATTTTTTTTGACAATAAAGCATTTATTTATTTATTTATTTATTATCCATTATCTGTCTTTACTTGCTTATATCTCAGGAAGCTTATAGGGCGTGTGGGGTCACTCGTATGCCACTGTCTTTGTGTGGTAAGAGTTATCTTTTAACCCCAAATCCACCGTGACAAGAATAAGCGTTCGACGATTCTTTAAAATGGCGATGGTTAAGAACACAGTCTATTTGTTTTGGAATTCATTCACATTCTGTGTCCACTTTCCACTTTTTTAAACCAAACATCTTAATAGATTTTTTTTAAACCCTTGGCGTCTACAATTAATCAGTTGGCCAGTTAAATATGTTAGTGACTGCCACATTTTTCCTATAATTTCAAAACATACCATAATGCACATCCCAACATTTTCATAAAAATTGAACAAATAAAAATATCTATTTAAAAAGAAAATACAACATGAATTGTGGTGCGGCTTACGTCCTTTGGCCGCGCTGTTTACTGTCTACTCATAAAACGACCCCGGTAAGCTCAAGTTCCCAACAAAAACTTTCACGGTGTACCTCCGCTGCAGGCCGATCCAATTAGAACAGGTGTACAAGGTAACGACTGATAATTCCCCAGTCACGTTATCAGAAACGCAAATACCGAATCAACTCGCGTTTCAAACGAAAACAAAACGCCTCCGCGATCGTAGTAGCACCTTTGGTGGTAGGTAGTAAACTCTCGTCTAAGAAGGGTTCGAATCCGGGTACTGGGTACCTTCTGCACTCGTCTAACGGCTAGTTCTTGTCGGCATTCACTACGCGTAATAAGTACTTTCCCTTTCGATGGTGTTGACTTGCTTTGGCGCGAAACGGCATTTTGTACTTCAAAACAAATTGCAGTGACAGCTTTTTAACACAGTGAGTCGACCGACGACTGACTGAGGGTATTCCCTCGTGGAATTTCCGCTACTGTATGCGAATGTCTGCAGACCATCAGGTTTATTTGACATTCCGGTGCGAAGTTGTGATGTGATTTAATATTGAACTGACCGTTGAAAGAATGCGAGAAACCTGGACTAAGGAAGAGGAACCTAGATTAAGCAACGGGCACCCGGTGAGTAAAATGTACTTAAAAAGATGTTTTCTAAATTACGGTAATTTTTACTTCCCTCGTAAAAGGGGAGTATTGTATCCGTAAAAAAATTGCCCTACGAGATTTGTTCAGATCTTTACGTTTCAGGGTCTTTAAACGCCTAAAAACATGTTTTCGCAATTCCGTCGGTCTGTCGGTCTGTCTGTTCGCAGCATAAAAAATTACTTTCCCGACTGACTTCAAATTTTGATAAAAAATTAAGGATCATATGGGAATGGTAACTTTTTTAGTAAAAATCCAAAATGCCGGAATAAGACGGAGACCTAGTGAAACTTTAAAAGAATTATTACTGAAAAAACTATCCACTTTACATGGGAATGAACTGGAACATTTTCGTATGAATAAAAGATAGCAAAACAAAATGGCGGCTTTTTAAAATTTTTAAAAAATTGGCTTGATAGTGCTTACTACTTATTAGATTAATTTTAAATTTTGTGCAAGCATTAAGTGTGATATAGAGATAAACTGGCAAAGTTGTGGTACGAATTTAAGATAGCGGATCAAAAAGGCGGCCAAATAAAATTTTTAAAAATCAACGTAAAAAATCAACTGATTTTAAATTTTGCAGAAAAATTAAATGTGATGTATCTGGTACGAATTCAACATGACGTAACGAATTGGCGGTGTGTGTTATATATAAAAACTACTTATTGATATTATTTTAAATGATCAACCAAAAATCAAGTGTGTCATAGGTAGGAAGAAACTGGTAAAATATTGATAAGAATCTAATATGATTTAACAACATGGTGACGAATAAAAATGTTTTAAAAGACAGTATATAATATAGGGTTATTCACGAAACCCTTTCATTAAAAGTTTTTGATGATGCCATTTAGATACAAATTTCAAATTTTGGGATTAAGGTAAGGTCAAGGGGTACTTCTTTTTTTTTCAAACTTCCTGTCACTTCTGGTTTAACCGGAAGTTGGTATCAACTTGTTTATTTTAAATGGAACACCCTGTATTTTATGATATTTTTGGATTCTACGGAGAATTTTAATGCTATTTTATGTAGCATGTCCTATACCTAGGTTCAAGCGTTCTTAAGATACTTGACCTTGAACCAAAAATGAGCCTTCGGGGTACCAAATTTTAAAATCTCATATTTTTGTAAGTTTTGAAGATATAATCTTCATATTTTGCAGAGAATCGGTGAATAATCTTAGGTTTCTATTTTTTTATTGAATTTGTCTATTTTCATACAGGGTGTCCTAAATTCAGCGGCAAACATTCACATTTTCAAAGCCGCTAAAGTCCGTTTTTTTAAATGGGACACCCTATAACTTTATGCACTATCAAATGTATGTTATAAAATGCATGTAAACTATCATATGTATTTGTTAAATGCTTACACCTTCCCGTAGTAAGCCATGGAAAAACAATTGTTGTTCTTTTCTATTCAACATGACAGCTGATTTGAAACTTTTAAATTAAAATAAAATAACACTCAAAAGCTGATATTCTCAATTTATTTTATATTCGCGGAGAATGTTACAAAATATTGGAGAGAACTTGCCATGTTTTTAATGAAAAACATCCTCATTTATCGCCAATAAACATGGGAAAATTGAAGAGGATTGAAACGAAATTTTTTCGTTTCGGAAAAGTTAAAGTTATAAAAAATGTAATAAATTGTTTACATTATTTTTAAACATATCTACTAAGTTCGAAACTGTTCTAAACTTGTTTTAGTGAACTTAAAAATTATAGCAATCTAACAATCAACAATAAATAAATAAAATAATAAAATTGAATTATAACAAATATTCTATATGCTGTCCGTTCATTTTAAGACACATTTCAATTCTTCTTTGTATAGTTGCTGTGGCCCCTTGAATTTGTCCGTTTTCTAATTCGACAAAAGCTGTTCGTATCCTGTCCAGTAAATCTTGTTGGTTATTTACTGGGGAAGCATAGACTTTACCTTTGATAAATCCCCATAAATAAAAGTCTAGGGGTGTTAAATCAGACGATCGCGGGGGCCATCTCCAAACTGCAGCGGAATTATGTGCTGGAAATTTAGGAAATAGGAATTTCTTTATAAATTCAGAAACCGTCCCTCGTAGAATTTCCAAATACTTATCACTGTTTAAATTGTATTCATAAATATAGTACCGCACCTGATCATTTAATACTATACCGAAAACATTAAAGTTAAACCTCTCTTGAGAACGCGTTTCGCGTAAAACGTGCGGATTTTCTGCTGCCCAGAAATGTTCGTTTCTTCTATTTGTTATTCCTTCTCTAGAAAATTTCGCTTCACCGGTTCAAAATATTTTTGAAAGGAATTGAGGGTCCTCTTAAATTTTCAAAAACATGAATTCGCAAAATTCTACTCGTCGTACGTCATCACCAGGTTTCAAGGCTTGCACGTTTTGAAAGGAATAAGGGTGCATATGATGTTCGCTCAAGATTCTTTGGACAGATGAAGAAGAAATTCCCAAATCGTTTTCTGCAGACTGTATTGAACTTTGCGGGTTTGCGTGGAAATAAACTAATGTGTTTATTACGTTATCCTCGGCATTTGTCACTGGTTTTGGAACATTTTTTGTAACTTTAACCTTGCCAAAACGCAAAAAGTTCGTTTCAATCCTCTTGAATTTTGACTTGTTCATTGGCGGCAAATCAGGGTGGCGTTCATTAAACACACGACACGTTCTCTCCAAAATTGTATAACATTCTCCATGAATATAAAATAGATTGAGAATATCAGCGTTTGAGTATTCTTCCATTTCGATTTAGAAGATTTAGTTTATCACTGACAGCTTTCGATAAATAAGGCATACTAATCATCTGTCATATTGGATATTGGATCTCAATTGTTTTTCCATGGCTCACCATTGGAACATGTAAACATTTAAGCAAATACATACGATATTTTTATTTATTTATATTTTAAATGGTTACGAATAGGTATAGGGAACCTTAATACAGTTCGATAGAAAATGAAATTCTACATTTGATAGTGCATAAAGTTATAGGGTGTCCCATTTTAAAAAACGGACTTTAGCGGCTTTGAAAATGTGAATGTTTGCCGCTGAATTTTGGACACCCTGTATAAAAATAGACAAATTCAATAAAAAAATAGAAACCTAAGATTATTTACCGACCGTCTGCAAAATATGAAGATTATGTCTTCAAAACTTACAAAAATATGACATTTTAGAATTGGTACCCCGAAGGCTCATTTTCGGTTCAAGGTCAAATATCTTAAGAACGCTTAAATCTAGGTATAGGACATGCTACATAAAATAGCATTAAAATTCTCCGTAGAATCCAAAAATATCATAAAATACAGGGTGTTCCATTTAAAATAAGCAAGTTGATACCAACTTCCGGTTAGGAAGTTGAAAATATTTCAAAAAAGAAGTACCCCTTGACCTTACCTTAATCCCAAAATTTGAAATTTTTATCTAAATGGCATCATCAAAAACTTTTAATGAACGGGTTGCGTGAATAACCCTGTATATGTGCTACTCAATGACTAGGTATGTACTGAACTAAATTGAGACACACTTCATTATTTCTAATAAAAGTAAAGATTCATCTAGGCTTAGGATAATTATGCATTTAAAAATCTAAAAATATGCATGCAAATATGCTCCGAGACAAGGGAAAATATGCACTTAAAAATACATTTATTATCGGATCAAAAAAACAGAAACAAAACAAAAGTATAGCAATAAAAATATTATATTATTTACACTTCAAGGTATCCTTAAGACGCTATTTTTCCCAGTGGTTATTACATTAATATAATTATATAATAAAAGTATTTTTTTAAATAAAATTTTAATATATAGCTAACTAAACAAACTAACTAAAGAATAAACCTGTTTAAAATTTATTGTTTACGCTTTTCAACAAGTTGCGGTTACATTTTATAACTATATGATGTAACAAATTATCAAATCCAAATTTTCTTTTATTATCTGACAATAGTATTTTATACTCAGAAAATACTCGTTCAACATCACAAGATACAATTGGAACATATTCAAACAAATTCGAATTACTGTTTATTAAAAATTGTTCATTATCTGGATTCAATGTCTCTTTATTGTCCAAAACTGCACTAATATTTTTCAAATTTTTGTAACCAATATTTTTTTGTAAAACGTAGCTAATTTTTGAGAAATTACTTTATTTTTAGTTCTAGTTATAGTTTCACTCACTTTTCTACGATTTTGACAAAGAAAGTCCTTTCATCTCCAATTTTTTAAAAATCCTTAAATTCTCAGGTAGATCTTCTTTGCGCAAAACGTTTTGTGCTTCTTGTATACAAGGTGAGTATTCCGCATTAAATTGGTTGATTATGTTTCTTATTGCCTCGAAACGTTCTGCGTAATAAATGGCAGCGTTTATCCAAGTTCCCCGTCTAGTTACAATTGGTGATGGGGCAGGGGGATGTTTACCGCAGTTTCCCTAAATTTTCGGAGTCGGAGCTTTTAGGAATACTTTCTTCACCGAGGAAATCAGATCGTTCACTCGTGGATAAAAAGCACGGACTGGTTCTGCAACTCGATGAAGTCCATGGGCAAGACATGTGGCATGTATCATTTTAGGGTGCAATATTTGTAGACCACTTATTGCTTTACACATGTATGGAGCAGCATCTGTAAGTGCCACTAACACTCTATCATATTTAATACCACCGGGTCATAAAAGAGTGAGAGAGTCGTTGAAAAATCCAGCAACAGTTGAATGATTTACTTTGTCTAAGGTCTTCATAGTAAGTAAATATGATTTATCCCTTTCTGCTTCTACACACAAAATGCACACCAAAAACAAAATTATCAACACATCTCTGTTCCACATCAGTTGTTTCATCTAGTGACATCCATATCTCCCCCCCCATTCTCGGCCATTCAAAAAAGGTTGATGTATGTTTTAAGAATATTTAATAGATTACCTTTAGAATATAAAACTAAGGCATACAGGGCAGTTGAGAATAAAATTAATGTTTGGTTGTTTCTAAACAGAATTGAAGTATAGTGACATATTGTAAACTATTGTAAAATAATACATCTTTATTTTAACACTGTTACCTTGCTAAGTCTATCTGCGAGATTGTATTGTAATGGCAGGATATTCTGGATTCTGTTTTCTGTTTTGTGAGAGTTCTATTGGATGGGAAAGACTTTGTAAGGACAATTAAATTAACTAAAAAGTGCACACGCTGACTTTTCAAGACCATTGTGCATTATAAAGATACAAATGGAAACTATGTACATACACCCTTCATGTATTGTATTTATTTATAATTTATTTAATTTAATAAAGTAAATTTATTATTATTTTATTATATACTTTTATCTTCTACTTTTTTCCGCAATTCGGTATCTGTCTTATTGTACCAATCTGGAACATAGTTTTTCCTTAACGTGGATTCATGTGGCATTGATGTCTTTGTGTACTGCTCTAAAAATGACTTCAGACCAGGATTACTTAATTTATTCAGTGGAATATCCGCGCTAATAAACGCTTTGCACAAATCCTCATTGACCTTTGATCGTTTGGGTCCCGGTCCTGGTGAAAATGCTGTGGTCATTAAAACTTGTTTCTGAGCACACTTTGTACTTTTTTGGATCTGATGCTTTGTAGTTCTTGAATGTAGTCTAGAATTTCTTGTTCGCAGTAACAAGAACATCACAATATTCACAAAACAGCACAAAACCGTCAGTCGTAATATCAGGAAAATCTTTCACGAATTCATTTAATACCGCACTTAATGAACGCTTTTCTTTAGGCATATTGGACAATGTTCACGCCACAATGTGTAAACTATAAGCTGAATTGAAAATTTATTTCTAACATTCGTGAAACGTGGGTATTTATGATTGTAAATCCGTGGTAAATCCATAGTTTTCAAAGCACAGATGTTTTATTCGTTACCTATAACAATTTTAAGAAAGGATGGTATAACTATTTTCTTCAATGTACTTATTAGAAAACACCTGGAACCGAATTCTAGCTTCAAGCATAGCATGGAATCTATACCGGGTGTCAACGATATCGTTTTACACGATGCCATTCATTTGCTTTTTAGGTTAGGATATTTATATTTGGGTTAACGAAATATGGTATTAAGACACATATTTTTCATGAAAAAACAATTGAATATTACTGCCAGTTTTTCCGATATCAGAACCAAGTTAAGAATTTCAAATGGAACCCTGTATATTATTTTACATAGTTTGATAGAGCTTAGAATTACCTTTTCAATGACATATCACAAGTTATATTTTTTTTTCAAAATGGCGGACCAGGAAGCGCTTTTTCAAAATTCAATATGGCGGTCGTTTTCCCGATACCGAAAAAATGAGGTTTTCAATGGATTTTAATCAAATTTAAAATCAAATTTTTAATTTATCACAAAATGGGATAAGTTTAATTTTTTCTCTAAAATGTGAACTTTTTCTTAAATTTTCTCAAAGATTTTAAATAGAAAGTTGTATTTATTAAATATCAGTATTAAAGTATATCTTATTAGCTACACGAGACCGCATAACAAGCCGTATTTTTGCTTTTCGTTTCAGAAAAAATTGACAAAACCTTGCCGATACACATTTTTCCTAATACATAACATGAAACAAACACACACATATTATTAATCAGAAAATCCTGGAATATTTTTTATTGTTTATTGATAAGTAATTTTGTATTATTTTGACATTTTGTCACTGTTGTCTTATTTTAGGAAAGCGAGACAAAATCACAAGTAGTATTAATTTTATTTTACCGGTAGATACGGTGCAGTAACATGAAAGATGACTTAACTAAGATAAGTAGGTCTTGGAAACAATTGCATAGGGATGCCATTCTAATTTTCATTAGATTTAACCAGAAACGTCAAAAGTACTGTTTTGTATCGAGATTTCTGATAACTTTCGTTACATTTTTACACTGAGAAAAACAAAAAACAAAAACAAAACCGCATAACAAACCGTATTTTTGCTTTTTGTTTGAGAAAAAATTGACGAAACTCTGCCGATATACATTTTTCGTAATACATGACATGAAACACACACACCCACACACACACATTATTAATCAGTAAATTTCGGAATATTTTTTATTGATAAGCAATTTTGTATTATTTTGACATTTTATGATTTTTGCTGTCTTATTTTAGGAAATCGAGAAAAATTCACAAGTAGTATTAATTTTATTTTACCGGTAGGCTTTCGGTTTTTCCGGAAATACCTAGACCTAAGTCAAGAAGTTTAAAAAGAACCCTGTATATTTTTTCACACAGTTTGATAGAACTTAGAATTCCCTTTACATTGACATATCACAAGTTGATTTTTTTTCGAAATGGAGGACCAGGAAGCTTTTGTTCAAAATTCAATATGGCGGCCATTTTCTAACACCGAAGATATTTTTGAATTATAGGTAGAAATAATAAACAAATATGGGGGTTTTTATTGGGTTTAATGCTAATTTAAAATCAAACTTTCACAATTAATACAAAAATCACTCAATTAAATGTTCTATGCGCTGTCCGCCTTGTTCTTGGCATAGTGTAACTCTCTCAACATTTTCCGCGAGCAGGTTTCGTAAATGCTGTTCTGAGATACTCTCAACGGCTCGTCTTATTCTATTTTCTAACATTTCCAACGATATTACAGGAGTTGCATACACTTTTTCTTTCAGATGACCGCATATAGAAAAATCAAGCGGGGTTAGGTCAGGCGACCTCGCTGGCCATCGAATTGGTCCATTGGTTCCCAACCAGTTCTCACCAAATCGTTCATTCAAGTAATTTGCAACAATTCTTGAATTATGAGCAGGGGCGCCATCTTGTTGGTAAACTAAATCATCATTTTGCTGCAAATTATTTATAAAATGTTCAATTTCATTTTCGAGAAAGTCCAAATACATCTCGCCAGTTAAAGGTTGATGGAATAATATTGGACCAATAACGCTTAGTCCTACAACGCCTAACCAAACATTAACTCCAAAACGTTCCTGGAAGGCACCCTCTCTTACTAATCTTTGATTTTCCTTTGCCCAATAACGAAAATTATTTCTATTAAACATCCCTAGATTAGTAAACCTTGATTCGTCCGAAAAAATAATCTTATGATGGAACACAGGACTTATTCTATAATTATCTAAAAACCAATTGCAATAAATAAGTCGTCTTTGGAAGTCATTTTCAAATAGGTGGTGGTGAATTTGATACTTAAACGATTTAAACCCGTGTTTCTTTAAAATTTTTCTGGCGCTTTCATGGGACGTATTGCACTGTTTGCCTAATTCACGAAGGGAAGCTGTACGGTCATAATCGATGTACGCTAAAACGTTTGTTTCCACTTCTTCGCTTACTACGAAACCATCATTGCCATTAGCATGGACACCACCATTATTTTCATTTTTTAAATGTTGTACTAGCCAAGGATAATATGCATGTGAAGGAGCGTCACGATTCGGAAAGCGTTCCTGGTATAATCTCTCTGTGTCCCTTGAATTTTTGCGACATTCCCCATAAATAAGGAGCATGTCAATTTGATGTTCTCTTGAATAAACCATAATATTTGTTTTTAAAACTAACTAGAACCACTTCTCAGTGTAAAAATGTAACGAAAGTTATCAGAAATGTCGATACAAAACAGTACTTTTGATGTTTCTGGTTAAATCTAATGAAAATTATAATGGCATCCCTATGCAATTGTTTCCAAGGCCTACTTATCTTAGTTAAGTCATCTTTCATGTTACTGCACCGTATCTACCGGTAAAATAAAATTAATACTACTTGTGATTTTTTCTCGCTTTCCTAAAATAAGACAACAGTCATAAAATGTCAAAATAATACAAAATTACTTATCAATAAACAATAAAAAATATTCCAGGATTTTCTGATTAATAATATGTGTGTGTTTGTTTCATGTTATGTATTAGGAAAAATGTATATCGGCAAGGTTTTGTCAATTTTTTCTGAAACGAAAAGCAAAAATACGGCTTGTTATGCGGTTTCGTGTAGCTAATAAGATATTCTTTAATACTAATATTTAATAAATACAACTTTCTATTTAAAATCTTTGAGAAAATTTAAGAAAAATTTCACATTTTAGAGAAAAAATTAAACTTATCCCATTTTGTGATAAATTAAAAATTTGATTTTAAATTTGATTAAAATCCATTGAAAACCCGATTTTGTTTAATATTTTAATAATTTGTTAAACAAAAATTTCATCGGTATCGGGAAACGACCGCCATATTGAATTTTGAAAAAGCGCTTCCTGGTCCGCCATTTTGAAAAAAAATATAACGTGTGATATGTCATTGAAAAGGTAATTCTAAGCTCTATCAAACTATGTAAAATAATATACAGGGTTCCATTTGAAATTCTTAACTTGGTTCTGATATCGGAAAAACTGGCAGTAATATTCAATTGTTTTTTCATGAAAAATATGTGTCTTAATACCATATTTCGTTAACTCAAATAAAAAAATCCTAACCTAAAAAGCAATTGAATGGCATCGTGTAAAACGATATAGTTGACACCCGGTATATGAACACGACCATCTTGTTTTCTCTGAGCAGCTACGCCACTGTTCCATATTAATCACTATAGAGACTGAGCAAAGACGATTATAATTTAAACTTTCCAAAAGGCATTTCTGTCCCTGAAATCAAGGGCAGTACTTTAACTGAAACACCGCCTAAATTTCTGCCTTTTTCTTAACTTAAAGCTGTACAGTGTGTCCCATTTTGGGTGCTTTTGCGGTGTATCTCCGTTATTTTTATAGATAGAAAGTTGCGGTTTTCCCGACAGTATGCTACTTTTTCGTAAAGCTAAAGATGCCGTTAACAACATTTTCATAGCCCTTTTAGTTTTTAAGAGACAGGGCTAAATTGAAATTGTTGCATTTTCAGGCACCCCTCGTATCTCGTATATAACTTTTCCCGTAGAACTCAATTCCGCCTTCGGAATAAGTATACAGGGTCAGGTCAAAAAATTATCGGACCCTACTTTATCTTTTTAAATGCAACACCTTGTATATTTATAGACTATAAAATTTGCCTTCTTTTTTACCTTTTCAAACATATATAATAGTATGGACTTTTTCTCAGAAACACGCAATTTAATAGTAGGCCATGAATAACAATAATAAACAATTGAAAGTTACATATTGCTAACGAAGAATATAGATATCTTGTTATATAAACATAACCGATTGTATAAAAAATATACAGGGTGATTCATGAGGAAATGTCAATACTTCAGGTACATATTCAAGACCAAAAAATTAACATAAAAGTCTAAATAAATAAGTGTCCTCAAGGCCTTAGTTCTCGAGATACAGGGTGTTAAAGTTTTTATATAATTTTCCTATTTTTTAAATAAAATCTATGATAATGTAAATAATGGAGTGAAAATTGATATACGGGGGTTTTTTGGTATGACAAATTCGAATCTAATAATAGTATTGCTCTTACTTGTAGGGGGCGCCACCTACTTGTCTTTCTACTTCTTCGAACAATCACAACTTTTTGGCACAGTCGTGTATTACATTTTTGAGTAAAACAAATGATTCCCTTGCCATTTCGACGTCAAAAAGGTATACTTTTTAAAAATGGATACGAGCAATCGTTTTCGAGATATTTGGATTTAAAACAATTTCGGCGCATGTAATTTTAAATAAAATAATAATAGCGATAATAGTTTGTTATTTTGTCCAAATTTAAATGCATCTTGCCACAAAAGCTTTGAAATGAAAGACTAACACATTTTTTTGAGGTGTGTATTCAGTGCCTTAGACATAAACTAAACAAAAGGTATTTAATTTTTATTAAAATTGTTATTATTAAGTTGTTTTTAATAAAATCTAGGTTACGTTTTATAATTTTCAAAAATTCCACCATTTGCTTCTAAGCACAGGTCAGCTCTATGGTGTATAGCTCGGGTTGCTCTGTGGATACATTCGGGCGCATTTCTTAGTGTTAGCGTTTGTTATCCGATCCAATAATGCTTCTCTTGTATTTACTTTAGTGGAATATACCAGTGATTTGAACCATCCCCAAAGACAATAATCCAAAGGATTAAGGTCTGGCGACCTCCCCGACCAATCCATCGGTTTGGAAAGTTTTGATTTAAAAAATCTCTTACAAGTAAACTGTAGTGTGCAGGGGCTCCATCATGCTGCAAATACATGTTTTGTCTTACATTAAGGGGAACATCTTCTAATAGATTTCGCAAGTGATTTTCAAGAAAGTTTAAATATTTTTTTCCTGTAAGACTACCGTCGATTATAAATGGACCAATTAAATGACCATTTAACATTCCACGCCACATGCTAAATTTATGTTGGAAATTATGTTCTACTGTAGCGTGAGGATTTTCATAGGACCACCGGTATTCATTGTGAAGATTATTTATACCATCACGCGTAAACTGTGCTTCATCAGTGAACAAAACATACCTATACAACCTTCGATCTTCATTAATCCAGTTACAGAATTGCATTCTCAACTCAAAATCACCCTCCTGAAAATGTTGAACCCGTTGTAAATGAAATGGGTATAAACAATTAATGTGAAGATTTCTTCAAGCAGACGATTGTGTAATTTGATAAGTATCTGCAATCCGCCTAGTGCTTATGCTTGGATCATTTTCGACGGCATTGAGTATAGCCTCTTCTACTTCAACGTTGGGTCCCGATTCCCTTTCAGATACAATTTTCGCACTTGGAAACATCCCAGATTCTCCAGCAGTAGTGAAAACTTGTTGAAAAACTCTTCTATCTGGCACCCTTCTATCTGGAAAACGACGCTGGTACTCCGCGACTGCTTCAATTGCGACCCCATTGCAGAAACCATAGACGAATATCATATCTGCATATTCACGATGCGAGAATATCACAGGCATAATGACGTATTTAGATCTAAAGTTTCTAAAATGATTATTGTCAGATAATAAAATTTATGAACAGAAATTGACAATAACAAAATTTGATCTTATTATTAACTGAAATTACTATTGCTAAGTAACAGGAAAAACGATGAGAACACCAACCAGCAGTTGTTCTGTCAGGCAAGGCACAAGGCAAAAAAATCACATACGCCGAAACTGTTTTAAATCCAAATATCTCGAAAACGGTTGCTCATATTCACTTTTAACAGGTATACCTTTTTAACGTAGAAATTGCAAGGGAATAATTTGTTTTGCTCAAAAATGTAATATAAGACTGTACCAAAAAGTTGTGATTGTTCGAAGTAGAAAGACATGTAGGTGGCGCCCCCTACAAGTAAGAGCAATACTAATATTAGATTCGAATTTGTCGTACCAAAAAACCCCCGTATATCAAATTTCACTCCATTATTTACATTATCATAGATTTTATTTAAAAAATAGGAAAATTAAATAAAAACTTTAACACACTGTATCTCGAGAACTAAGGCCTTGCGAACACTTATTTATATAGACTTTTATGTTTATTTTTTGGTCCTGAATATGTACCTGAAGTATTGACATTTCCTCATGAATCACCTTATATAAATAACATAAGCTATATAAAGATTGGTACAACCTTTATATAGCATATACTTATGCTCATTGGGATCTCGCAGAAAAATAAGACGTAAAGAAAAGATTTAATGGCGACAAAGATACGCATTGTAAAACTTACTTTTTCAAGACTGTCGAAAACTAAAACCTGAAATATTTTAATTGATTTTAATTTTTTACTCATTATATTTGAGGCGTTGCATAATTAACATTTTCATTCAAATTTTGTCGATTATAGAATGGCATTTTTTAACTTTCTAATCCGAGGGTTCGGTCCCAATCACCAATCACATGAATTTAAACGTAATACTGTATGTTCTATGATATTTTCTAAAGCTTTTGATTTTCGAAACCAATCATTTATTCGATTTGAATAAATAGCGCTGAGCTAAAAACTGAAGATACCAATGCATTAAGTACTCCATTACATAAAAATGTGTTCAAAACATTAGATCCCAAAAAAAAATTCGTAAAACATAAGCCTATAAAATGTAAAAAAGCGTTTGCAAGCAAACCATTTAATTGAATATATATAACTTTTATTGGGAAATTCAAATATACAATAAAATCCAGTGTGAACCATTAAAAAAAATGTAACTTAATAATGTAATATGCCACGAAGTTTTGACGCATTATGTATATTGGTATACGAAAACTTACTAATAAAGAAGAAAACGTACTCAATTAGGCATAACTTTGTTAAAGTGTTTTTCAATAAGGGTACTATATGTCTATCTTCAACTGTTTTATTGATGTTTGAAAATTGACATAAGATTTATCAACGACAAACTTTTTAAGTCTGTTTTTCTTTTATTACGCGTAATCATATCCTCCGCATAAAATCCGGAAGATGAATTAGATAGACCTATGAGATTTTCATATGAAAAAAAGAGGATAAACATAAATACCAGCAGTTGCAAAAATCTTTGAGCGATATCACTTCAAAGTCAGATTGACAAGTCAGTGACAAAATGAGTAATAGAAAACAATTTTCGGGTTTTTTGCATCCAGAATCGAAAAAATGGTATTAAATCTAATAAAATATTATTAAATATTCATTTTCGGAAAATTCACCGGCCAATATCCAGGAGACAGTAGCAAAAGCTCTGGGAATCGGTATAAGGACTGTGCAGAAAATCGTGCGTGAAAAAAAGCATAATTTACTACCGAAGAAGATTAAGAAATGTACACGAAAAAAGCCAAAGACAGAAGACGTAAGTGAAAATGTAAAAATGGATGTTCGTAATGCAATTTACGATTTATACACATCAAAAACTATTATAGCCCTTCAAGTTTTAAAAGAAGCTTTAAAAAATCGAGCCATTTTGGTTATTGGACTAAAATCGTCAAAATTAATAAAAATGTTGGCTTTACTGTAATCAAAGATTTTTATGCGAGTTGCCACATATAGCAAGTCAGCGTATCCAGTTTTTAAAGAAATACACAGAAAATGTTAATTCAAAATTTAGAAAAGTGGTATTTTTGACGAGATATTTTCTAATGGAAGTGGTTCGAAATCTTGGCAGGACGAGTCTGTAAAAAGCGTCAAGAGAAAAAAGGGATGTAGGACGGGGAAACGGTTCATCATATTGCATGCAGGTTCTTCAACAGGATTTTTTCCAGGTGCAAGTTTACTGTTTTCTTCAACATCCAAAAGTATGGACTACCATGATAATACGAACTGTGAACTGTTTAAAAAGTGGTTAAAAGAACAACTGATTCCAAATTTAGATGCTCCATCTTTAATCATTCTAGACAATGTATCTTATTCAAGAATCTTAAATAAACAACCTACTTCATCCTGTACGAAAAGTGATATTTATGACTGGCTAATAACACAAAAACAGAATTCTTTACCCAATATGCTGAAACTAGAACTTCTTTTAATGGCAAAATCTATTAAAAAACCAACAATATATGCCGTAGATGAAATATTACGGGAAAATGGATATGAGGTTTTACGACTGCCGCCATACCATTGCCAGTTTAACGCAATAGAATTAATATGGGCTGGGGCAAAATCATATTACGAAAAACACGTGAACGATGGTCTTACATCAGATGAAGTGCAAATTTTTTGGCAAGATTCATTAAATTATATTACGCCGGAGTACTGAAAGAAATCTGTGGAACATACGGAGAAATTAATATGGGATGGGTGGAATCAAGAACGAGTTCTAGATATCGAAATAGCACCAATGATCATTGTGCCATTTGAGGACGACTCAGAAGATGAGGACTTTTTAAGTGATGATGATATTTTTTAGTATATAATATTAAAAAGTTTCTGAAGGATTATATTAGTCTTTGACGTGTATAAATCATAAATTGCATTATAAATATCCATTTTTGCATTGTAATTTAAGTCTTTTGCCTTTGGATTTTTTCGTGTACATTTCTTAATCTTCTTCGGAAGTAAATTACGTTTTTTTTATGCACAAGTTTCTGTACATTCCTTATACCGATTCTCAGAGCTCTTGCCACTGGCTCTTGGATATTAGCCAGTGAATTTTAATTTAAAATTTTTTTTATTACATTTTACACTATTTTTTTGCTTGCTTTTTTAATACATTTGTAATTTTGTAGGGAATAAATACATAGTTATAGAATACTTGTTCCAATTTTAAAGCGTCTTTAAAATAAGTACATTTTTTTTGCAAAATAAAATTTTTTTATTATCACAATACAAAAAAAAAACAAGTTCTCTTTGCACAGGGGTGGCCCGCATTTAAATAAAGGGCACTGTATAAGTGGTTAGATTTTTAGGTCAAGCGGGGCTGGTAATTTTTGGTGATTGATAAAAAAATCTCACTTTCATTAAGTGGCTGTATAAACAGAACATATCCTGATTGTTCCACTGATTCGAACCGCCTTCCGACTTTATTAAGGCGCTTGCCATTTTGTGTATTTTTGTTTTTGCTAACCAAAAAATTTTAACCAAATTTAGCGAATTTTTTTGGTTATGTAATAATTTAGTTTCTTCAAATAAGTTTTTAATCCTTATAATTATTTTTACGGATATATTTCTATGAAAACTGGCAATGTATGTTCTTCTTGCTTCCTGGCGTTTTATTGACACTTATAATACAGCTTTACAATCTGTAGTTTTTCATTTAACGAAGATCTCGTGACGGCAAATTAATATAATACCTACTAATACGTCAAAATTACAGTGATTTTGAAGTAAGATGATCACCTACATCATCTACATTTCATATGAATATATTTAATTAAATAGGTAGCACAATAATTTCTGTTTTTTTGTTTGACTGGCATCATAACATAGCTTATCAAAAACTAAAATAGGAATGTGAAAGTTATTTTGCTCTAGGTCCAACCGTTCAGGCAAAAATGTCAATTTTCAAACATCAATAAATCAAAAACAATTGAAGATAGACATATAGTACCCTTATTAAAACACATTTAGAATCGACCATAGAATCCAAAAATATAATAATATATAGAGTGTTCGGTTTAAAAACGCAACATCCTTGGCGTAAGTCTTTTGTTTCTCATTCAATTGAATGCAATTGAAAAAGTAAGGAGATGCGTGTTTCGTTTGATGAATATTTATTAAATAAAAATCATCTAATGCCGTTATTGTGGAAAATAATCATGGGATAATTTTTGCATGTAACTTTGCCGGGCGAAAAAAATGTGATAAAAACAGTTAGATACATGTTCGCGATAAAACGTATTTTATAATAGTGTATAATATGTACACACTTTTCCCTTGTACTATCTATATGATATTTCCAAAGTTTCAAGTTCCAAAAATAAAGGAAACATTTTCATCATACCATATATGTAAGTATGACGAAAAATATAAATACATTTTCAATTTGAATTTTTTTTACATTTTCCATTAAGTTAGCACTAGCTATTCAGAATATGTTTTAAAATGGTTATTTCTTAATAAAATATCGCAAACCGCACCCCCCTATCTTTTTTAGTTTTCGAAATATGAATTTTTTTCCGGACCACTGAATACGACGCATTCACCATTTTGTCATACAAAGTCTATATTTTTCGGATATTTTTAGTCGACATAATAATTTGAAATTGCTACCAATTATAGATTCATTTTTTTCTGAATCGAATGGTGAAAACCGCATCTCGCTAACTTTTAAGGAAAAAGAGTTATGGACATTTTCGCGAGACCTTGTAAATTCGCGAATTTTCCGATTTTCCTCGGGCTGTAAAAATTCAGCCATACATCTTACGACCAAACGAGTGTTATTTTCGGTTTTTACGATATCAAATTAGTATATACACCATGTTTCAGCAAAATCTGGAACCAAAAAATTTTTCGAAAATTTTGCATGTATAGATGGAAATTTTCGAAAAAAAAATTTTTTCCGAAAATGAGTGGAAAAAGTACGTTTATATGGGTATTTTGAGCTGCTGAATGCAATGGAAACATAAAAATGTACGGGAGGTTAATATTTTCGGAGATATGACTACATTTTCATTTTGAAAATTTTTCTTTTACGTTTTCCATCAAGTTAGCTTCATTTCGTTAGGATATGTTTTAAAACGATTATTTCTTAATAAAATAGCGCAAACCGCGCCTCCCTATCGGTTTAAGTTTTCAAAATAGGAATTTTTTTCCGAACCTCTGCAATCGGTGCATTCACCATTTTATCATAAAAGCGTCTATATTTTTCGGATGTTTTTAGTTGACATAATAATTTGATTAATACCAGTTATAGATTCACTCTTTCTTTCTGAATCGAATGGTAAAAACCGCATGTCGCTAACTTTTAAGGAAAAAGAGTTATGGACATTTTCGAGGGACCTTGTAAAATCGCGAATTTTCCGATTTTCATCGGGCTGTGAAAAATTAGTTATACATCCTACGAACAAACGAGTGTTATTTTCGGTTTTTACGGTATCGAATTAGTATATAAACCATGTTTTAGCAAAATCTGGAACTAAAAAATTTTTCGAAAATTTTGCATGTATGGATGGAAATTTTCAAAAAAAAAATTTTTTCCGAAAATGAGTGGAAAAAGTACGTTTATATGGGTATTTTGAGCTGCTGAATGCAATGGACACCTACAAATATACGGGAGATTAATACTTTTGGAGATATGACTAAATTTTCATTTTAAAAATTTTTCTCTTACATTTTTCATCAAGTTAGCTCCATTTCGTTAGGATATGTTTTAAAACAATTATTTCTTAATAAAATAGCGCAAACCGCACCTCCCTATCGGTTTAAGTTTTTAAAATAGGATTTTTTTTCCGAACCTCTGCAATCGGGGCATTCACCACTTTATCATAAAAGCGTCTGTATTTTTCGGATATTTTTAGTTGACATAATAATTTGATTACTATCAGTTTTTAGATTCATTCTTTCTTTCTGAACCGAATGGTAAAAATCGCATCTCGCTACCTTTTAAGGAAAAAGAGTTATCGACATTTTTGCGAAACCTTGTAAAATCGCGAATTTTCCGATTTTCATCGGGCTGTGAAAAATTAGTTATACATCCTACGACCAAACGAGTGTTATTTTCGGTTTTTACGGTATCAAATTAATACAAATAAATAAATGTTTTTATGAATTCTCCGAGCTAAAATACATCGATTGGCTATTTTGCATTTCTCGAGAAATTTTTCCTCCCCAATGGAAGACCCTTTACAGAACTAAATTCAGCCACACTTCACTATTATTAATAAATTGGAAACAAATCATAACCAGGGAAGTTCCGGGTAAAGGAGATTTACCGATTTTTAACAGTATATCAACATTTTTGTTAGCTAGCATAGACCAAAATTTTAATATATAAGATTGTTTTGTCAAAAGCAAGCGTATGCTAGAAGCTTATTACTCATCATACTCATATTACCATTTTTTTATGTATCAAAAGTTACTAAGGTTTAATATAACTTTTACGGTTTCACGAAGGATATTCCTTGACAATAATTCTATAAAAGTTAAAAAACATACCTCGGCCTTTTACTTAATTAAAACAACAGATGTTTTATTCTTATGGCTTCAAAAGTCTATATTCACAAGTAAAAGATTGGAGATTGTATTTTGCAGCAAAGCCATCTAAAGGAATTAAAAGCTTACATTATTCTTCCTACATAGGACAAAATAAAGCAAAATATTCTTGGAAACCTATTATTCATTCATTAAAATTCTTTTGCGGCTACATCAGATTTGGCAATACCAATGTAAGATAATTAACTACTCATCTATGGTATCTTGCAATCTGCAATTAATACGTAGAAAAACTTAATTTATTGCACTGATAAATAAAATTATTGTTAAACATGATATGATGCAATATCTAAGTCTATCGTCATGAATTTTTATTTACATTGTTTGGTTCTTCAGTTCTGGCAAATGATTGTGCTATTATGTACAGGGTGGTCCAATCATAGAGGACGTCGGCTTTTTCAAATTCGAAGGTAGGCCGCTAGGGGGCGCAACAGCTACACAAGACTGTAAATGCCAATTTTCTCTTCAATTTCCATAATTGAGGTAGATATCTCCGTTTTGGATGAACCGATTTTTGTCGTAAAAAACTGCGTTTTTTGCTCTACGAGTGGAGCCATAAACTGCACCCTAATGACTTTGTCAGTGGTAACTAGATGTAATAAATAGTACGCTTATATTACGATTTATTTGGTTGTTATGAAGGACATTGAACATTAGAATAAAAAATCCAGGTCCGCATTAAAATTAAAAAAGTTGATGATTGTCTCTCGAATTCGAAATGTCGGATTGAAAAACCAATCTTGTCGTTTTGTAGAGGAGGAAAAGTGGCAATAGCAAAGTGGAAATTATTTTCATCTCTCATTTCAATTAATCCTAAAATTTTAGGAAAACGAAAAAACTGGAAAAGAGCAAGGCTCTAATAGAAACTTTAGTAATCTTGCATAATTGCAAAGAACAAAAGCTAACAAAGGAACAAAACAAAAATTACTAAAGCTAGTGCGAGGCAGGGCAGGACTGGGTTTGGGCAAAAAGACTAAACTGAGTTCTACTTTGCTTCAGTGAAACAACATAAAAAAATCGACGAAATGGACTAACAACTCACAATAAACTAACAACAAATATACAGGGTGTTAAAAAAGTACGCTGCCAAACTTCAAGGGACGATTCCTCGCATTATTTTAAGACAAAAAGTTTATATAAACATAGTTCTGAAAACGAATAGTTTTCAAGATACAGGGTGTTAAAAAGAAAAAACTGGTTTTTCTATTATAGCTTTTATAACACTCTAGGTATGTTTATCAAATTTGGTGTGTATCTTTTACCCATTAAAGGACAGTGTTTGATGCAAAAGGTTTTTTTTATTTCTTCCAGTGGCGTCCCTACGGGGTTTGAAATTAATATTTTTTAAGAAACAAAAGATACGCCACTGCTTCTTTTGAAAACAAAAATTATTTTTGAAATCTCCGTTTAATTTAAAGAAAATTTGGTCTCCAGACTTACTTTTGTACGACACACGGTTTTCGCGTAAAAAAATAAAAATCATTGCAATCCAAATGCAATTTTGCAATGGTAATTTTATGTAAAATCCGCTTCTGTTTATTTTTATAAAACATATTATTTGAAAGTTGGCACGCGTAATGCTGTTAGTAGTACCCATAAAAAGAAATAATTATAAATTTGGAATAATCTACTGAGTGACTCTGGGTCATGTCCCCTTTTATCTCCCAAACTTTTTTGCGCCAACACTTGTGATTTGTGTTTGCCATTCGCGAGCTTAATTTTCCTTTTTTTAATTTATTACAATTCACTATTAAAACCTCATTTCTAAATGTATTTTTTTTAATAGAACTAACAATTTGGTAGGAAAATTTAAGAAACAAACTGCAATTTAATTCAGTAGTCAAAGAAACCTAAATTGTCAAGGTGGGCTTTGCTTTGCTAAACGACAGTTCTTCGTTTGTTTATAACAATAACATGACAGTTGTCAAAACTATTAATAAAGGTGCACTTGTGTAATTTTTAAAAGTTTATTTAATTTTCTTTCGGTAAAAATGGTTCAGTTTACAAACCGTGAAATGGCAGACATGCATTTCGTGTATGGAATGGCTGATGGTAACGCTCGCGCCGCTAGACGGATGTATCAAGAAAGATATCCTGACCGTCCACTACCTAACAGACAATTTTTTGCAAATATTCACTCCAAACTTTGTGAAACGGGTAGTTTTAAGAAGTCTGCTGCCCTTATAGGGAGACCAAGAACAGTAAGAACGGTTCAGATAGAGGAAGCTGTCCTAAATGCAATTGATGAAAACCCAGAAACTAGTACGAGAAAAATTGCGACTGAATTAAACATTACTCACGTATTAGTATGGCAAATTTTAAAGGATCAACAACTTTATCCATATCATTCGCAACGTGTCCAAGCTCTTTTGCCAAGAGATTTTCCGCTAAGAGTGGCTTTTTGTAGATGGGTAGGAAATAAGTTAATGCAAAATCCAAGGTTTTTATCTCAGGTGTTGTTTACGGACGAGGCATGTTTTTCCCGTAACGCAAACATAAACTTTCATAACAATCATGTGTGGGCCGATGAAAATCCTCACGCCATAATTGAAAATCATTTCCAAGAGCAGTTTTCTGTAAATGTTTGGATTGGAGTTGTAGGAGATTTCCTTATCGGGCCTCACTTTCTGCCTAGCAGGCTTACTGGTGAGGAGTATAGACAATTTATTGAACATGTTTTACCTGAACTTTTGGAAGATGTTCCACTAAGGCAAAGGCGTTCTATGTGGTTTATGCATGACGGTGCTCCACCGCACTTCAGTTTAGTGGCACGTCAGTACCTAGATCAAAATTATACCGATCGCTGGATTGGGCGTGCAGGACCACAATTTTGGCCACCCAGGTCACCTGATATTAATCCGATAGATTTCTTTCTCTGGGGACACCTTAAAGCATTAGTTTACACAACACCAGTTCAAAGCGAAGACGATCTACGAAATCGGATAGAAGAGTCCTGTGAAATTATTAGGAACACTCCTGGTATTTTCGAAAGGGTTCGCCAGTCGCTAATAAGGCGTACAAACGCATGTATTGAAGTCGGGGGAGGCCATTTCCAGCAGTTACTTTAAAATTAAATTCTGTGAAATTATTATTTGTAAGGTTGGTTAAGTTATGTTTGGTTTACAATTATTTTATTAATAAACGTCTTGGTGTTGTTTAGTTTTTTTTTATTTATTTAATGTTTTATTCTAACCACAGCATTACGCGTGCCCACTTCCAAATAGGTATGTTTCATAAAAATTAAACAGTAGCGGATTTTACAAAAAATTATCCTTGCAAATTGGATTCGGATTGCAGTAGATGTATGAAAATTGTTTTTATTTTTTTACATAAAAATTGTGCGTCGTCCGAAGGTAAGTCTAGAAACCAAATTTGCTTAAAATTAAATGGGAATTTCAAAAATAATTTTTGTTTTTAGAAAAAGCAATGGCGTATCATTTTTTTCTTAATAAACATTCTGTCCAAACTCCGTACGAACGCCACTGGTAGAAATTTAAAAAATACTTTTGCATCAAAAACTGCTCTTTAATAGGTAAAAGATGTACACCAAATTTAATAAAAATATCTAGAGTGGTATAAAAGTTATGATAGAAAAACATTTTTTTTCATAGAAATTTAACACCCTGTATCTTGAAAACTATTCGTTTTCAGAACTATGTTTATATAAACTTTTTGTCTTAGAATAATGCGAGGAATCGTCCCTTGAAGTTTGGCAGCGTACTTTTTTAACACCCTGTATCTAAAATTACTGAAAACTTCTTGATACCGGTTCATCCAAAATAGAAATATCTACATTTGAAAGTAAAAATGTTTTTATTTCTGAAAATAGACAAAAATTGTTTAAAGCAAAAAAGTGAATATAATGCTTATATTTTCAACATACCTCAATTAAAGAAATTTAAGCTAAAATTGGCATTTACACTTTTGTGTTAAAAATAATTTACGGCGTTTTCTCTTAGACGAGGACAACAATTTACTCCCATGGAATTCGATGGACTTCTTCCAGTTGTGGGTTACAAAGATCTGCTGTGGACCTTTGGATGCGGAAATAATATTGCCTGTCATGGATAAATTTATAGTCCTGTGGTGGAAGATAGATCAAAATACAAGAGTTTTAACCACACTACACCACAACTTGTTACGTTCTGGACGCGCGTTTCGCTAACCAAGTTAGCATCATCAGCAGATGATATAAACTAAAGTAACTTATCCTAACCGAGACTATTTATAGGTAAATGTGGTCACACTTGGTTGCACCCGACTGTACCATTGTCAAGTAAGCAATAGAGTTATTTAGTGCTTTCTTACCACATTTAACTATTTCCATACTCTCAAATGCATCCAATAATCTATTATTAGATACATTTTTAATCAACTTAAGATTAGTTATTCCTATTCAATGATTGTTTTCCAAAGCATGTTAGGCAACGCTTGACTTTTCTGTTCTTCCGTATCTTAAATGTGCTATGTGTTCTTTAAAACGAATGTTTATGGAGCGTTTAGTTTGCCCAACATATTTTAGATCGCACAGTCATTATAGCTAATTTCATAGATGCCACTCCTCTCCTTCAAGTCGACTTTGTTTTTAGGGTTTCCAAGGAAACCACATTTACCTATAAATAGTCTCGGTTAGGATAAGTTACTTTAGTTAATATCATCTGCCGATGATGCTAACTTGGTTAGCGAAACGCGCGTCCAGAACGTAACCAGTTGTGTTGTAGTGAGGTTAGAACTCTTGTATTGTGATAAGTTTATACTTTTCAAGGTAATTT
This sequence comes from Kuschelorhynchus macadamiae, assembly GCA_030620095.1. NCBI lineage: Eukaryota > Metazoa > Arthropoda > Insecta > Coleoptera > Curculionidae > Kuschelorhynchus > Kuschelorhynchus macadamiae. Next base: position 836,041 of record JAUTXW010002797.1, read on the forward strand.
AAAAGATCAGTAATGATATACTTCTCACAATTAGGAGTGGAAATATGGGTTTGTAGTTAAAGGGAAGAGTTTTGAACCCCTTAGGCTTAACACGAGCAGATTTAAAGCTTTTGGGAAAAATGCCCTTGTCCTAACTTTCACGCATTTTTATCGGGGTCGCTCTACAGCGACCAATCTTACCATATACCTAGATTTTCTGACCTCCTCTGTTAAAACAGGTCACTAGGTGGACTATCAGGATCTATACAGATTTATCGAAGGCATTCGATAGTGTACATCACAAGCTCAGTTTTTCGTGATATTTTAGTCACGTCAGGAGTGCCACAAGGTTCCTATATTGGACCAATATTATCCCTTCCCTTCATAAATGATGAATCGTCTTGTTTTAGGAATAGTAACTGCCTTTTGTTTGCTGATGACTTAAAATGTTTCACCTCTAATACGACTGACAACTCTTCGCTACAATCCGATTTGGATAGCCTCGTTGAATGGCGCGATTGTAACTTTCTTTTCACTAATGTTACCAAGAGTACCTCCATTCGTTTCACAAGATCCTCTAACGAGATTCTAAATACTTACCAGATTGGCGATATAGTTCTTGAAATTTCTTCCTCTGTCAACGATTTGGACGTCATATTTGACAGCAGTCTATTCTTTAAACAGCACATAAAGCAGGGCCATTAGAATGTTGGGCTTTATTAAAAGGTATTCTCAGCATTTCAATGAGGCTAAGGTTATTGTAACACCTTACAACTGCTTCGTTAGAAGCTTACTGGAATACTGTTAAGTTGTTTGGAAGCCCCAATATGCATGTCGCATAGATATGATCGAAAAGAGTTCAATGCAAATTTGAACTCGTTTGTCGACCGACTTTGCCTAAATTACAATAAATTTTTCTCCGACTGTGGTATCTTTAGCATTAATTAGCCTTCTGGCCCTCAAGAGACTCTTTAGATTCGGCACTGTTTAACTGTTTAATTATTTAATTGTTTGAGCTTTACTGTCCCTAACTTAATTTATGTTCTTTTTTTTTCTTAATGTTTTTAATTTGTCTATTGTATTTGTATTATATTTTATATTTTTACTTCCTTCGTAAAAGGGAACCTGAAAAAAGATTTTTTCAGATCTTCACGTTTCAGGGTCCCTAGATGGCAAAAAACATGTTTTCTCGATTCCGTCGGTCTGTCTGTCTGTCTGTTCGCGGCTTAACAAAAAATTACTTACCCGATTGATTTCAAATTTTGGTTAAAAATTAAGGGTTATATGGGAATGACCTGGTAACATTTTGGTAAAAATCCAATATGGCGAAACAAAATGGTGGCCTAGTGAAATGTTAAAAAAAATATTAATAGAAAACTACTCATCCAATTTATCTCAAATTTTGCAAAAACATCAAGTATTATGTTAGAATCAACTAGTAACATGTTGGTACGAATCCAAGATGGCGGAACAAAATGGCGGCACAGTAAAATATTTAAAAATTCAGCCTGAATAACTGCTTAATGATTTGATTTCAAATTGTGTGCTATAATTAATTGTGGTATAGCAGGGGTGCTCAAACTTGAACTGCTGGCGATCTACCTCAATATTTTTAGACTGCAAGTATGTGTGATGCAGGGTTGTCGTACATACACGATACATACACCCTACCTACTTACCTACCTACCTAGGTAGGGTGTACCGTAGCATATATAGATATTAGCTTTCCGCACAATATACATTATTGTAGTCAAGGTTTGGGTTAGGTTTGGTTAAGTTCTTCTCTACAATATCAATGAAAAAACTCATAGTTATTCAAAATTGCTAGTTTATTGGTTGTTACAAAACAAAAGAGTTACATATGGTGTTAAACTTAACTAAGGAGTGACTTTGGATGTTGAAGCGTAGCACTGCATGTCCTCATGATCGTCAGTTAGTCGATTGCGATATTTTGACTCAATTATCTTCATTTCAGAAAATGCAGACTCGCACAAGTAAGTTGACCCAAACATTGCTGTCAGCTGAAGGGCGATTTGCCTTAGATTCGGATATTTATCTTCAGATATAAAACACCAGAAATTTGTATCAGATGCTGTAGCTTTGAGATGTATATCTGATATAATCTGCACCAACTCGTTTTCAACAGAACATGAGTATATATTAAACTGATTTGCTATTTCAGTAGTTAATTCCTCAATGTTTTTACATGAAAAAGGATAACTCATAAATGATGCTACATTTGCCAATTTAGTACAATCATAAAAACGCATTTCGAATTTTCCCAAAATATTTGATAATTCAGCCTCATACGTATCATAATTCAACTGAGGAATCCTTGCTTTCAAAGACGGAAAATGTTTCAGATCCTTTCTTTTCAGTTGATCTATCATAAGTTGCAATTTACTTTTGAATGCGTTTACTGCGTTAATCATCTCAATAACAGTTTTTCCTTTACCTTGAAGCTCCAAGTTAATGGTGTTTAAGTGCATTATGATGTCAGTCAAAAATGCCAAATCAGTCAGCCATTTTTCGATTTTCAACATCTGAGTGTCATCAGCTCTTTCGTCTAGAAAAGCTGTTATTTCGGGCAATAATTCTTGAAACCTTTCTAGGAATTTTCCGCGACTCAACCACCTGACGTCCGTGTGAAGAACTAAATCAGTGTGTTCAGTTGACTCCCTATCTTTCAACTGCAACTTAAAGAGCCGCCGTTGCAAGCTACGTGCACGGATGGAATTCACAATTTTTGTTGCAATGCCCATAATTTCCTCCGTGTTTAAAACTTTTGAACACAAAACTTGTTGATGTATAATGCAATGGATTGAAAAAAATTAAGGGAAATCTTCATTAGCTCGACACAATGCCACAAAACCGGTTTTGTTTCCAGTCATCGGTTGTAATGCACACTAATTTATATATTGGTAGCTTGTAATTTTCTACAAAATTGAAGAAAACGTCATATATATCTTCGCCAAGGGTCTTCCTCTTCAGAGGAATGATTGTCAAAAATTCTTCCTTAGCCAACATGTCGTTGAATACCATCCGAATAAAAATACACAGCTGGGCAGTGTTTTTAATATCGGTGGATTCGTCGAACTGTAAAGAAAAGTATGTACATTCCATGATATCATTCTTTAGTTTATCTGCCATGTCCTGACTCATGACTTCAAAACGCCTTGTGACAGTCGGACGAGATAACTGAAGTTCTCTAATAGCAGACATGATTTCTGTTTTATTTTTAAAATCTCCAAATAAAGTCTCACCCGCTTCAATAAATGCTTCCTTCACAACCGATCCATCTTTGAATGGTTTCTTGTGTTTCGCCAATATATGAGATATTTTAAATGACACGATCGTAGCAGCTTTTGATTGTTTGGCTGGTCTTGTGAACATGGTTTGTTCTTTTTTCAAACAAGATATCAGATCACGTACTTTTCGTTTTCTTAATTCACTCTGTGGCGGAAAATCCTTTTCATAGTTTTTATGAACCGGTTTATGATGCCTCTCTAAGTTACCACGCTTAGGTATTGCAACTGATGCACGACAAATAAGACAAATGCACTTATCCTTCACCATACAAAACAAAAATTCTTCCTCCCAATCGTTATTAAAATGATACGTTTTAGATTTCTTCGCTGCACTCATGTTGTACTTTTTAATAATAAACTTTGTATCGCCGTAGTATTGCCTTCAAGTTGCAATTCAGAATGACTCCAATTCCTGCAGGCGCAACATTTATATCGGCGTGAACGAAAGTCTCGAATGTTCCCGTCAAACGGGCCGCCCGAAATTTCTAGGCAAAGAAGGCAAGAATAAAAGACGCGGCTTTTCTTTGACAAGTACCGCGCGTTCCTTTGATAAAGCCGCCTTTTGCCGCTAGCAGAGTGTTATTTTATTACGTAATAAATTTTTGTAGTTTAGTTAAGTACCTACTTATTAAAAAAAATTTTCTTCTCGAGATCTACTCAAAAAGCACTCGCGATCGACCGTTTGAGCACCCCTGTGGTATAGGGATCAACTAATAAAATAGTGGAAATAATTCACAAAACGGCTGCCAAATAAAATAGTTGTAACAGTGAAAAAATCACCCTCTTAGATTTTACACATCTTTACGTTCTAGCGTCGCTAAAGTATATGTTTTATCAACTCCATCGGTACGTCCGTCGGTCTGTCTGTCAGTACGCGGTATAGCTTAAAGACTACTTACCTAATTGACTTCAAATTGTGGTCAAAAATTAAGGATCATACAGCGATGACCTGGTGACATTTTGGTAAAAATCCAATATGGCGAAACAAAGTTACGGCCTAGTGAAATGTTTAAAAAATTATTATTAAAAAAGTACTCATCTGATTCAGCCCAAATTTTGCAAAAATATCAAGTACTATGTTGAAATCAACTGGTAACATTTTGATACGAGTCCAAGAGGGCGGAACAAAATGGCGACTTAATAAATTATTTAAAAGGTCATCATAAAAAACTACTTAATGCATTGGTTTCAAATTGTGTGCCATAACTTATTGTGCTATGGGGCTCAACTAGTAAAACTGTGTTGGTAATTCAATATGGCGGATCAAAATTGCGGTCAATTTGTAATAGTGAAAAAATTACCGTCTCATGTTTTATCAGTTCTGTCGGTCCGTATGTCGGTCTGCCTTTTTTAAATTGTCGACGTTTCGCACCTTTATTATTGCATCCTCAGGACACATATAGATTTTATATCCTGCATGAAACCCATATTATCAGTCTTTATCTACTACGTTGGTCCACAAATATCTTCCAGATATTATGTTAGAGTGGTGTATTATTTGGGGTTAGGATTCAGTAAAAAAAAAACAAAAGTCTTTTTTTAAATTGTCGACGTTTCGCGATTTTTGTATTTTATATTTTGCGCCATTTAGAGACTTATCTCTGTATTGTATGTATGACGAAATAAATAAATAAATTAGCTATGCTTATCTCGAATCTCCTTTCAAGATTTTAGACACGGATTAATGTACAGGGTGTTCCAGCGAGGACTGAACAGGGACCTATTTTCGACCTTCCTTGTATTTTGGAAAAATTCAAAATAGCCAATCGATGTATTTTTTCTTGTAGAATCCAAAAATGTCATCGAAAAAATATTTGAACCAGAAACAAAAGAGTTACGCTATGCATCAGGTATTTTTTAAATGGAATGTATCGTTTTTTATACGATTTTTGGAAAGAGTGATTTTTTTTATGTCCGTTCTGATTAAAAGATTTGATTTTGCGATAGCTGTTTATATTACATTTTAATGTTTTACAAACTAAAATTTTAGCTTCACCTGTTTAAAATATACGATAGGTTGGTATAGGTGATCAAGGTAAAACGACGTTTGAATGCTTTGTCAATAAAAATTGACATTATTTTAATTATTGTCGAAGTCTTCACCTAAAAAATATATATTTGACTCTGATCGAAATGAAATACTCTTTGGACGAGAGACTACAGATTGTTATGCTATTTTACAAGTGCCAAGAAAATGCAAGAGAAGCAAGAAGAAGATTTACTGCAAATTTTCATAGAAATATATCCATCAATACAATTCTAAGGATAAAAAACCTATTTGAGGAAAATAAAACTTTACATGATAGAAAAAGAAATTCAATAAAAAATAATTATTAAATAATAAAATAAAACTACTAATAACATAAGTTTTCAATGTGACAACATCGATAACCCCTTTGTAGCCTTTCTAAACTTGCTGTTACAATATGATTTTCCTGGTTAAGGCGGTTTATTTCATTGACAATTTTTCCCATGATCTCTTGAATATTTTCGTTTCGTTGTCTGTATACGACGTTTTTCAAATGGCCCCAAAGAAATGTATCCAAAACTGAGAGGTCGGGGCTATTGGGCGGCCAAGCATATGTTCCATTTCGCCCTATCCATTCGTTATGGCGCCGATTTAAAAATTGAACCACATCATGCACGGCATGAGGAGGCGCCCCATCATGTTGCCAAATTAAATTCTGATATTCTGCCAATGGTAAGTCTTCCAAAAAATTTTCAATTTCGTTTTCTAAAAACTCATAATATCTGTGCCCATTTAAAGTCCCGTTAAAAAATATTGGTCCCAAAATTGTATTGCTTTTTATCCCACACCAAACATGAATAGAATTCCTCCCTTGAAATTTAATAGTCTGGAACTTTTTTGGATTTTCAACGGCCCAGTGGTGACTATTATGTCTGTTGAATACTCCCAATGTTGTGAAAGTAGCTTCGTCGGTCCACACAATATTTTTGAATAAATCAGGGTCTTCGTTTTCTTGCCGAATTACCATTTGAGAAACAAATTGGAAGCGAAGTTCTTTTTGTGCCGGTGTTAGGTGCTGAAGTGGAAGGATACGAAAAGGCCTAAATTTATGAATTTTCAGAGTCCTGTGGACAGTCCCTCGGGTAACTCTTCTGCGCCTTACACCGCCACCGTACTGAACTTCCCGAACTGCATCCGAAATAGATTTGGTTGGATTAACTTGAAAATAATTTATAATGGCCTGGTCTCGATTTCTTCTTCTTTGTATATTTCTTTTTCTATCATGTAAAGTTTTATTTTCCTCAAATAGGTTTTTTATCCTTAGAATTGTATTGATGGATATATTTCTATGAAAATTTGCAATAAATCTTCTTCTTGCTTCTCTTGCATTTTCTTGGCACTTGTAAAATAGCATAACAATCTGTAGTCTCTCGTCCAAAGAGTATTTCATTTCGATCAGAGTCAAATATATATTTTTTAGGTGAAGACTTCGACAATAATTAAAATAATGTCAATTTTTATTGACAAAGCATTCAAACGTCATTTTACCTTGATCACCTATACCAACCTATCGTATATTTTAAACAGGTGAAGCTAAAATTTTAGTTTGTAAAACATTAAAATGTAATATAAACAGCTATCGCAAAATCAAATCTTTTAATCAGAACGGACATAAAAAAAATCACTCTTTCCAAAAATCGTATAAAAAACGATACATTCCATTTAAAAAACACCTGATGCATAGCGTTACTCTTTTGTTTCTGGTTCAAATATTTTTTCGATGACATTTTTGGATTCTACAAGAAAAAATACATCGATTGGCTATTTTGAATTTTTCCAAAATACAAGGAAGGTCGAAAATAGGTCCCTGTTCAGTCCTCGCTGGAACACCCTGTACATAGTATATGCACTCCAACTACTGTAAGTTGCATCGCTCTGTAGAGAAATTGCATCGTTCTGTACAGTAATTGGTAATATCGACTTTTCTTTTAGCTCCCAAACGCTTCCTGTGTCGACCAACGTTAATTGAGTTTGCTAATTTGTGCCGTTACGTGTGTTAAGAAAGTGTAAAACGATTCAGGAGTATTTATTTAATGCGAGCTTGTCTCATTAAAGCACGACTTATTCAGATTACTCGTGCTGGTGGTCTATCGCAGCTTGGCGCTATTTTTTAGCACACCCTAGTGGACAATTGTGATTTACGTATACTTAGGTTTTTCGTATACTTAATGTTGATTTCAGCAGAATCTTCCATTTTCGCCAGTCTATAGTTTCAAAATTAATTACCGAACATTTCTGTAAAAATCCAATATGGCGGACCAAATGGCGGCCTTACAGAATGCAAAAAAAATCATTATTAAGAAACTGCTTACCAAATTTTGCACAAAAATCAAGTGAACGAGCTACATACCGCCAAAAACAGAAAATATCATCCAAGTAGGCTTCTTTCATTTTGCGAAATGTCAGTTGTCATAAATTATTTATTGGATTTTGATGCAGCTCTAGAGTTGAGCTATTGTTACCGCGCCTCTAAGAATCATGATTGATGAATTGAAAGAACAAAGATATGTGATGAATCAATGTGTTTGTCTTGGAAAATCAGCAACGGAAATTTTTTCGATGATTAATACGGCCTTTGGGGATTTGTCTATAGCAAGATCTGCTTGTTTTCGGTGGCATAAAGAGTTTAGTAATGGCAGGGAAAGTTGTGAGTTGCAAGGCGGTCCAGGAGCTCTTATTGTGGCTCTAACTGAGGAAATATCTGTTGGAAGTGTTTTTACTCTTTTACACAACACAGTACGCAGTGGGTAAAAAAAAAAGACTCCAAAAAAAACACGTGCGCAAAATTCTGCCGCTAAAGTCCCACATGGTAGTACAGTAACTGCCATTTATTATAAACAAGTTTTGTTCCAGTTGATAAAGGACCACATCCCCAAAAACGACCTGAGCTGATTGGAATGTGGAAACTTTATCATGTTAACGCTCGCCTTCACGTAACGAATATAGTGACAAAGTTTTCGAACACTAAAAATATCAGGTCTGTACGGCATCCTCCATATAGTCCTGCTGTTTCCTCAAGCAAAAAAAGACCTCAAAGGACGACGATTTCAAACAGAAATGAATGCTATTAAGGCTTTAGAGGCAGTTTTAAAGAAGCTCTCAAAGAATGGCTTCCGCCATGTCTTTGAACAATGGCAGCACCCTTGGGATAAGGTTATTGCATTAAAGGGGCACTATATAGAGCGTGATAAAAGTATTGTTGTTTAAGATTAATAAATAAAGTTTTGGTAGCACTAGTCCTTGTCTTTGTTGAAAGGCCCTCGTATATAGAGGAATAATCTGGTATTTTCTATGCCACGCCCGGTCTGAAATTAGCAATTACAGGAATCGATCATGGTCTTCTGCTATTCTGAACAATTGCTCGGCACTCTGTATTCCAGTCAATTTTCGAATATTCATTAGGCATGATATTTGCTTTCTTCCAAGTTCTCATCGATCCTCAATGTTACTCTTCGTTATTCGTTGAAGGATCTCCTTACATACATACCCTAAATATTCCAGTTTTCTGGTTTTCACAGTTACCAGCAGCTCGCACGTTTGCATCACTGTCCAGGGTATTATGTAACCACATTTCAAATGCCTTTAAACAATAAAATTGATAGTGACCGCCTTAACTGTCCAGATTTCAGATCGATACAGTTGGTCCGCTGGTTCTTTACCCATATGTCATAAAAACACAAATACGACCGAGCTGAAATGACAATAATAAATGTTAAATAAAAAAAAGGCTAAAATCTAGGGTCAACAATTAAGGTCTCTACGGAGGTAGCCTTTACCACTGACCGTGGCATTAGGCATCTGGTCAGAAAACTCATTAAAGCACCGGAAAGTGCTTAAAAAGTTACACGAAACTATTTAGAAGGGGTCCTGAATTATGCACAGGGTACAAATATATTTTTTTGATATTTTTTCAATTCATGTTTGTGCATTTTCGCGTTAAAAAGATTTTTTGAGAAAAACTGATTTTTTTTTTAAATAGAAAAGTAGACGTTTGTGTGAAAACTAGTTACGGCGCCGGAAAGTACTCAAAAAGATACACAAATTGGATGGTTTAGGAAGGGTCTAGGAATATATACAGGTGTTACAATTAGGAGGTGAAGTTTGCACAAATAAACAGTTTTTTTTATTAACTTTTAAACTGCTTAAATCTTTTAAATACGGCTTTCAAAATTCTATGTAACTTTTAGAGTAATTTGTTTTGAAAAGATGTTGTGACAGCTCCCAAAAAAAATGTATTTTTTCCTACAACTTCTGAATTACTTCAAATTTTTATATACGATTTTCACAGATCCATGTAACTTTTAGGGGCGTCATTTATTTTTTTTTTGACATATTCAAAAAAAATCCTCGTAATTTCATTCTCAAATATAAATTCTCTAAATTTATTTTAGACAAACATTTTTGCAGCTGTCCAAAAAACGTCTAGTATTCCTAACTTTTAATTAGCTAAATTTTTTTTAAATGAAGAAAATTTAGCGGACCTTTGTTAATCAAAAATAGCCGTCAAGGTTATGATACTAGTAAAATAATAATAATAATAATAAATGTCTTTTATTTCAAAATATATACAATGTAGTAAATAAAAAAAAAATTAAATTGCCAAAACCTGGCGTAGTCTAGCTTCAGTAGCTACTCAACTCAACCAGGCAGAGACAAACTAAATACTAACTTACATATTTCCTTGGCGAGAATGTAACAATAAGCACTAATTCAAATAGGATCGAAAATAAGTGTGTAGGACTAGATACCTCTAGGTCAAGCATACGACTAAAACACGCACCCAGAGTCCCCATGGACAACCTGACATACCACTTGTTATTCGTTCAGAATGAAAGTTCTTAAATTGATTAAATTATGAAGGGTGGAAATTCCAGACTCAGGATTACAAGTACGATAAAGGCATGGACTTTCTTTTCAAAATTTGAGTTTCTTGATAACTTCTCAAAAAAATAAGACAGGAATACTCGACGGTATAATCTTGATCTAGAGTGCAAGTATATAATTAAATTTTTTTAGACATAAGTAATGTTTAAGTCTGGTAAAGGGTAAAGATTTCATTACGCTGAAAAAATTGAGTTCCTAGCTAACTTTTTATTATTATTATATTCACTTTGAAAATATTATATAGTTTTGCACTCTGACATGCATGACAATTTATTTAAATAAAAACATGTTTATTTTATTTATAAAAAAATATATGGACTGGGTGCAGTACATTAAAAACAAACACACAGATTGAACAAAGTTTAACTTTGATATACATAATTTAAAATGAACAACTAGGTAACTAAGATTGTCCATATTTGTCACTGGGGTAAAGTCTTTTGGATCTACACTACAAAAGGATCACTCGGCGCCTTCGGCGTTCTCACTTCGAAGCTTCAAGAAGTATACACTTGTCATAACTAAGTTTAAAGCAAAGACACAATTATAAAACATAATCTTGTAGAAAAAAATGCACTAAATATATATAAAAATAATTGAAATTTGCTTCTTTCACGGACTCAATGTTTGTCCTACGGCGGCCCTATTGACAGCAGTCAGCTATTTTGTTGGGACGCCTAATTCATGATGGCTAGCTATTTCGAAATCTTTGTATATCACATTATCATATTATCCCCTTAACTTAACGTATTTCTTGGAGGTATTCAGGCTCAGAAATATTTATTTTCCTAACAAGGGCTCAAAGTGGTACTTTTCCTGACGTAAAAGCAGTTAGACTAAAGCTTTAAGTGCGGAAAAGACACTTTGCGCTCTTTTCAAATGAATGAATGTTTGTATTTTGGTTGACATGGCAAAAAGACTGTTAAAATTGGAAGGTGGCAAAGAGAACTTCTTGTTGTCTTATTTGACATTGACAAGTATTGATAAAGGTCGTTTAATTAGTTATTAAATTTTGGTAATCTAATATGGAGTAATTTGGCAAAATTTTCTACAAGCCAGTGGCGGCTATTCAGGTGAAGTAGGTGAAGTGCTACTTTACCAGGAAAAATAAACAAGCAAACATCTAACTATATTTATTATATATCTCTTAAAATTTTAGTTTTTACATTCATTTATTCACCTAATTGGTAAAAAATAAACTGTACATCTTGAATAAATATTTTACTTGCCCGTTGGCAGCATGTCTTTTTAAAACTTTCAATCGAACTTTAACGGTGGCGCAAACCGCTTTGACTTTGCTGGAGGAGCTATGTTTAGTTTACTATTTTCCTACTATGTTGCCATGACAACGCGTACCCGATGACGTCGAGCCCAGCGCTATACAACGCTCTCGGTGAATTGCATTGCAGGAGCAGTACACTACACCTACGTGTCGTTCAGTTTGCGGTCGTTGTTTACTTTTATTTTCGCCGATTTCGCTGCAACCGGTGAGTTCCTTTGTAGTTAACTTGACTGTTTTGTGTTATATTTCTTTATGGCAGGGGTGCTCAAACTTGAACTGTTGGCGATCTACCTCAATATTTTTAGGCTACTTACGATCGACTCTGAGAGGCTGCAAGTATGTGTGAAGCAGAGTTGTCGTACATACACGATACATACACCCTACCTACCTACCTAGGTAGGGTGTACCGTAGCATATACAGATATTAGCTTTCCGCACAATATACATTATTTTAGCCAAGGTTTGGGTTAGGTTTAGTTAGGTTCTTCTCTACAATATCAATGAAAAAACTCATAGTTATTAAAAAATTGCGAGTTTATTGGTTGTTACAAAACAGCAGAGTTACATATGGTGTTAAACTTAACTAAGGAGTGACTTTGGATGTTGAAGCGTGGCACTGCATGTCATCAGCATACTTTTCGTAAGATGGTACGTAACCACTGAGTGCTAATCGCAAGCATGCTGACATATGATCGTCAGTTAGTCGGTTGTGATATTTTGACTTAATTATCTTCATTTCAGAAGTAAGTTGACCCAAACATTGCTGTCAGTTGAAGGGCGATTTGCCTTAGATTCGGATATTTATCTTCAGATATAAAACACCAGGAATTTGTATCAGATGCTGTAGCTTTGAGATGTATATCTGATATAATCTGCACCAACTCATTTTCAACAGAACATGAGTTCATATTAAACTGACTTGCTATTTCAGTAGCTAATTCCTCAATGTTTTTACATGAAAAAGGATAACTCATAAATGATGCTACATTTGCCAATTTACTACAATCATAAAAACGCATTTCGAATTGTCCCAAAATATTTTATAGTTCAGCCTTATACGTATCATAATTCAACTGAGGAATCCTTGCTTTCAAAGACGGAAAATGTTTCAGATCCTTTCTTTTCACTTGATCTATCATAAGTTGCAATTTACTTTTGAATGCGTTTACTGCGCTAATCACCTCAATAACTGGGAAATCTTCATTAGCTCGACACAATGCCACAAAACCGTTTTTGTTTCCAGTCATTGCTGGTGCTCCATCGGTTGTAATGCACACTAATTTATATATTGGTAGCTTGTAGTTTTTTATAAAATTGAACAAAACGTCATATATATCTTCGCCACGGGTCTTTCCCTTTCAGAGGAATGATTGTCAAAAATTCTTCCTTAGCCAACATGTCATTGAATTCCATCCGAATAAAAATACACAGCTGGGCAGTGTCTGTCATATCGGTGGATTCGTCGAACTGTAAAGAAAAGTATGTACATTCTATGATATCATTTTTTAGTTTATCTGCCATGTCCTGACTCATGACTTCAATACGCCTTGTGACAGTCGGACGAGATAACTGAAGTTCTCTAATAGCAGACATGATTTCTGTTTATTTTTAAAATCTCCAAATAAAGTCTCACCCGCTTCAATAAATTCTTCCTTCACAACCGATCCATCTTCGAATGGTTTCTTGTATGTCGCCAATATATGAGATATTTTAAATGATGCCATCGTAGCAGCTTTTGATTGTTTGGCTGGTCTAGTGAACATGGTTTGTTCTTTTTTCAAACAAGATATCAAATTACGTACTTTTCGTTTTCTTAATTCACTCTGTGGCGGAAAATCTTTTTCATAGTTTTTATGAACCGTTTTATGATGCCTCTCTCTCTAAGCTACCACGCATATGTATTGCAACTGACGCACGACAAATAAGACAAATGCGCTTATCCTTCACCATACAAAACAAAAATTCTTCCCCCCAATCGTTATTAAAATGATACGTTTTAGATTTTTTCGCTGCACTCATTTTGTACCATTTAATAATAAACTTTGTATCGACGTAGTATTGCCTTCAAATTGCAATTCAGAATGACTCCAATTCCTGCAGGCGCAACATTTATATCGGCGTGAACGAAAGTCTCGAATGTTCCCGTCAAACGCGTCGCCCGAAATTTCTAGAAAAGCGGCAAGAATAAAAAACGCTGCTTTTCTTTGACAAGTACCGCGCGTTCCTTTGATAAAGCCGCCTTTTGCCGCTAGCAGAGTGTTATTTTATTACGTAATAAATTTTTGTAGTTTAGTTAAGTACCTACTTATTAAAAACTTTTTTCTTCTCGAGATCTACTCGAAAAGCACTCGCGATCGACTGTTTGAGCACCCCTGCTTTATGGTGTTGTTACAACTTCAAATTCGAAGTTAGTAAATGTGATTGTTCAAGACTGGAACACAAAAAGACAAAAACACACAAACAAACTCTGACAAATCTGATAAAAAATCAATCCGCCTTGCGAAAGGATTTTTAGGTGAGATGAACGATTTTGAATTCACGTTTCTGGCCAATTACCATTACAAACGTGAGCTTGCTAAGCTTTCACCTGAAGAAATTGGGGCTAAGTATAGTACCCTTTTTTATGAACTATTGGACCATATTTTAATGGAAATGACACTAAGATTTCAAGACTGTGAAAAACTTACATTTTCATGTTTGGCAGGTTCTACCAAATTTTCCGAATATAGTTTAAAAATTTGTTACTGTTATATGGGCAAATATTTTTAAAAAGTCAACGACTTAAAAATGAGCTTGGTCTTATTTTTGCCAATGAGAGTAATTGAAATATATCGCTGCAATAGCAACTCAAAAAAATTAATAAAAATAAATATATTTTTACCGAAGCATATAAATTGTTTTCCCTTATTATGAAAACAAGTCGACAAGTGCTTCAGTGGAAAGAAGTTTCTCTTGCTTCAAATGTGTAAAAATTTATTTAAGAAATACAATATCTCAAGAAAGACTTACTTCTCTTGGCAGTATTTCAATTCAAAAGGAATTTCTGGAGGAGATTAGGGCAACTCATCCATTTTATGAGGATTTTTTGCTACTATGAAGGATAGGAGAATTGATTCAGTATACAAAATTTGGGTAAATCTTAAAAAAATATTCTACAGCCTCCTCATATAAAAAAATTTTGGAAAAAAAATTATTGCCATATTTTCTTGATTCATTTGCCCTTCACTTAACAAAAAACATGTAAAGTTCTGTTTAAAGACGATAATTCTGCGAATAAAAAAGTGGGCGCGAAGATTTTCCGTGCGCAAAGTTCAACAACTTAGCGCACGCTCTTGGAAAAACTATATTTTAAGTTTCATCCTTTTCTTGAATGACTGATTTAAGGAACTACTAATCGATAAGAGAAATGAGATGTTTATAAATCACGTCTTTGATATTTCATCGATTAATGTAAATTGGGTATAGATCCAACGGAACAATTGTATTCTTGCTATTAACGGTCAGGTAAGGATATATTTTGCAACAGCTCCCTACGACTCCTAATTATTGTCTTGTCTCCTATTTCAACTGGTTCAATGGGCCTTGGCAAGCCTACTTTTATTTCTAATCTAAGCAATGTTCCATTGTTCAAACTGATTTAAGAATGTTTTATGGTGTTATGTTGCAATAATTGCAGTGGGTGAGAATATAAATACAGTATACCCTCTTTGGGATATTTTCCAAGATAATTAACGAAACCTTTTGTTACACGAAATAGAACAAATTATCTTCTAGCACTGTTGTAGGTAAATCTATTCTCTCGATTTTTATGTAGGTTAGAGAACTTTTTGATTGATTAAGTAGCTTTAATCTGTTTCTTCATAACTAAAAACTAAGCCCGAACATTTTGTTGCATGTACTAGCTCCTTTATTTGAAGAGATGTCAAAAAATTGTCATTAAATTTTTAGGGCTTTTGAAAAACCTTCAGAATATGTTGTAAAAAGTCGTGAAAAAAATTACCCTTGGAGATTTTTCAGACCTTCACGTATCAGAGTCCCTAGATGCCAAAAAACATGTTTTCTCATTTCCGTATGTCTGTCTGTCTGTTCACGGCAGAGCTAAAAAATACTTACCCGATTGACTTCAAATTTGGGTCAATGATTAAGCATCATATGAAAATGACCTGGTAGTATTTTATTATATTTTTCTGATATATCTTCCACAGTATATTTAATAAAACGATTTTTGTATAAATTTGCTACCTTTAGTAGTTAACCAGTCGATAATTTATTGTTTTCTCCAAGATAAACTTGGTGTCTTCTCTATACGCCGTGAATGATAGTTCGTGTTATCCATAACCACTACCAAATCAGCCGGAAGATAACTTATTATTTCACCAAAATAAATAAATAAAAATAAATAAATGATGCCTTTATTATTACAAACAAAAAAATACATGAATTTTTAATTAACAATGTAACTTAGATTGGTTATGGAAAGTCTCTAGCGCAGCCTAGTTTCGTAGCTACTCTACTGAACCAGAGAATCAGCAGTAATTTTAAAGAAACAAGTTATTATATTAGCATTATTAAAAACTATTTAGGTTAATAAATGATGCTAAGACTGTTCCACAAATCAAACAAATTTCTATGGTGTCTACAATATGTTCTTATGTATATAGAATATAATTTTTAGAAAAAAAAATTAAAATAAAAATTGAAAAAGCACAAAGGTGTCAAAAAAGAAGCTAAGTGGAAAAAAATATAAAATAAAAAAAATGTGTGCACATTAAACTATCTACCTTGATTATCTAAAAGATACTTTTTGTATTTATATGTAAATCTTAAATAATCTAAGTTTACCAATTCTTCCAGTATGGAATTGTATAAACGAACGACGTTATAGCTAAAAGATCTCCGAAACAAGGCACTCTGATGAGTCGGTACCGTTAATCTAATTCAGGGGTGCTCAAACGGTCGATCGCGAGTGCTTTTTGAGTAGATCTCGAAAAGAAATTTTTTTTTAATAAGTAGGTACTTAACTAAACTACAAAATTTTATTACGTAATAAAATAACACTCTGCTAGCGGCAAAAGATGGCTTTATCAAAGGAACGCGCAGTACTTGTCAAAGAAAAGCGGCGTTTTTTATTCTTGCCGCTTTTCTAGAAATTTCGGGCGGCGCGTTTGACGGGAACATTCGAGACTTTCGTTCACGCCGATATAAATGTTGCGCCTGCAGGAATTGGAGTCATTCTGAATTGGAACTTGAAGGCAATACTACGTCGATACAAAGTTTATTATTAAATAGTACAAAATGAGCGCAGCGAAGAAATCTAAAACGTATCATTTTAATAACGATTGGGAGGAAGAATTTTTGTTTTGTGTGGTGAAGGATAAGTGCATTTGTCTTATATGTCGTGCGCCAGTTGCAATACCTAAGCGTGGTAACTTAGAGAGGCATCATAAAACGGTTCATAAAAACTATGAAAAGGATTTTCCGCCACAGAGTGAATTAAGAAAACGAAAAGTACGTTATTTGATATCTTGTTTGAAAAAAGAACAAACCATGTTCACAAGACCAGCCAAACAATCAAAAGCTGCTACGATCGCGTCATTTAAAATATCTCATATATTGGCGAAACACAAGAAACCATTCGAAGATGGATCGGTTGTGAAGGAAGCATTTATTGAAGCGGGTGAGACTTTATTTGGAGATTTTAAAAATAAAACAGAAATCATGTCTGCTATTAGAGAACTTCAGTTATCTCGTCCGACTGTCACAAGGCGTATTGAAGTCATGAGTCAGGACATGGCAGATAAACTAAAAAATGATATCATGGAATGTACAGACCCTGCCCATGGACTGCACGCCCCTGCATTTGTTATAATACTATGTAAAATATTATTAATATCTATAATGTTTGCTAATTTAAAGGAAAATGAAACATTGTTGTTAAATAAATTATTATTGTAAAATTCAATGCGTTCACTACAGTCAGACACGTTTTGAAAAAATGTACCGAAAAAATTATTTATATTATTTGGATTAGATAAAGCCCCAGGTAAGTGCGTTTGCTTTATTGAAGATATATTAAAAGATTTAAGAGTTTTCCAAGTATTTTTCGATTTTCTTTCATAGCATATGTGATTTAAATATTGTTTTTTCTCTCGTCTTATCATAGACAAAGTAAAATTTCTCAATCTTTTATAGTTTACCCAGTCCGTATCAAGACGCGTTCTTTTAAAAGTTTGTAATGATCTATTTCTTTGGGTCATAAACAATTTAATATTAGGAGTCAACCGAATAAAATCATAATTACGTACCTGAACAAGAGCATGTAATTCTGGACCATCCTGTAGGTGTGTGAATCTATTTAGTGGAAAATTGTGTTGTAGAAAGTATATCCGGAGTTTTACGATTAATATTCCAATTTATCATTTTAAAATTAAAATTTAGTCTACAAATCAAGGTCAAATTGAATCGATAGTCGGCTGTGTTTCCATGTTTTCTCGATTACTGCGTAAAAGTGGCAGGAAACAATAACATTATCAATTTATATGTACATATTAACGTAGCTACTTGTAAAAATAATACAGGATATTAATAAGACACAAATTCTGTAGGCGGTATGGTTTTTACATTAGGATTTCTCGGGCATCTAGGTGGTTACATTTTTGATCGAAATAAATAGAAATTCAAGAGATTAATCAAGTATTTGAGATTAAATTTTGCTACTGTTAAACATAGTTCTCATCTTTATAAATAACCAATTTAATAATTTTAGTTTCTTAGCATATGATTGATAGTTATCGGAAAACGGTTTTATTTGATGAATATCGACTATTTTTTTTAATCTGTTGTTATTTGATATGTTGATAAACTGTCGATAACTATATATATATATAATATATGCGGATTAATGCGTGCGCATCCGCTGTGATAGTTGGCTAAGCTGTGCCGGTCCGTAATTTTGTCAATTTTCACTAGTTTAATGAGTGAAATAATTATTAAAAGTTTTCCGAACATTGAGTTAAGTAATATCTAATGATGACTTGTGGAAATTCCAAATTAGAGGAAACCTCCAGAAAGCAGGGCAGTGAGTACCAAAAATTGAGTGATCGCATCGAAGAAATGGCGGCCACCTTCACGGAGAATTTCGATAAGTTTAAGAGAGATCTTAGCAATACCACTGCAGAAAATGGATCTCAAGGTCAGGTTGTCCGGATTAATGAGCTGTCTGTACGATTCTCTAACTCTGAAAAGTCAGTCTTAGACTCCCTAGAGAATTTAAAACAAGAATTACTTCAACTAAGAACTGATACGTCAAATTGTGTCATGGCGACTAATCAAACAAGTAGGGATCTATATTAAAAAACACATTAAATTTCAATTAGTTGAACTTGACGTCGTCGCAGATTCCTGCGAATTTTTATGTGTAAAATTTAATTTAGGTAAAAAATCAGTACTATTTGCAACTATTTACAAACCTCCTTCTTCGAACGTGGACAATTTTATTGAATGCCTAGAAGATATTATGAATCTAACCGTACCATTTTACGATTTTACGCTCTTTGTCGGTGATTTTAACATAGATTTAATAAAGCAGTCTGCATCGAATCTCGAAATGTACAATTTAGTTCAACACGTAGTGGATCCCACTCGTATTAATATACCGAATAATACTTCTAGTCTTCTTGATGTTATAATAACAAATAATAATCTTCAAGTACAGGATTGTAGAACAGTTAATGTATCTGAAGAGATATCGGACCATTGTTTAATTTATTCAGTGTTCAACCTGAACATAAAACTAAAGAATAAAATCATTGAGTTTAGAGACTATAATAGTATTAATTACAATTTGAGCAGGATGCCTTACAGATCCCTTGGGAAGCTATTTATTATACACTAGATATAAATGACAAATTGCAGCTTTTTAATGACAACATAAGTTTTCTAATAAATAAACATGCACCATTACAACGAAAAAAAATTAAAGAAAGGCCTTATACGCCATGGATAACAAATAATATTAAATTACTAATTAAGCTTAGAGACAAAGCATACAGCAAATATCTTAGTAACAAAACTGATCGTCGACTTAGGTATTATCGAGAATTGAGAAACTATACAAAACATGCTATCTCTAGAGAAAAAATCGCATATTTTAATTCTTTTGCTAATTCAAAAAGTAGAGATTTTTGGACTAAGGCAAAAAAATTAAATTTGACAAAAACACAAACTATGACAATTTTCCGGACCCATCCTCCATTAATGATTATTTTTCCAATTGCGTCTCAGGGGTTAATACAACTTCAAACATAAAACTCAATTTTTATAACCAAAGTAAGCATGCTAATGTAACATCTGATTTAAACTTTGACCTAATAGATGAAAATTCTTTGTTATCTATCACGGATCTAAAGTTATGTTTACCTTTTTGTAAAAATTCGCTCATAAATATAATTAATACTTGTATATTAGAAAATTGTTACCCTGATTTATGGAAAAAAGCAATAATAAAACCCCTAGCGAAAACAAATAATCCTAAAGATTTTAAGGATCTTAGACCTATTAGTATACTGCCAGTTCTTTCTAAAATAATTGAAAAACATATCTACAAACAAATCGTATCTTGTTCTGCTTCTAATAAATTAATACCTGAATGTCAATCAGGCTTTCGTGAAAACTTCGGTACTACTACGTGTTAAGTAAATCTTGTAAACGACATCAGGATCAGTGAGGATAAGAAAAAAATAACCTGCTTAGCTCTATTAGATTTTAGTAAGGCATTCGATACGTTGAGTCACGATATGCTATTGGCTAAACTTCATTACCTTGGTTTATCGGAAAACTCTGTAGCATTTCTAAGGTCTTATCTTGTTGAACGATCCCACTGTGTACTACTAAATGATGGTCCTGTCAAGCTCAAATCTCACTATTTACCTTTGACAACTGGGGTACCGCAGGGGTCGATCTTGGGGCCGTTGCTGTTTTCTTTATATGTTGCTGATATGGATAAGGGAGTTAATTTTTCGAAACTTCAACAATTTGCTGACGACTCTCAATTGTATATGTCATTTGAACCTCAGAATTTGGAAAATTGTATGGCTAATTTTAATCGCGATCTAGATTATCTAAACCATTTTGCGATGGATCATAACCTGAAGCTGAACGCAGCCAAATCGTGTGTAATTTTATTTGGAACTAATAAAAATCAAATAGCAGACATGTCAGGTAATCTAAATTTAAAAATTAACAATGCACCTGTGCCTGTCTTAAGTGAAACAAAAAATTTAGGTATCTATTTTGACTCCGGACTCTCACTCGAAACACATATTAAAAACAAACTTAAAGTTGCATATATGCGTCTTAAAAACCTGAACAAACTTAAAACTTACTTGCCAGAAAAAATTAAATATTATTTATGTAATACACTTATTTTATCTCTATTTGATTACGGGGACGTGGTTTATCATAGCTCTTTGGTTGGAAGAATTTCAAAATCTATTCGAAAGTTACAAAATACCTGTATGAGATTTTCTCATAATATTCCTTTTAGGAATCATATCACTCCATATTTAAATAATTTTTCAGTTTTAACGATGGCAAATCGACGCAAATTACGTATATATACGTTTGTCTACAGAATTTTAAAATCAGGTCAACCCCCTTATTTGAGTCTCTATTCGGACGCGAGAAAGAAAAGAAAAGAAAGCTTCGAAAATGCCAAATGTGATTTTGGCGAAACGTCAGCAAAACTGTTCTTTTCAGAACGACAGTAGTGAACGGATGTACACCCGGAATGAAAACACATTGTATTTTTCCATCCGTGAAGGAGTAAGAATCAACACATATATATATATATATATATATATATATATATATATATATATATATATATAAACAGGGTGATTCAAGGTCGATGGTAGGTTAGACGTTTACGGAAAACCGGTTGTAGGATTGTTCTGAAAATTTAATTTCTTGGGTAAACGAACCCGCCCTATCGATCTAAAATATTTTCAGCAATGCAGTGATGCCGCTTCTACCTAAAAGTCGTAGTAATTTGGTTATTCTAAATAGAACGCCCTGTATATTGTTACTTTTTTGGAATGGCTGACAAATTCTAAATATTGTCCCGTCATAACTCTCCTATACCGATTTCTACCTGTTTTCGAAATATTAATTAATTTTTAACTTACTCGATGAGAAAGAGGACTTAAATAAACCTTTTTCCGTACTTTTAGTTGATTAAAAATTGAGATTTGGGTAGTGGCTTAATAAAGTCGAGGGTATTTAGCTTCAATATGGAAATCGAATCGATATTATACAGGGTGATCCAAAATTACTGCTAACTCCATTAATTATAAAGAGGACAAAATCGCGATTTTTCTAATGGAACACACACTACATTATTTCAAAAACTGAAAGACAATTAAATTGGCTTACAAATGATATAGTGTTTCTATATCATTTAAAAAAATAAATTAGGGCCCTATAACTTTTTGACCTGACCCTGTATACTAATTCCGAAGGCGGAATTGAGTCATATGGGAAGAGTTATATAAGAAACAGTTTTCACATTTTCCAAGTTGTTTTATAGTTAAAATACGAGGGGTGTCTGAAAATGCAACATTATCAATTTAGCCCTGTATCTTAAAAACTAAAAGGGCTATGATAATTTTGTTAACAGCATCTTTAGTTTTACGAAAAAGTAGCACACTGTCGCTAGATACCCCGCAAAAGTACCCAAAATGAGAAACCCTGTACTGTTCCATTTTGATAATAGTAATGAATTTTATTCTTCTGTTCTGTACATCTCGAATAAATATTTTGCTTGACCGTCGGCGGCATGTCTTTTTAAAACTTTCAATAGAACTTTATTATGACAACTATAACAGTGGCGCAAACCGCTTTGACTTTGCTGGAGGTGCTACGTTTAGTTTACGATTTTCTTACTACATTGTCATGACAACGCGTACCCAATGACGTCGACCGCATGGAAGATTAATGTTAACTAGCGCCATACAACGCTCTTGGTGAATTGCTAACGCAGTTCAGTTTAGGGTGGTTGTTTACTTTTTTTTTCGCGGTTATTTTTGTTTACTTCACTGTTTTGTGTTATATTTATTTATGGTGTTGTTATAACTTTATTTGGTGTCGGGTTTATTAATTAACATTATTGATGAATCCGATAATGGATGTGGTTTGCATTTTGTTGGAAACTCCATTTAATCGATGGAAGGAACAAGATCAGAGTTTTAATCGTCATTCTGGTTTTCGGCGCACAAATGGTTATGTAGTAGTCAAATATTACAAAAATTGTTTTGCTGGCCTTGTTTACTAGTTTCCAATAAATATTCAGTGTGGAATAAGGAAGGATTTGCAGGTATGTTAAATATATTAAGGTCTTTACGTTACATGAAGACTCGGCGGAGCATTTAAAATGCGAAAAATGTTAAAAACATTTGTAAAAAATCAAATCACTATAGCTGATACTTTAAAAGAAAATGCTAAACTATATAAAATACATTTTAACGAAAACGTCCGATTAAATAAACTATTTATGTGCTACGTAATTGACGCAGTTTTGTACCTTACAAAACAAGAGTTAGTCTTTCGCGGCCATGATGAGAGCAGCGAGTCTATAAATAGGGGGAATTTTAAAAAGCTTTTAGGTCTATTAATATCGAGAAGTTCCCAAGAACTAAAAGATCATCACAAAAAAATTAAAAATGTTTTTACTGGTGACTCGAAAACTATTCAAAACGAAATAATTAATTATTAATTAAATTTAATTGAATGCATTTCTGATTATTTAAATGATCATGTAAAAAATAAAATAATGAACACACAGTTTTTTTCTGTGTAAGTGGATGAGATGACACCACTGATATTACGCAAACCTCCCAGTGCTCCATAATTTTAAGATACGTTAATTCAGAAGGTTCAGTAGTCGAGAGATTCTTAGGATTTTATAATGTCAGCTGCGATAGAACGTCGGAGAATTTATATTCTCTATTGTCTGGCCATCTAATGGCCAGTAAAGTTTAAAAATATTTCCAAATGTCGAATTTTTTTGCAAGTCTTAGTGGTATTCCCTCATTTTTTCATCACTCAGCCAAACGAACGTATGCTCTTACATCTGCATCTACGAGGCGTATACCAAAAATTACAGAAACTCGGTCTTCAAATTCGAAGTTAGTAAATGTGATTGTTCAAGTTGCGTTCTTAAAAAAAATCGTTTGACATTCATTTTTGCATATCCAATATAAAACGCTGTCGTGAGGCGCCCTGTAAAAAAAGAAATGAACATTTTTTTAATACCATGTTTGATAAAGCAAATTCTATTACAGAAATAAATCATTAGAAACGTGAGCTTGCTAAGCTTTCACCTAAAGACATTAGGGCTAAGTATAGAACCCTTTTTTATGAAATATTGGACCATATTTTAATGGAAATGACACTAAGCTTTCAAGACTCTGAAAAACAGATTCTGCTAAATTTTCAGAATATAGTTTAAATTTTCCGACTGGCTCGTTTGAAAATTTGTTACAGTTATATGGGGAAATATTTTCAAAAAGTCAACGACTTAAAAATGAGCTTGGTCTTATTTTTGTCAATAGCAGTAACTGGAATATATCGCTGCAAGAGCAAGTGAAAAAATTAATGAAAATAAAGATATTTTAACCAAAGCGTATAAAGTGTTTTCCCTTATTTTGACAATATCGTCGACAAGTGCTTCAGTGGAAAGAAGTTTTTCTTGCCTCGAACGTGTAAAAACTTATTTAAGAAATACAATATCTCAAAAAAGACTTAGTTCTCTAGGCAATATTTCAATTCAAAAGGAATGTCTGGAGGAGATTCGGGCAACTCATACATTTTATGAGGATGTTATAAATAAATTTGCTGCTATGAAGGATAGTAGAATTGATTTAGTATACAAAATTTACAAAGTCGTAAACATATATTCTAATCCTTCCACATAAAAAAAAATTCTGGAAAAAAATTGTTGCGATATTTTCACTTACTTTTTCACCCGCGAGCCGCCACTACAATTTTAGTGTTTTAGCCACGGAAATTCTTATATATCACACATTAGAATTCAGCACTATCTTAAGAAGATAAAATATCTCACTATTTAAACAAGCTCTATATATATATATATATATATATATATATATATATATATATATATATACAGGCTTATCCAAATTAAGTGTCCACCATTAGTAACTTTGTTATTAGTAAAGATACAAAATTGTTTAAATAAGCAAACTATTAGCATTTTCAATGCTCTTTAAGATGGAATCACTAAAAAAACAATTGAGCATCGCGTTTTCGAGTTTAGACAAGAAATACAATGTTTTTAAATGGAAACCCCTGTATATTATATTTTTTTCTGTTAAAGCTTGAAATTTTAAACAAAAAAGGTTATAAGGAAATTTTTCTTAAAACCAAAAATAACATTGATATTACAGTTTCTAAAAATTAACTGCAAAAATAATAAGAAGGCTATGAAAGCCACGCCATGTTTCGAATTAAGATATGTGATGGATTAGAGGATATCAGTTCTAAGTATCGAGGAGGCTTTGGAAAACAATGATAACGCTTTCTGTCAAAATTTGTTTACTTTTCGTCGTTGTTCCCTATGTTGTGTCAGTAATTAATCAGTTTTGTTGTGTCAGTTACTAATCTCAAAAAAAGAATGGTTTTTACCCATGAAGAAAAGTGTGATATGTTGGAATCTTACTTAGTGTGCAGAAAATCATCTTTGAGGGCAAAAGAATACTATGCTGAATTATATCCACTTCGCATTCAACCGCATGAGAGATATTTTCTGAGATTATACCGAAAATTTAGAGCCAATGATACTGTTTTTGCTAAAACCAGGGCAAAAAAGGATTTTATAATAAGGCCACGGAAATTGCAGTTATTGCATATTTTGAAGCCTACCCTGAGAATTCCATACCAGATATTGTCAAAGGCTCGAATTTTAGTTATGGCAGTGTGCATAGGATTTTAAAAAAATACAAATTTATTCCTTATAAGTACCGACCAGTTCAAGCGCTTTTGCCAGGAGATCCAGAGAGAAGAATTGTTTTTTGCGAATGGTACCTTAACTTTTGTCGCCAAAATGTAAATAACTTCCGTTATATTTTATGGACCGATGAATCCAATTTTTCAAATTCCGGAATGTACAATAGAAAAAATCATCATTACTGGTCAAGGGAAAATCTTTTGTTAGTACATCCAAGAGCTCCACAAGTCCGTTTCAGTTTTAACGTTTGGTGCGGTTTAATTGGGTCAAGAATTGTTGGTCCTTTTTTCTAACTAAGGCAGTCTAACCGGTGAAAGGTATGTGGCATTTATGAGTGAAATTCTGAATAATTTCTTAGATGAACTGGATCTCATAAGTAGACAGAATCTGCATTTTCAACAAGATGGCGCACCTGCGCAGAACTACAGAGGTACTTATCAACTTCTAAGTACTTTTTTTAATGCTCAGTGGATAGGGACAAATGGCCCCATTCAGTGGCCCCCGCGTTCACCAGACATGACCCCTCCTGATTTCTTTTTATGGGGATATTTAAAGGATCAAATTTACAAGTAAAGGTACGAAGACGTTAACGATTTAAAGGCTGCAGTTAGGGAAAAGATACACCAGATAGATGGTAGAACCATACTAAAGGCAGTTCGAGCAGTTCAGAAACGAGCACAAAAATGTATCGAAGAACGGGGCGGTGTATTTGAGCACCTTCTAAGAAAAAATTAGTTGTTTTGTTTTCTTATAATCGATGTTTGTAAAATTAAGATACTTTGCTGTTCTAGCTTTTGCTGTTAATTTTTAGAAACTGTAATATCAATGTTATTTTTGGTTTTAAGAAAAATTTCCTTATAACCTTTTTTGTTTAAAATTTCAAGCTTTAACAGAAAAAAATATAATATACAGGGGTTTCCATTTAAAAACATTGTATTTCTTGTCTAAACTCGAAAACGCGATGCTCAATTGTTTTTTTAGTGATTCCATCTTAAAGAGCTTTGAAAATGCTAATAGTTTGCTTATTTAAACAATTTCGTATCTTTACTAATAACAAAGTTACTAATGGTGGACACTTAATTTGGATAAGACAGTATATATATATATATATATATATATAAATAGTATATAACATACTGTATATTTAAGTCGACTTATTTGTATACAAACAAAATCGTAGTGATACGAATACTACCGCTGCAATCCATTCTTAATTGGAGTTATAGTAAATAACTGGGGTGTTATCTGGGACTTGGGACAGATTAGATAACGAACAGAAAAATCCTGAATATTTGCAGAATCTTCTGCGTCACATGAACATAGGTAAATGTTAGATATTGCCACATTATTATTCGTAAAGTGAAGTTTCTGTTGCATATTAATGGTGAAAATACTTAGCTTGGTAAGTTTAAGTGATCTATATATTTTACTGAGTACTTATGTTCCAGAGTATAGATTTTTAGTCGATAAAAAGTAGCCAGTGGTTATACACTTGGAAAAATCCAACAGCAGTACTGAATTCTGAAGTTTTCAGTTATACAGGGTATTCAAAACAAATGCGAAAGACTTAAGGGGGTGATTCTTGAGTTTATTTTAAGAAAAAATTTTCGTATCATATGTCCTAAACCTCATACCTTTTGAGATACAGGGTGTTAAACTTTTCAGAAAAAAATCTTTGTTTTTATAATATTTGGGGCACCATTCTAGATATCTTCGTGAAATATGGTACACATTTTCTAGGCATCAAGGCACATTTTCTGGTGTACAACATTTTTTTATTTCTACCAGTGGCGTCCGTACGGGATTTGCATTGCATCTTTTTAAAGAAAAAATGGTAAGCCACTGACATTTTTTCATTTCATTCATTCAAAATTCAAAACTTCTAAAGGGGTAGAAAGACCAGAAAGTTAGGGAGCTGAATAAAGAATTTAAATTTGATATTCCTTGTTCAAAATAAAGGGCCGTTTGTTATAAACGTTGGGTCAAAAGTCAACAATTAGGGAGATATTGCGGTACAAAGATGGTGGAAAAATAACGTTTTTATTTTTCATCTTAAAAACAAAAAGGATTAGAAAATGAAATTTTATGGGAATATTAATACTATGAAGAAACACTATCTGCATATTTTTTCACTCTTTTATAACGAGTGTTGAAAAATTGCGTTCTACTGATGAACTTGTGGCAGGTATTGTCAATACTAATTCACACAATTTCGACACTTCGGTGTCCAGCTCCTTGTCTTTTAAAAATCGCATTAGTCCCTTATATCATAATATCATCAGTTTCGTAAACCACTTTTAGTTCAGTTCAACACTTGGTCGAAGAACTGGCCATAATGAAGAAGAAGAGATTTAAAAGCATCTTCTAGAAAAGTTTTTCCTTTAAATGCATCAAAATTGCAGAGCTAGTTTATTTGTTGCTAAATTTGATCGATTATTTCATAAAAGAGGCGTCTGTATATTTGAACATCTCCCACCTTGTCTGTTCGAAGACGCTTGGCTTGTGGCTCTACATTTAACGTTATCGTTTTCTCCCAAAATAGGTCAGTCATCTTTTTTTTGACTTAACATGGACTTAAAATCATCCACTTTTTTTAGGCAAAAAGCAATATCATTTGTTTTAGTTTGTAATATATTAAAAACATTTTCCGAGAATGGAAATATTTTCAAACAGTCCAAAAACCCCCTAAAACTATTTATTGCTTCTGAGTCCCACGTTTCATTATTTGCTATTATATTCTCAAATAGTTCAATCAGTGATTCACGATTTTCAGATATTGTTAACACAAGCCTTCCATTATAGTTTCACTTAGTAGGAGCTACTTTGGGCAATCGTTTGTGGACAATGGAGTCCAAAGCTTGTGTACCTTTTGTTGACTTGAAAAAAAAAACAGCCATGCCACTTAAAATAACGAAAAATACTTTACACTCTTTAATGTGGTTGATGGAATGGGATAAAACTAAATTTAATTTATGAGCAAAACAATGGACAAACACATCACTTGGGAAAGTTTCTCGAACTTTAGCTTGCAGACCCCCTAATTGTCCTGCCATCACTGCAGCTCCATCATAGCTTTGAGCAACTAATTTTTTCTCTCCATTAATTTCTTTAGTAACGTTATAAACTAAAGTATATAATGCATCTGCTGTACGATTTTCGGACACATTCTTAAAACCTAAAAATCACTCTTGAATACTTCCGTCTGTTTTAACTTAGCGTATTACTACAGATACAGTATTATTGTCTTCCATATCGCACCATGCACGACGCGACGTACGTATCACACAACACACGGATAGCTGTTCAAACAAAGAACCTACTCCAACGATAGCTTCCGCCACCACTTAAAGCACGCGACTGAAATGCAAAAATTTCAAACAGCCGGTGGAAAGTTCACCTTTGGCTCGATTCACAGGAAATCAAGCATACAGGAGTTGGCTGCAGAGAAGCTAGCGGCCCGCATAGGTTGTATTCGATTCTATTGCTCGGTCGGAGTCAAGGCCGCATTTATTATGGGCTTGATAATTAAGATGATATTTTAGCATTTTTAATATAAACTAAATTAATGGTTTCCTATTTCAAAAATTACATTTTAGAAGATGTTTTGACTGCACGCCCCTGCTTTGGAAATATAATTCCGAGGCTTCTTCAGAATTTTCATTACTCTGTATAAAACATACCAGCTTATCATATTTTTCATAATTTTCATACGCTGCCATTGTTCGAAGAAATTGATAAATATCAACTAAATAAAAATACCAAAAGAACGTTTATATAACTGCTTTATAAACCAAAAGTCGATTCAAAAAGCGATGAATGTTTGACATTTATTTTTGTTTGTTGTCATAAACAATAGCCATAGCCTACTATTAAAATTTGCATTTAATTTAAGAAAATTGTCAATTATTTGCGTGTTTCTGAGAAAAAGTACATACTATTATATTAAAAAAAAGACAAATTTTATAAATATACAGGGTGTTCCATTTAAAAAATAAAGTAGGGTCCGATAACTTTTTGACCTGACCCTGTATACTAATTCCGATGGTTCGAGTTCTATGGGAAAAGTTATATAAGAAACAGTTTTTACATTTTCGATAAAATATCTGATAATTGATTGACTGGCCAGGGGTGCCTGAAAATGCAAAATTTTGAATTTAGACCTGTATCTTAAAAACTAAAAGGGCTATGATAAATTTGTTAACGGCATCTTTAGTTTTACGAAAAAGTAACACACTGTCGCGAAAAGCTCAACTTTCTATCTACAAAAATAACGGAGATACCCCGCAAAAGTACCCAAAATGGGACATCCTGTAGAGTAATAACATCGAAAAAATGTCCCTCGCTCGCAACGTTTGTCAACAGACCTTCCCAAGTAGTTTTTGAATTATGTATTTATATATTCTTCAGAACTTATATAATTGAATGTCGGTAATTTAAGGTCATCACGCAACAACAATAAAAACGCGTTATTGACAATGAATTCCTTAACGGGTTTTGAAAAACGAAATTAAAATCTCGAAATCGATTGCCTGATTGCCTTATTGTTATTTCTCTAAAGTAGTTGCGTATCGAAGAAAACTTATTGTATCGGTTTATCTATGGGGATTAACGATTTATTTGTTTTAATTATCTTTCTGGCTTTGTTAGTCTGTTTACTTTATTTTCTGGGTTGATATAGAGGTATTATTGGCAAGCGATCCTAGCATGTTTTATTATTAGAAATGACAGGGGGTTTGTTTGAACACGTTTTATTAGAAACATATTTGGCTTTCATTAATTTTTCTATATTATAGTTTTAGTTAGTTTAGTATAGTTATTAGCTGCAAAAATAAGTATCTATCTATATATATATATATATATATATATATATATATATATATATATATATATATATATATATATATATATATATATATATATATATATATATATATATATATATATATATACACATATATATATATATATTATATATATATATATATATATATATATATATATATATATATATATATATATATATATATATATATATATATATATATATATATATATATATATATATATATATATATATATATATATAATATATATATATATATATAAATATATATATATATATATATATATATATATATATATATATATATATATATATATATATATATATATATATATATATATATATATATATATATATATATATATATATATATATATATATATATATATATATATATATATATATATATATATATATATATATAAAAAACGATATCATAGCAAGCTTAGATGTCAAATCGTTATATGCCAGTATTCCCATCGACGAAGCATTGGACAAGATTGCTATGAACGAGGATTTCCAGGCACGTATAATACAACTCTCGGACTATTGCCTTAAAAATACTTATTTTTCATTCAACGGGCAAATGTATAAACAAAAGGATGGTGCTCCAATGGGGTCCTCGCTATCACCAGTAGTCACGAATTTATTTATGATATACTTCGAGAAAGAAGCTCTTGAGAAAGCAAGTTTAAACCCAAAATTATGGATTCGTTATGTGGATGACATATTTATTATATGGCAACATGGTCATGCAGAGCTATAAATTTCTGACTCACGTATTCAATCCACCCCAGAATACAATTTACTCTAGAGTTAGAGGAAAACAACAAACTACCATTTTTAGATGTTTTGGTCACAAAACTACACAACGGACATTTCGAATACACCGTGTATAGAAAACCAACACGTACAGACAGATATTTAAATGCAAAATCACATAATCACCCAGCACAAATTTAAGCTGTGGCAAATACTCTAATATCTAGATCCGTGCGACTAACTGAAACACAGACGAGACAAAACGAACTTAAAGAAAAATGGCTACACAAATCGCACCATAGAGAAAGCTATTAATGCACAGGTTTCCCGAACAACGAACAACCAAAAATATGAACCGGGAAAGCAACGAGTAGTCTTACCATATGTAAAAGGCACAACAGACAGAATCGGAAGAATTCTGAGGAAACACAACATACAAACAATACACAAGCCACAAACAACTATAGGTAAACTACTCGAAAACCCAAAAGATAAAATCAAACTGGAAAACCACAGAGTGTACAGTATTCCGTGCCAGGACTGTGAAAAGTTGTACGTAGGGCAAACTAACAGGCGAATATCAGCAAGAGTGGAAGAGCATAAACCCACGCATCAAAAATAAACAAACAACCTCAGCTTTATTCCTACATCATCAGGAAACCGGCCATAAAATAAATTTCGATGGGTGTAGGGAGATTGCCAATATAGAACATTATAAGACCAGAATAATCCGAGAAGCCATAGAAATTGAAAAACAAGGTGATATGAATAAAAGGGATATATATACCAACAGTATATATCGACAAATCTAAAATATATACAACAGCATCATCCGGAAATATATATAACCTTCGGCCCCGATATATATATATATATATATATATATATATATATATATATATATATATATATATATATATATATATATATATGAAAACACAATATATATATATATATATATATATATATATATATATATATATATATATATATATATATATATATATATATATATATATAAAAACTAATTATCCAATTTCCCCAAATTTTGAATAAAAAAAAACAACAGGAATAAACTGTTTACATATTGGTATGAGTATAAAATAGCAAAACAAAATAGTGGCCTAATAAAGTATTTAAAAAATCGGCCTGAAGAAACTACTCATTAGAATAATTTTAAAATATATTTGCATTAAATGTGATATAGAGATAAACTGGTAAAGTTATGGTACGAATTTAAGATGGGAAAACAAAATGACCGCCAAATATATTTTTTAAAATCAACGCAATCATTTTTTTGTTCAATTGAATGTGATACAGGGATAGATTTGTACGAAATCAACATGACGTAGCAAAATAGCGGTGTGTGTTAATGTAAACACTACTTAACAGAATTTATTTTAAATTGAGCTTAAAAACCAAGTGTGATATAGATGGTAACTGGTAAAATATTGGTAGGAATCCAATATGATGAAACAAAATGACGCCCAATAAAAATGTTTGAAAAGACAGTATAACGGGTGGCAATGAAACTACTACCCAGGGCGTGAACATTTGTAACATAAAAACAATTGAATATTGTTTCCGGTTTCCCCGGAAATGACCGCGACTTCGTTATTTTTAATGGAACACCCTGTATATTTTGTGTTTTTTGAACTCTCCCAATAATTCTAAACAACTTTTGTATAACTTCATCTATGTCTAAAATATACAATGAGGGCATAAAGTCTGGAAACCTGGAGATATGTCAAAAACTATACAAGTTAGGTAAAAAAGTTTCATATAAAAGTTGTATAGTTCCTTACGATTTATGATTCAAAAATGTCTTGAAATATACAGGGTGTTTTAAAATCAAGTTACACGCCAAAACTTCAGAATCTCTAATGGAACACCCTGTATATTATTTCATTTTAAGAATCTACATGAAATTCTGATCATATTTTATTAAGCATACCCTATCCCTAAAGTCAACTGTTTTTGAGATAAATAAAATGAGAAAACTGTTTTACAAAATTTTTTTAATAACGATTAATAACGATAGTCTAAAATTCTAAATGATGCGTTTTAACGTAATAAATGCTGGAACTGTTGTCCGTTCACCTCCTGACAATATCCTAATCGATTGATGAACTCATGTTGTAGATTTCGAATGAAAGTAGGTGGGATTTGTCGGATTTCATCTCTTATACGATTTTTCAGCGCATCGATATTAGGAGGTCTGTTCAAATAAACTTTGCTCTTTAAATATCTAGAAGAGTTAAGTCCGGGGACCTGGCCGGCCATTCGTAGGGACCACGACGTCCTATCCACCTGTTAGGAAATATTTCTCTGAGATACTGCCGAACAGGTAGCGCCTAGTGAGGTGGTGCTCCATCTTGTTGGAACCACATTGCTGCAGTAGGCATATCGGGCTCATTACCTGGATACAATTGAGCTAAGGCAGGAATCAACTCGAGTTGTAAAAAATCAAGATAAATTTCGCCGGTTAAATTTACGTCGAAAAAGTAGGGACCTATAATTCAATCTTGAAATATTCCAGCCCTCTGTAGACCAATATCTACAGTTTTGTCGGTTGACAGTACCATTAAGAAAAAAGGTGGCTTCATCGGAAAATAAAATATTTCTATAAAAGAATGGATCCAGGTTTCACCGCTCTTGCATACTTTCGCAAAACTCAAGTCGGCGGTCAAAGTCGTCTTCATTTAATTCATGGATTAATCTTATTTTGTAGGGATGATACTTTGCCGTGTGCAGAATATTTTTTACCGATGATTGACTAAGGTTTAAATCTAATGCTACTTGACTTGTAGGTAAATGTGGATTTTCGTTATAACTGAGTAAAACATTCAATTTCATATCATCATCTAGTTTTGGCCTACCTGTCCTGGGAAGATTTTTCACAACCATGATCACGAAATTTTTTGATAATTTTGCTAACTGTGGATTTTGCAATTGCTTGTCCTCGCTCGGGATGCGTATTATTAAAAAGTTCACATACTTTCGTCAAGATTTCTTTGGCGATCTCCCGATCCAAACTTCATAAGAATCTCTATTCTTTCTGAAAGCATTTTTATCAGGAAAAAAGTAACTCTCCAGCAATATGTTAAAAATTGACACAGTTTATTGTCAGTACATGACAGTTTCTATGGGAGTTCTAAAATAATCCACCAGGTTTCACTATGCATAGGGAAATGAGGTAATTTTGTTTAAAGCCAAATTTCCATTTTCTCATTTTTTTATCTCAAAAACAGTTGACTTTAGTGATAGGGTATGCTTAATAAAATATGATCAGAATTTCATGTAGATTCTTAAAATGAAATAATATACAGGGTGTTCCATTAAAGATTCTGAAGTTTTGGCGTGTAACTTGATTTTAAAACACCCTGTATATTTCAAGACATTTTTGAATCATTAATCATAAGGAACTATACAACTTTTATATGAAACTTTTTTACCCAACTTGTATAGTTTTGACATATCTCAAGGTTTCCAGACTTTATGCCCTCATTGTATAGTTTTCCAAATAAAGCCACTTAAAAATGTTTCATAATTCCCGCTTAATTGTATTTTATGGAAAAACGGAGTAGGCCAGGATAAAAACAATTACAGTTATTTACTCTTTATTCAAGCCTTCAACCAACAAAATGTCAAAAAAGAAAATGTCCCTAGTTTAAAAAAAAAGAGTTTTTCGCAAATCGATATTTCAAGTTTTGATCAGACCCTGTACCATAGCGGGTCAACTGACTAACATTATAAAAATAGGGTACCTAATTTTCAATTTTGTAGTTGTTTATGAAAGTTATGTTAATGATAACTTAACCTAGTGTGATAACTACCTATAAAGTATAAGTTTTGCTAAAATTAAAATAATCATATTAGCCTTGAGAGAGGTTGCTATAGATTTTAAAAACAACTGAATTTTGACAAGTAACTTTTATCACATGTGGGCTTGGCAGATTATTGCACTTTTGCAAATTTTCGTGCTTTACTTGGTGTCTCTATTGGCGTAGATTAAAAGTTCTTTGTAATCCCTTTAAAATGGCAAGTTTTTCAAGGGCGGAACAAATAGTTATGCTTCTCGTTTATGGCGAGTGCTTGCAAAATAAACGGCTGGGTCAAAGACTCTTCGCTGAGTGATACCCCGACAAAAACCAATCCTGCTATGCCTATTTTCCGTGGATGTGAAATGGGTTGTTAAATGACTATGTACTGAATTAAATTGGATCACACTTTACTATTTCTAATAAAAAGAAAGATTCATAATGAGAGAAGTTCCGGGTAAAGGAAATTTTTTAAATAAAATAACAAATCTAAAATATAATCATAACATATTTTTATTGAAAACAATACCACATTCCATATAAATATTTACTTTGCTCCTTTTGACTACATTTTTTGAAAATATATATCATTCAAAGTCACGAGGGAAAGTAAAAAACAAAATATTACAAAAAAATTATGGTAATAGAGGCGTAAAAAGAAAATCAAATAATTGAAAAAATGGAATTAACCCATCACCGAACTCGTTTTCGTTTTTAATAACCTGTTATATGTATAAACAAGATCAGAGAAACATCCTAATTTATATATGTAAAATGTTTACCTAATTTCTTCATTTAATTTCAAAGTTATATTTTTAGAAAAAAGGCAAAGTTCCTTTTTTTTTGTACACTTGACATTATAAGCCTTAGATTTAGGTACAAATTGATAAAAAAACGCAGTAACAACACTCCTTTAAAATCTTCTTATCATATAAAAATAGGAAAATACAACATTTTATCATTTTCATCTGGTTATTGGTGCAGTACTGGTAAGAAATTATCATCAAACATGTTCTGCTGGTGTAAGGTATATGACTATTTATTATTAACATAGTTATGCTTAAAATATCTGCGACTAAATTTCTAGTGTCATTTTAGTTTTTGTGGCAATTATTTACACTATTTCCTGTATTTGTATATCTTTCTTGAGTACATATATTGCTGTATTGATCTTTATACTGTTATTATTAGGGCAAAATACACACACACACATATATATATATATATATATATATATATATATATATATATATGTTGATTTTTACTCCTTCACGGATGGAAAAATACAATGTGTTTTCATTCCGGGTGTACATCCGTTCACTACTGTAGTTCTGAAAAGAACAGTTTTGCTGACGTTTCGACAAAATCACATTTGGCATTTTCGAAGCTTTCTTTCTCCCGTCCGAATAGAGACTGAAGTGTTGGTGACTGCGACGCTTCCTTTTATACCCCCACTCGGGGCCGAAGGTTATATCTGCGCAGACGTTGGTCGTTATTTATGTTTTCCGGATGGTGCTGTTGTTGTTGCGCTAATTGCGCTTGAGTTTTTGCGATTTTAGATTTGTCGATTATTGTCTTCCATACTGTTGGTAGTTTTAATGATTCGTCCCTTTTATTTAAATCACCTTGCTTTTCAATTTCTATGGCTTCTCGGATTATTCTGGTCTTATAATGTTCTATATTGGCAATCTCCCTACACCCATCGAAATTTATTTTATGGCCGGTTTCCTGATGATGTAGGAATAAAGCTGAGGTTGTTTGTTTATTTCTGATGCTGAGTTTATGCTCTTCCACTCTTGCTGATATTCGCCTGTTAGTTTGCCCTACGTACAACTTTTCACAGTCCTGGCACGGAATACTGTACACTCCGTGGTTTTCCAGTTTGATTTTATCTTTTGGGTTTCCGAGTAGTTTACCTATAGTTGTTTGTGGCTTGTGTATTGTTTGTATGTTGTGTTTCCTCAGAATTCTTCCGATTCTGTCTGTTGTGCCTTTTACATATGGTAAGACTACTCGTTGCTTTCCCGGTTCATATTTTTTGTTGTTTGTTGTTCGGGAAACTTGTGCATTAATAGCTTTCTCTATGGTGCGATTTGTGTAGTCATTTTTCTTTAAAGCACTAGATATTACCTTAAGTTCGTTTTGTCTCGTCTGTGTTTCAGTTAGTCGCACGGATCTAGATATTTGCCACAGCTTGAATTTGTGCTGGGTGATGATGTGATTTTGCATTTAAATATCTGTCTGTATGTGTTGGTTTTCTATACACGGTGTATTCGAAATGTCCGTTATGTAGTTTTGTGACCAAAACATCTAAAAATGGTAGTTTGTTGTTTTCCTCTAACTCTAGAGTAAATTGTATTCTGGGGTGGATTGAATTTACGTGAGTCAGAAATTTTTCGAGCTCTGCATGACCATGTTGCCATATAATAAATATGTCATCCACATAACGAATCTATAATTTGGGTTTTAAACTTGCTTTCTCAAGAGCTTCTTTCTCGAAGTATATCATAAATAAATTCGCGACTACTGGTGATAGCGAGGACCCATTGGAGCACCATCCATTTGTTTATACATTTGCCCGTTGAAAGAAAAATAAGTATTTTTGAGGCAATGCTTCGAGAGTTCTATTATATGTGCCTGGAAATCCTCGTTCATAGCAATCTTGTCCAATGCTTCGTCGATGGGAATACTGGGATATAACGATTTGACATCTAGGCTTGCTATGATGTCGTTATTTTCAAGGACGATATCTCGTATAATTCGAGTGAAATCCTCCGAGTTTTTTTACAAATGAATCAGCTTTTTCTACAGTTGGTTGCATAATTTCAGAAAGGTATTTCTCCAGTTTTTGTAGCGGCGAATTAACAGCACTAACAATAGGTCTGATAGGCGCGCCTGGTTTGTGTATTTTTGGTAAACCATAGAGTTTAGGACATCTGCTCGACTTTTCCCGTGGTATGATTTTTTGTTGAATTTCGGGGTTTATTGATGAACTTTTTATTTTATTTTTAGTTGTTTTTTCTAGGTACGTTGTCGGGTCCCTTGGAACAGGCCTATAACAATTGTCTTGTAGGATATCCTGCATTTTTTGTACGTAATCTTGAGTATTCATAACCACAGTTGCGTTTCCTTTATCTGCTGGAAGGATTGTGATGTTTTTATTTTTTCGAAGGTTTATTAGGGCCCTTTGTTCAGTGGCATTTAGGTTTTGTTTTCGTGTTTTGCTTGATCTTAAAATTCTTGCCACCTCTTGTCGAATCTCCTCTGCTTTTGTTTCTTCAGAGGAGTCAAGGACAGCTTCCACTCCAGCTATTATTTCTTCTTTAGGGATTTCCTTAGGAGATATCGCAAAATTAAAACCCTTACTCAGTACGGATTTTTCACTTTCTGAGAGACTGTAGGATGATATATTATGTACTAATTTATCG
The DNA here is from genome assembly GCA_030620095.1 of Kuschelorhynchus macadamiae. Classification (NCBI taxonomy): domain Eukaryota; kingdom Metazoa; phylum Arthropoda; class Insecta; order Coleoptera; family Curculionidae; genus Kuschelorhynchus; species Kuschelorhynchus macadamiae. The sequence continues at coordinate 874,400 of JAUTXW010002797.1, forward strand.
ACGTCTACTGACGATCTTTGTGGCTGACTCGACTTTCTTAGAAGATTGTCATACTTTTTCGAAAGTTTATCTGTCTTAATATTCTTATTTGTTTCTGTTCGCCAAAAAGCCAAAGTTTCTATGCGATTCCACAATAAAGGGTGAATGATGTTACTTAGTTTAAGGTGTAACTTTAAAAGTTCTTTCTCTGTCTCGGCTAGTTGTTTTCTAGTTTGATGGATTTTTTCTTTTAATAAGGCCTTACTAGCATTTTGAAGTATGGTGTTAGTTTTTCTAGTTTTAGTATGATAAGACAACCGTGTAAAAGTAGGAAGTAAATCGCTGTCACGACACTTAATTTGAAAGGTTAGATCACATAAAAGATTAGTTTTCTTACCTCTCAGTCTCTCATACATCTTGATTGTCTTGAAAATCTCCTCCCCGTAGAGGTGTATAGTGTTGAGTCTCTATTCGGACGCGAGAAAGAAAGCTTCGAAAATGCCAAATGTGATTTTGGCGAAACGTCAGCAAAACTGTTCTTTTCAGAACGACAGTAGTGAACGGATGTACACCCGGAATGAAAACACATATATATATATATATATATATATATATATATATATATATATATATATATATATATATATATATATATATATATATATATATATATATATATATATATATATATATATATAGTTGGCGCATTACCTTTCTGGAATGACGTCACGCTGGTTTCAAATAACGTATTTCTTATATTATTTATATTTCAGCGATGATTCCTAACCTAAACGTATGCAGTGATGTAGATAGGAAGGGTGCGTTCAGCACTGGCTAAAGCGAATTTAAAATTGGCATTTTCTGTACAGAAAGCGCTGCAACTTGTCGAAAATGGCTGGCAAAAAATTAACACTCTCATTGCCATAAAAAAACCCTCATTTTGCACACTTAATACAAAAATAACTATTATAACTTCAAAAACTAAAATTATTTTGCAAATAAGACTTTACTAATATAAATTCTTTCATCTTAGTCTTATTCTTTGTTTGCAATGTAATAAATTGACGCCAGTTACCCATTTTCATCAAAATTATTTTAATTCTCAATTACAGACAATACTGAAAAAATATTAAGAAAAGGGGAATAACGAACGATGAATTCTTTACATCCAGAATGTTTCAAAAACAAAAAGAGGTAAAAACAAAAATCACAGATTACTTAAAGAACAAAATAAGAGATATGATCTATTGCGTGTATGCTAAAAATGAATATGTTACAATGCAGACTTTGCTTTAAAAACTAAAAGAGAGAAATTAATGTATAACTAACTAACTTTAAAAATAAAAACTACTCCCCTTCACTGTCTTCAGAATCAGAACTAAATTCTTCATCGTCACTGCTGTCTTCGTCGGTACTAATTACAAGTGGGGCAATGTCTGAAGCATCACATATCTGTATTGTCTTCCAAGCTTCTTGGATTACCCTTTCTGTGTGGCTGACATAATTTTTCCAATGCTCTGAAGATACTTCATTTATCGCTTTTTCCCACATGGCCAAAACTTCCGATGGTGTCCCCTTCAGACTAGCAATGTATTGGTCGTATTTCCTCTTACACTCAGACCATACCATTTCAATAGCATTAAATTGACAATGGTATGGAGGAAGTCTTAGTATTTTGTGGCCCAAAGGTTTCACATATTCGTCAAGGTAGAATGTTTTTTCAATGTTACAATTTTTTTCTACAATGCTCCATATTTCATCCTTCATGGCCCTCTCTGGGAAGTCAATGTTCTTTTCTTTTAACCATCCAATCAATCTCTGCTTTGTCCATGATTTTCTTGGAATATCCTCTAAAAGGCCGGAATGATAGCTTGCGTTGTCCATCACTATCAAACTTTTTGAAGGAAGATTTGGTACCAATTGGTTAAACCAATTTTCAAAATTTTGCTTGTTCATATTGTCATGATAATCTCCGCTTTTTAGTCCACTTTTAAATATTAAACTGGCCCCCTTAATAAATCCTTCCTTTGATCCAGCGTGAACTACAATATATCGATGACCTTCACTAGCTTTTTTAGAACTTGTAGACATAGTGTTATCTTGCCAGCTGTTTCTAAACGAACCTTTACTAAAAATCCAAGTCTCATCAATAAATACGGTGGTATAAGCATCTTGTCCTAGATTTTGATTTTTGACATATTCTCTCAAGAAATTGATTCTCTTGTAGACGATGTGGGGCAAATCCATCAGGTATTTTCTATTATTTGATTTCTTCCACTTAAAACCAATACTTTTTACGTATTTTCTTAGCGAGGTGATGGAAAAATTAAAATATTCATTTATCTCTTTTAGTTTTTTAAGCAAAGTCTGCATTGTAACATATTCATTTTTCGCATACATGCCGTAGATCGTATCTCTTATTTTGTTCTTTAAGTAATCTGTAATTTTTGTTTTTACCTCTTTTTGCTTTTGAGACATTCTGGAGGTAAAGGATTCATCCCTCGTTATTCCTCTTTTCTTAATATTTATGATTGTTGTATGGCTAAGTTTTGTTGCATTTGAAGCTCGTTCAATTATATTATCAGTTTGCGGAAGGATTCCATTTTTAGCTTGCTCTTTTTCCAATTGAAAAAAAGCCAAGATATTCAAAACTACTAGCTGTGATTGCTGATTATATCTTCGCGGCATCTTGCAAAAGTTTAAAAAGAATCACAACAAATCAATGTCAATTTTGACGAATATATTCTGAAAGACACATAACCAAAACCGGCATTGACTGTTGTAAAGAAACGACAATGAGTTTTTTCAAAATGTTTTTGTCACTGTCAGTTAACATAAATCAAACAAAAATAACCAAAAATGACGTCATTCCAGAAAGGTAATGCGCCAACTTTATAAATATATATATATATGTTAAATCACTTTCTTGCGAAATTACTTTTTTAAAAAATTATTTTATTACTTGAAAAATACAAATTAAAATATATACATTTGAACTTGCAAAATTACAGCGTGACGTTTAACAAATGAGAAGCTAGACTGAACTTTACTGAACTGAACTTTATACAAAGAAAATAACTATTTATATGTTTCGTTATGCTGACTCAGTGGGAACTGTTTACTTCTTTCTTGAACACTTGGGTCAGGACGTGGGTTCTGCTGATGAAGCTTTCTTGGTATAGACTTGTTTTCGTAAACAAGTGGCACCTGCTGATATATGATACTTTTGTTACTGAGATAAGCTCGGTTTCTGAATACTGCGTTGGCGGGTGATATCTGATAGTCTGGGAACCAAGGTTGGCATAACTTGTATGATGAACTAGCTGGTGAGAATAGATATAACATATATATATATATATATATATATATATATATATAATATTTGTAATGAACAACATATGTAGTTGTTTGACGTTTTTTTTATAATGCATATGTACAGGATGATCTAGATAACTATTTAAATGAAAATTACTCGGCTATTTTTGAAACTAGAATAAAATGGAAATGGAAAACTGGATGTATTTTTCAAATCGCTATAAAAAATAGCAAAAATCTAAAATTAGGTTGGACTTGTCCAGGCAGTTACCATTCATAGAGGACCCTCAATAGGTTGTTCTTTTGTTCTCTTCCACATATTGAGAACCTCACTAACAGACTTATTAATATTTTTAAGAATACTGAGATTAAGATAGCGATAAAACAACAAAAACCTCTAGCTCTCTTGTTCACTAAAACGAAAACACCCCGTCACTGCTAGAGAATTACAATATAGTTTATAAAATTTCATGTAATGAGTGCGAGTTATCATATATAGGACAGACTTCTAGAAGCCTTAAAGGCAGAATTACATCACATAAGAGCCACTGTCGGAGAGGGGTTCCGTCCTGTGCACTGAGTGAACATTTCATTAAAGAAAACCACTCCCTTAATTGAGGTGGCGTTGAAATTTTTGGATAAAGCGTCCGCTTATTATAAACGCATTTTTCTTGAAATGATACATATAAATTTCCAACACCCAGTCATAAACAAAAAGAGTGACACCCAGAACCTCAGGTCCATATACAGTTATATCTTAACATTACAAAAAAACAAATTTCAGTGTTGGGACGCTCCCGCCCCCGATGAGTAATTTATAAATGTCCATATTATATATATCATATATACCATTGTAACTAATATTATTACATAAATTATTCCCTATTTTATCTTTATATTGCTATTGTCTGGACAATTGATTATTTTACAACTAATACAGGACAACTATCATATGGTTTTCAGGTGAACTTTCACACCTATCCTCCTAATTAATTACCATTATAAAATAAACATATTACTATGTATACATTTTCTTAAATTAGATCGAATTCGGTTGAGCATTGTATACACACCACTGTAAGATAGGCAACCCGTCATCCTTCTGTGTTGTGCCTTCAAACTACCAATTTAGTATACTCTCCCTAATTCTTTTTTTCTTGTTAAAAATAATATTGTATCTCTCTCACTCACGTCCCCTCTACTTTCGTGTTTAAAATTCCTCTCAAAACCTGTTTGCTAGTTAACAAAACGAAGTCCCATGATGGACATGTTTTTAAAAGTTTTTAAATTCATTTTTCGCTATTAACCTTTCAAATTTTAAAATTTTTAAATAAACAGAATGGTGCAGCTAAATGTGTGTCTTCTTCAGAGTATGTTTTTGTTTTAATAGCACCCACATTGGTGAGTTCAAACGTATTATACGTATTAGTTAGTTTCTAACTTGTTTCTTTCTTTTTTTAATTATTTGTAGAAAAGTTCTAAGGATGGGATAAATTGACTCCGAAAGCTTGACAAAACAATAAATGGTTCCGAACCTTTATTGTTTTGTCTCCTCCAGACATTCATTTTGAATTAAAGTATTGCCTAGAGAAGTAAGTCTTTTTTTTTAAATATTGTATTTCTTAAATACGTTTTAACCCGTTTGAGGCAAGAAAAACTTCTTTCCACTAAAGCACTTGTCGACGGTATTGTCAAAATAAGGGAAAACACTTTACATGCTTTGGTTAATTTATTTTCATTAATTTTTTTCACTTGCTCTTGCAGCGATATATTCCAATTACTGTCAAGACCAAGCTCATTTTTAAATCGTTGACTTTTTGAAAATATTTCCCCATATAATTGTAACAAATGTTTTAACGGGCCAGTCGGAAAATTTAAACTATATTCGGAAAATTTAGCAGAATCTGCGTAACATAAAAATGTAAGTTTTTCAGAGTCTTGAAAGCTTAGTGTCATTTCCATTAAAATATGGTCCAATATTTCATAAAAAGGGTTCTATACTTACTCCTAATTTCTTCAGGTGTAAGCTTAGCAAGTTCACGTTTGTAATGATTTATTTCTGTAATAGAATTTGCTTTATCGAACATGGTATTAAAAAAAATGTTCATTTCTTTTTTACAGAGCGCCTCACGACAGCGTTTTATATTGGATATGCAAAAATGAATGTCAAACCATTTTTTTTTTTTTTTTGAATAACGCAACTTGGACAATCACATTTACTAACTTCGAATTTGAAGACCAACGAGTTTCTGTAATTGTTGGTATATGCCTCGTAGATGGAGATGTAAGAGCATACTTTCGTTTGGCTGAGTGATGAAAAAATGAGGGAATACCACTAAGGCTTGCAAAAAATTCGACTTTTAAAAATATTTTTAAACTTTGCTGAATGAGGACAAATACAGCCTGCGGCGCTTTTTCTTTTTTTTTTTTGAAGGTCATTTAGAGGGCCATACATGACACTTGCGCCATTATAACATTGTCCTATTAATTTATGTTTATAGTCAAATTGGTTCAAAATTTGATCCAATGGAGAATTTAAATTCTCTGACGTTCTATCGGAGCTGACATTATAGAATCCTAAGAATCTCTCGACTACTGAACCTTCTGAATTAACGTATCTTAAAATTATGGAGCACTGGGAGGTTTGCGTAATGTCAGTGGTGTCATCCACTTGCACAGAAAAAAAACTGTGTGTTCATTATTTCATTTTTTACATGATCATTTAAATAATCAGAAATGCAGTCAATTATTTCGTTTTGAATAGTTTTCGAGTCAACAGTAAAAACATTTTTAATTTTTTCGTGATGATCTTTTAGTTCTTGGGAACTTCTCGATATTAATAAACCTAAAAGCTTTTTAAAATTCCCCCTATTTATTGACTCGCTGCTCTCATCATGGCCGCGAAAGACTGACTCTTGTTTTGCAAAGTACAAAACTGCGTCAATTACCAAGCACATAAATAGTCTATTTAATCGGACGTTTTCGTTAAAATGTATTTTATATAGTTTAGCATTTTCTTTTAAAGTGTCAGCTATAGTGCTTTGATTTTTTACAAATGTTTTTAGCATAATTTGCATTTTAGATGCTCCGCCGAGTCTTCTTTTTTTATGTAAAGACCTTCATATATTTAACATACCTGCAAATCCTTCCTTATTCCACACTGAATATTTATTACAAACTAGTAAACAAGGCCAGCAAAACAATTTTTGTAATATTTGACTACTACATAAACACTTGTACGCCGAAAACCAGGATGACGATTAAAACTCTGATCTTGTTCCTTCCATCGATTAAATGGAGTTTCCAACAAACCACATCCGTGATCGGATTCATCAATAATGTAAATTAATAAACCCGACACCAAATAAAGTTGTAACAACACCATAAATAAATATAACACAAAACAGTCCAGTAAACTGCAAAGGAACTAACCGGTTGCAGCGAAATCCGCGAAAATAAAGGAAACAACCACCCCAAACTGAACAACACGTGTGTGAAGTGTACTGCGTTAGCAATTCACCGAGAGCGTTATCTGGCGCTGGTTAACATTAATCTTCCATGCGGTCGACGTCATCGCGAACGCGTTGTCATAGCAACGTAGTAGGAAAATCGTAAACTAAACATAGCACCTCCAGCAAAGTCGAAGCGGTTTGCGTCACTGTTATAGTTGTTATAATAAAGTTCGATAAAGTTTTAAAAAGACATGCCGTCAACGGTCAAGTAAAATATTTATTCGAGATGTAGAGTTTATTTTTTGCCAATTAGGTGAATAAATGAATGTAAACACATAAATTTTAAGAGATATATAATAAATATAGTTAGATGTTTGCTTGTTTATTTTTCCTGGTGAAGTAGCAGTTCACCTACTTCACCTGAAGGTCAACCTAAGGTTTTCATTTTTCTTCTTCTCTCTCTCTCTCTCTGTCTCTATATATATATATATATATATATATATATATATATATATATATATATATATATATATAATATATGTGAATGAAAAAATATGTTGTTGTGTTCTATTTAAAAAAATCGACTTTTTTCACTTTAAAGAGGTGCAAGATTGATTTCGTAGTATGTCCACCCTGTATAGGTGTGGACAAAAATTCTGTATTCCGCATATGCCTTGATGCTTTATAAACTGGCTATAACCACCCAAATGCCCAATTCTAGATGTTTGATTTTTTAATAATGATTCGAAAAATATTTCCAGTTATCAAAAAATCACACCTAACCTTAATTATTGCGGGAAGTACGCAGAAATCGACTATAGTTTAAGTTGATAAATTATGTTTATTTTTCACAAGGATTGAAATAATGGACAAAATACAGGGTGTCCCATTTAAAATTCTATGGTTGATGTGGTCCCAGCAAAATTGGGACACCCTGTACACATGGAAACCTTATATTTTAAAAGAACTTTAAATTTAAAGAAACTTTTGTTCGTATCTATTACGGTTGGGTCTGTTCAAAAATTTGTTTTTACACAAAAACCGAAGTATCAGTAAAAAGTTACAGACCACCCACATGACACAACTACCCTGAACCACAATTGTTTATCAAAAACGTAGTATTAACAGTTGTTAATGTCCTAATTGGATTTATTTAAATATAAATTAATGTGTATCCGGTAACGTTTTGCATTTTAAATTGATAAATTATTAGTAGACAAAGTGCAATTAATTTTCATATCCGTATGAATGTAATTAAGATTTTTTAAGGAAAGCGATGAAATGTAGGTTCAACTAAAAATGGCACTCGTATTTTTTAGTTTTCAAAATTAAATGGATTTATTCATGTATTCATATTTTATCGTTTTTATAATAATCCCCCGGAGCAAAAAGTATCTCACGTTAACATCTGTGGTTCGAGATGCTTAATTTTTGTTTCTAAATATCTACATATGTTCCCACTTTTTTGTTCATAACTATATGTTCTCAATTTTTTTTTGGCGTCACATCTGGTCATTGTCAGATTTTATGCCCCTGCGATAGCCACGGGGATGTTTTCTAATACGTGTTGGCTGTCTTCTATAAATTGGTTTTTGGTTCAGTTTGTGCTTTTTGAAAGTTACGAAATGTAAAATTTCTTCAAGGTCGCAACCCCTTTTAACCGCCCGAAATTTTAACTGCGACTTCACTGGCTATTTTTTACAATAAATTCAAATTCCCTATTCTGTTCAGTAAACTTTTTGATTTCTTAGATTATTTCGACATTAGGCGCCGTTTAGAACTTATTTAACAAAATTTACAGGGTGTCCCATTTTGGGTACTTTTGCGGGGTTATTTTTATAGATAGAAAAACTATATATATAAAATAAATATAACTAAAATAAAAAAAGACAAATTTTAAAGTCTATAAATATACAGGGTATTCCATTTAAAAAAATCAAGTAGGGTCCGATAACTTTTTGACCTGACCCTGTATACTAATTCCGAAGGAGGAATTGAGTTCTACGGGAAAAGTTGTATAAGAAACAGTTTTCAAATTTTCGATTAGTTATCCGGTAGTTGAGATACGAGGGTGCCTGAAAATGTAACATTTTCAATTTAGCCCTATATCTCAAAAACTAAAAGGGCTATGGAAATATTGTTAACGGCATCTTTAGTTTTACGAAAAAGTAGCACACTGTCGCGAAAACCTCATCTAAGAAATGTCTCTTGTATATCAAATTTCAATAAAACATTTTGAGTGGTATTACAGATATTATTGAAAAATGATTAATTTTTGAAAACTTTACCACCCTGAATCTCAAAATTCTTAAAATGGACCCAAAAATCACCCCTTAAATATTGACATTCAATTAGAGAGAACTATGTTAGTTAACTGGGTGTGAGAGTGTCCCAAAATGGAAGCAATTATTTAGAAGGAAGTTACATTCTATGAACTGTAAGAGTTAAGCTAGTAAAAATAATAAAGATATCTAGACTAACAAATTTGTCGGCTTCTGTGACCATTAGCATTGATTGTAAATTTGAATATTTCATCGAAAATATTACTAAATTAGTGTTTTCGTTATTCCTCTAACAATAAACTCATTAATTATTCAATCAAACTGCAGCACGTTAACTGAATGAAAGTAAGCTGCTGCAAGGCAACGATATTGTTAAGGTTCACAAAGTGCATAACATAATAACAAAAACACCTTGTCACGTTTATTTAAATTAAATTGCAATTACAGGCCGCGCGAGTGCATATTAATTTTACCTTGTTGCACTAAAAACGTGCGAAATTTGATATGTATGGCTTTCGCCATTTAAACGGTCAACATGTCATAAGCTTGTTATGTTTGACATGACATGACACGTATATTTTTGTGTTTAAATGGTCTCACAGAAAAAAATCGAGAGGAGTCAAATCAGGTGAGCGTGATGGTCTTTCATTTGGATCCCTGTTTTCTATTTACCTATCTGTAAAGTACCCAAGAACTGCCTTAGCCGTAGATAAGAAATAAGTAGGTATTAATTATAATAGCATAAACAAACATATAAAAAACAAATTAACAAAAACAGATAAAAAATTAAATGAAAATTAATGAGAGACATGACTTTGAAGCTGAGAATCACTGACGAGGCAACATTTATCACTGGAGGCATGTTTAACCGGAAAAAATAAGCATTTTTCGTCAAAAGAAAACCCACGAGCTCTTCAGGCGGTCAAAATTCAGGGAAGAAGATCCCTGCATGTTTGGTGTGGCCTTCTTAACAATCATGTTATTGGACCTATATTTTTAAATGGGAATTTAACCGGACAAAGGTATCAGGAGTTATTAGAAAACGAAATCGAGGGGCATTTAGAACAACTACCGATTAATTTGATATGGCAACAAGATGGTGCCCTTCTCATATTGTCCAGCCGGTCACCAATTTTTTAAATGACACTTTTAACTCTTTCTTCTTTTCTGGACACAAAACTTCTGCAACATCTACTAGGCACTCTTTAACAAACTATCCCTCAGAAAATGACTTCGATGTTTTCGCTATTTTGGAACTAACTATTATACTATAGCTTTAACAACAATGTCTAGATTTGATCTTTGTAAATGGAACATTTGTTGTTGTTTCTCTAAATCGGTAATGAGTTTTTTAATTTTATCTCTTCTTAACTGGCCCGTGAGTAAATTATATTGAGCGAAATGCTCGCTGGAGTAACACCCTTCATATTGTATTCTTTTAAAACAGAAATTGTTTCATTCCACAACAAACACACAGTTTTACCACTGTGCATGCATAAAAAAGTATTCATCAGTCCATTTGTTTTGGAAATTGACGAAAAAAAAGATATTAAGTTGCTATTTTCATCAAAATTAAGATTCCTCTCTTAAAAGCAGACTAGACATCGATTTTATTGTCACCTAGATCAATGTATTCTTTATTATAACCAAAAATATAAATATTAGTTCGAACAAATAATTAGATTATACAAAGAATTACGCAAAGGAAAGCAGAGAAATAAGATTTTGCCTTTTTCTTAAGAAATTTAAAATGCGTTGCTATATTTTTTAAAACAAGAAATTTTTAATAAATACTGGCAGAATATGTCAGAAAAACATAATATTATGTCATTTTTAAACGTAAGTAGGTACATAAATTGCTTTGCATTAATTGTATAAAACAGTATGACCTTCAGCGATGTGTTTGAGTATGTATACCTTCCATTAATTACAGATATATTGACTTTTGCACCAGCTAATTAGGATGGAAATAAAGTAATAAAATGAAATTTGCAAACAAACGAAATAATATACTGTACGCTGTCCCTAAAGAGAACAATATACCGTCTATGAGAAAGTCCTTGGTATTTTTCTTTTATGTTCAGGTAAATGAATATACGACAATGTGGATTTTCCTTGTACAAAATGCCTTCGCTTTATTAATAGTATTATTTGCATAATATATGAAAAAATGCAAAATTTTTAATTGCAGTAATTTGCTTTCTTATATTTTTTAATTTGTTGTAATCGTGGAAAAAATCACCCTCCGAGATTTTTTCCGATCTTTACGTTTCAAGGTCCATCGGTCGCTCTGTATGGCTGTATAGCTAAAAACTATTCATCCGATTTACTTCAAATTTTGGTCAAAAAATAAGGATCATATAGGGATGACCTGGTAACATTTTATAAAAATCTAATATGGCGAAACAAAATAGCTGCCTAGTGACATGTTAAAAACATATTAATAAAAAACTGCTTCTCCAATTTATCTCAAATTTCACACAACCATCAAGTATTATGTTGAAATCAACTTGTAGCATTTTGGTATGAATCCAAGGTGGCGAAACAAAATGGCAGCTTGGTAAAATATTTAAAAATTCAGCCTGAAAATTGTGTACCATAACTAATTGTGGTAGAGGGACCAACTAGTTAAACTGCGGTACTAATTCAAGATGGCTGAACAAAATGGCGGCCAAATAAAATGTTTGTAATCTTAAAAAAATCACCCCCTTAGGTTTTACATATCGTTACGTTCTAGCGTCCCTTGATGACAAAAAATAAGTTTTATCAATTCCGTCGGTCCGTCTGTCTGTGTGTGTGTGTCTGTCTCTTTGACAATTCGCTGCATAGCTTAAAAACTACTTACCCGATTGACTTCAAATTTTGATCAAACATTGAGGGTCATATGGGGATGACCTGGTAACATTTTGGTACAAATCCAGTATGGCGAAACAAAATGGCGGCTTGGTGAAATGTAATATATAATATAAAAAAATATATGAAAAAACTACTTATCCAATGTATCTACGAGTCCAGATATCGCAGTAATAAACGTTTAATTCGAATGTTTTTAACAAAAATATGGTAAATAATTAACTCGAAATCCTTTAGGGATAAGTATAGGAAATTATTAAACAAAAACAATCAGAAATAATTACGAATCTAAGAATGCGATTGTATACAAGGTGTCTCATTTGAAATATCAAAGTTGTTGCTACTTTTTGCTGCAAGCGGCAACGCTGTATGGCTAAAAATATTTTACATCGACAGTTCAGGGGCAATTTACTTAAGTAGCCAAATTTTCAGAACGTCCCTATGTCCCTAAGATGATTTAACATTACGTCAATATTTCCTCCGACTCCTTAAAAGCAGAACTAATAAAAACAATTGAATTCAAAACTAAATAACGATGATGCGGCAGGCTATTCACAACGTTGCCATTTTATTCATTTTAAGGGTTATTTCCCGGCTTACCTTTGAGATACGTTAAAGACAAATCGGTATTCATTTCTTTTTAAGGGTAGCAGTAATAACAACAATTCCATATTGAATAAAAAAGCGTACTTTTGATGAAATTTCTTAAACAAAGACTGGATTTGTCCTATGCATCATTTGGTTAATTTTAAATCAGTACATCCGTATGATTAATAATTGTTGTTAATTTAAATAAGTTTATAAACTGATTTTTTTAATTAAATAGCTGACTCATTTGTTTAAAATCTCATTGTTCGAGAAACAAAGGCATGAAGTAATTTTTACTATTTTGTTGATGCGCATCCTCATATCCTAAAATAGATAGTAAAATATACAATAGGTATACCTGTTATTTATGATGTCAATGAAACGCAAGAATTATACCCATAGGATTTTTTTTACTTTGCAATCAATAAAATTACATACAGAATTATGTTGTTTCAAGGTTAATGATGGGTATATTCGTGCAATAATATCATCATTTCATTATAAATAAATTAAGGAAGAGAACAGCTACTAACAAGAAACAAAAATATTCTAAAATGAACGTCGTATTGCAAATTGCTTTCTCATCGTTATGAAGCTTCATATGAAGCTTTTTTCGGCCTTTGAAAATTGAGATAATAAGATTAAAGTTACATAAAAAAGCCTTGGAATTAATGGTATGAAATATTAGAGTATCTAAACAATTTCTATTATTAACCTAATCAGAAGCAGGTTTAAAATCCACTGAGTATTTTATTGGGTGTATTAAACGTGACAGTTGTCAAATCTGGTTCTTCAAATCCTTAAGAAAAGATTCTCATGAAGTTTTATCCATACAAGTTTGTAGCTCTTCAACATTTTTTTGCGACTTCGAAATGACAATTCACAGTTGGAACATTACTTATTTGTAATTACCCTTAGACTATAAAAAGAAGAGAGACCCAACTATTTACATTTAACACGGGATCATACATTGAATTTTTTCCCTCTCCACTAAATTGATAGGTGTATATTGTTGTCACGTCTTAAAAATTATCAAATATTCTAAGCCAAATTTATCGAATTACTATAAAACATTGTTTTATTGTCTAAGTATTTAACTAAGGTAGTAAACAGTAAATAATAAAGGTTACAAAAATATAATAATAAAAATATTACCAAATAGAATTGGTAACGACGCTACGCCAAATTTACGTCCCTTACCCCTAGTAGTTTTACAACTATTTATTCATAGCAGTCATCATAGCACTCTTGTTTTATAGTCTAATTACTAAACAGACGCTGCAATGTTGTCATTTATGTTACTGCGTTCAATCGATGTTGTTTATACACTTTTTTTTTAGTTTTTTATTGATTTTGTAAGTTCTGTGTGTTGTAGCGCTTAAATAAATGAAAAACTATGTTGAGTAAGTGTGTTGTTTGTGGAGATACAGACTCTTTAAGTCTGGAGGTATCATGTCACAAGGAAGTATTGACGTAATTAGGGTTGGATATCAGTGGTGTCCGAACCGTAAGGCCTTAACATTTACACATATTAATTCGATATTTAAGCCATTCGATTATGTTAATTGGCATGGAAAACAAGAGAAAAATGGGTAATGGATTCCACCAAACACACATATAACAAAGTTTATATATCTATATAGTCATTTTGTAATAAATTATTACATTATATAAATGTCAATATGTGTAATTTTTTTTACGAGGAAGGTTCTGTTAAAAGGGCTAATTTTTGAACCCAAGTACCAAAGTCTTGCCTTATAAATACAATATGTGTGATGGAAATTGTTAAAAGGGATGTTTCGAGCATAGAACTATGTCCTGATTTTATAAAATTTGTTTTTCTAACATACATACATATATAAATACATATATACATACATATGTACATACATACATACTTACGAACTTACTTATCTATAAAAAAATTATTTATGATATTTATTATTTTCCACTATAAAAACAGATTTTTTTCTGTAGGAAATGGAATTTTAGTGCTTTTTTTAAACATTAAATTATGCCGCCATTTTTTTTTTTCGCCATAGAGGATATACCAAATTTACAGGTTCATCTGTATTTTCACACTTGATCTTTGTATAAGATTTCAACTTAATTGGATATATATTCTATTCTATTCTAAATAATTTTTTGATACTGATATTTTAAACATTTAATTATGCCGCTATTTTGTTTAGCCATAAATGCTCCTCAGCAAAATTTTTACCAGTTTATTCGTAAGTCACACTTACGAATAAACTTGGGCAAAATTTGAAGCAGTTTTTAGGTAATATTTTTTAAACATTTTATTAGACCGCCATTTTGTTCCGTCATATTAGATTTTCACAAAAATATTACCATGTCATCCCCATATGACCCTTAATTTTTGACCACAATTTGAAGTCAATCGGATAAGCAGTTTTTTAGCTATGCCGCAAACAGATAGACAGACCGACGGATTTGAGAGTTCCAACATCCCTGAAACGTGAAGATCTACAAGGAAAGTAAAAAGGAACCGCAACATTTTTACATCACCTGTTTTCTAATTTTAACCCCCCAAGTCCGAATTTCTGACTAGGCGTCTGCCAAATACTTAAAATTGGCAAAAACACATTAAATTGCTTGCTATAAACATATTAAATTAAAGAGAAACGAGCCGCTACTGGTTCAGGCTATAGTGGGAGCCAACAGGGTTGCCATTTTTGGCACCGGCGACGCAGAGCAAGATATATGTATTCTCTCGCACCCATAGCATAGAGTTACTTTTTTAAAAGAAATAGTGACCATTACATTAGAAAGATATTCACAAATGCTTCAGACAAGTTTCTTGTCCTAAATTGGAACAGCTGTACCAGAGTACTGGTTCAAGTAAGAGTCTATGACTAGACATACAGCTCGGATTTCAATGGGAAACTTACAAGAAGCATTTCAACATCGTCTGATTTTTTAAAATGGGAACTTTTATTGGCCACCTAAATCCCCAGACATTAGTATTTCAGATTTCTTTCTATGAGGGTACCTAAAAAGCAGCATTTAAGTTATCAAACCAAGGACATTTAATAATCTATGAGGCAGAAATGCAAGTTATTTCCTCAGAATTTTACTTGCTAGAGCCATTCTCTAAGTTCATCATCGTTTACTAAAGTGTTTTGAAAGCAACGACTGGGGTATAGAATATCTTACAAATAAATGGCTCATTCATATATATCATCAAAAAGTTTTGTTCCAATTTGTAATAGTAAGTAGGTAATCATTTCTATCTAAAATTTAAACTAGGTAATTTTAAAATTTTCTAGTATTTCACAAAAAAAATAAGAACAAAATAGTTTTATATCGAATTTTATATTCTAAGCGTAATTCCAAAACTTATTGTTAGAATTTTGTCCCTCGTTTAAAAATACCTATAATTTTGAAAAAAAAACAAATTTATATTTATATGTTACACAAAAAAAGTTTGTAATAACTGTTATTAAATATGATGTTGAATATAAGACAATAGACAAGTGCCTTTGTTGAATATTAATAATTATACCCAACCTTCTGCATCTTTAATTTATTTTTTAAAATGGACGTAAATTGATGATGGTATTATTTACAGTAATCTAGCTGTTTTAGCATACTAACAATAATAATAATAGACACTAGCAGGAAAGTTGATAGAAAGGCTAGGATGGTTCTAGATCGATATGTTAATGTAGCTAATATAAACCCAGTAGAGTTTCTTGATATCATGAAGAAGAGGCAGGTATATACCTGCAGACTTAAATGATACAAAACAACATGTAAAAGGAGAATTGACAAACAACAGTTCATAATAAGCCAACGATTATTATAGCGGAATCACCTCAACTCTCCGAACGATAACAATCAGGGAAATCTACCAAATGGGGAGGCTATCAAAGACTTTTGGGGCAATATTTAGATAGAAATCATGTAGGCACAGAGCAAATTCAAGCTGGATCCAAATAGAAAAGAGCAGAGTGGAGAAGATGCCAACAATGCTACCTCAAAACATCACAGAATAGTATATAAACAACAAACACAGAACTGGAAAGCACTTACTGGTATAAAACCTGCATAATAAATGTCAATGTGAGCCCAAACTCCTAACCACAGGCTGCACTTATCTTATCTCCAAAACAGAGCACCCAGAGGCAGAACATGGTAGCTCTGAAATCAAACTCATTAATATACATATAAAAGGATTCTGGGCTTATTGAATCAGGACAATATGTCAGGGTCTTATACTTAAACATGATACCTCTGAAATCAAACTCATTAATATACATATAAAAAGAGGCATATTTCAGGGTGACGCGCTTAGTGCACTATGGTTCTGTGTGGCAATGAATCCTCTGTCCACAGCCCTAACCATAAAAGAGGCTATAAAAACCAACTAGCGAACATCAACTGTGCCACTGTATATGGATGACCTCAAATTGTGTTCAGGGATAAACGAAGGATTAGTAGGAACAACAGAAGAGTACTCCAACGATATCTGTATGGATTTCGGACTAGATAAAAGCAGAACTAATAGCATTGTCAGAGGTAAATGGTTCTTTCATAAGGAATTCATCTTCTGCAGAGATCTGGAAGAGGTTTAGTGCTGGCAATGGATACAAATACCTGGGCTTTTTACAGTCTCAAAGAATTAACTGCAAATAAGTTAAGCAGCAACTAATTATGAAAATGAAGTAAAGGATAAAAGCTTTAAATAGGATATACTTGTCCTCTATTAACAAGAATATAGCCACAAATACTCTAGCAATCCCTGTTGTTGCTTATAGCTTTGGAAGTGTTAAATAACCTACCACGGAACTAGATGAACAGAACTCTAAGAGTCCTATAATAGATTAATATAGCTAAGAAGTAGATCGAATTAGTGTTAAAAAAAAGTTAAAACTTCTCAACTATCAACTGAGCTAATTGAGATAAAATCATTATTGTATAACAATGAATTATTATTAAGTAGTATTATTTCTTGTCCTTCCTGTAAATTAAGTAAAAATTTCCTTAAGTTGAGCATGACTCAAAGTAGTCTAGAGCAAGAAAGGGCCAGAGAAGTAAATATTGACGAACTAGAGAGTATTTATCTAGTCGATACAAAATCAAAAATGTCTAGTCTACCGCCAAAGAAAACGATTCTTGTACTCTTTGTTTTTTTATTATTTTTTAGTTTTGATTGAACCAGAGTATAGTTATTATTTTTGAATGTTTAGTTAATTTGTGTTTTTCGTTTATTAGTTTACCTCTACCTATTAATATCAAAATGTATATTTGTTCTTTCCTTTTTTTAATTTTTTATTTCTATTTTTTTACTAGAGATATTTTTTATTTTATGTTATGGTTTATGTTAATAAATTTATGACATTATGTGTTTACTTATTTTTTTGGGGAAATTATGCAGGGGGCTCCCAAGAAAAGTTTTGCCGGGGGCATCCTAAAAACTCGGCACGCCCCTACGAATCAAGGGGCTAAATAATAATTAATGAAACATTTAATTTATTTGTTGTTACTTATTAATTGTGTTTAATATCTCATCTGTTTACATCTCAATCAATATTAATATAGAAAAATATTCTTAATTTTTCAGGTAGCAAAAAAATGGAGTATTACCGATCCCCTGTACAAACCGAAAGGTTTGACGCATTCGCCATCTCTACGCGCGATTCGGAACTACAACGACCTCCCGATCGACCGGAATTCAGGAGGACTGGATAACCCCGGATTCGAATCCGAGTACAAGTACGAGTACTACGTCGATCCAGATTACAGGTAACAAACATAGAAAAAGACTCCCAGTCGCGGTCTCAGTAAATTATAATTTCGCCCTTTCGAGCATCATCAAACCTACAAACAACAGAGAGAACATTAGTAAATAATCATATTCACATATCCGAAAACAATAACTTACAAATAGAATAAAACACACTAAAGTACAACAAAACAACTACTTATACATATTTGATCTACACTGAAATGAGGTTAAGTCTCTACGACCTATGTGGGACAAACAGGTAGAGAAATGTCCACAAGGGTGAGAGAACATTTGAGCCTTGTCAACAAATTCAGAAATTCTGATGTGACTGAAACTGTTTCAGCTTTTGCTAATCATTTGTTAAAGTCAGATCATGATTTTTCCATTTCTAACGTTGATATTTTACATGAATGTCCTTGGGAAAAAGCTTGACCTACTGGAAAAAATGGAAATAACCGAAGCTATAAAAAGTCCTATTTTCCCTTACGTTAACGACGTTTTTAATTTCGAACCAACACTAATATTTAACAATTTAATGTAATAATTATTGTAACCAACCTTCATTTCATCCATCAATTTCTAGAAGTCTCTGTTTTTGGTTATTTTCGTTGACTAGTCTAGTGGCCTATAATAAGCACCTTTATTCTGCCTTGCCACTCTGGCGGTCCGGGTTCGATCCCAGCTAGAGACATGCAACTTTTTTAAAACTTTTTAATATTTTATTTTGTTTATTCGTATTAAACTTAACCTAATTTTAGTGCCGAACAAATATGTATTAGTTGTTTATTTTGTTGTACTAGTGTGTTTTATTCTGTTTATAAGTTATTGTTTTTGAATTTGTAAGTGTGGTTATTTACAAAGGTTCTCTCTGTTGTTTTTCTGATGATGCTCGAAAGGGCGAAATACGTGTCATCTTAATAATTATAATTTAATGAGACACATAGATTCTATGTTTCTTATTAAAACTAGGTCTCTTTGAGAAATATGGATAATTTCTTTGATTTTTGAAGAGTATTAGACAGACATAAATTTTGGAGACCTTTTTCATAATATCTGACAAATAAATGTTGTTACGGAAAATGGACGCATGTAGCAAGTGATTTTGTGGGGAAGGAGATTCAATAAGGTCTGAAAGTTGTCAAATAAATATGCAGCACCGTTCATCTGCAAGGTTTTATCATTTTTATAGACCTAAGAGGTATTTGAAAAGTCCGGATTATTATAAGTCGTAACAATTGTAATACAAAGGGTTCTTATGATGCTGTAGTTTGTTGCTGAGGTATGGTTGGAACCCAGACTGGGCCATTGTCCAGCGTGTGTATGAGTATGGTACACGGACGTTTGGAAGCTTTCTTCAATTCGTTTAATAAGAATGTCGAGAGCAGGTAAGGAGGATTTTTCTTGCTTCTCCATTGTAAACTTAATACTTGTTCTAATGCAATTTAAGTGATTTAAAACTTCTGCCAAATGTGGGGGAGAGAGGGATGACCCCATCGGAAGACCATCATTCTGAAAGTTAAACTTATATTTCAGTTGAAAGTAGGAGGAGATAGGGGAAAAAGCTTGACATACTGGAAAAAATAGAAATAACCGGAGCTATAAAAAGCCTATTTTCCCTTACGTTAACGACGTTTTTAGTTTTGAAACAACCATAATATTTAACAATTTAATGTAATAATTATTGTATCCAACCTTCATTTCATCCATTAATTTCTAGAAGAGAGAATTTTTGGGTATTTTCGTTGACTAGTCTAGTGGCCTATAATAAGCACCTTTATTCTGGCGGTCCGGGTTCGATCCCAGCTTAAGACATGCAACTTTTTAAATACTTTTTAATATTTTATTTTGTTTATTCGCATGAGACTTAAACTCATTTTAGTGCCAAAAAAATATGTATAAGTAGTTGTTTATTTTGTTGTACTTTAGTGTGTTTTATTCTATTTGTAAGTTATTGTTTTTGAATTTGTAAGTGTGATTATTTACAAAGATTCTCTCTGTTGTTTGTCTGATGATGCTCGAAAGAGCGAAACACGTGCCATGTTAATAATTAGAATTTAATGAGACAGAGTTTTTTGAAGAGTATTAGTCAGACATACATGTTGGAGACCTTTATCATGATATCTGACAAAAATGGATGCATAAGAGGTATTTGAAAAGTCCGTCGGATTATTATAAGTTGTAACAATTGTAATACAAAGGGTTCTTATGATGCTGTAGTTTGTGGCTGAGGTATGGTTGGAACCCAGACTGGGCCATTGTCCAGTGTGTGTGTGATCTTTCGGTACACGGACGTTTGGAAGCTTTCTTCAATTCGTTTAATAAGAATGTCAAGAGCAGGTAAGGAGGATTTTTCTTGCTTCTCCATTGTAAACTTAATACTTGTTCTAATGCAATTTAAGTGATTTAAAAGTTCTGCCAAATGTGGGGGAGAGAGGGATGACCCCATCAGAAGACCATCATTTTGGAAGTTAAACTTATATTTCAGTTGAAAGTAGGAGTCACGAAGACAGGACTCCAGCATTTCCATCACCCAAATTCAGAGGCAACGTTGTGCATTTAGAGAGTCTCTCTCCCCTTAATTTTTGCCTAGTTATACCTAAAAATTTACACATCTAAACATTTGTGTATAGGCTTTGGCATCAATATTAACCAACCTATCTTCTTATCCGAATGTTATATCCTTACGGATATTAACAAAATGGTGCGAATTTTCATCAAATGAAATCATCGAATCTTGAAAAGGTTGTATAGACTATAAGAAATATGGGTTGGTGAGCTCCTGGAGCTAGAAATCGGTCTTAGGAGCATACTCGACTTGTTGATTTTTAATAAGCATCCTTGTTAGGCTACTCGTTGAATATTATTTTCTTCTAAATTAATTTGAACTTTATAGATTCATCAGTTTTAGCACGTCATTAAAAACTAAAGCTAGTTACGCTCGAATGTATTTTAATTGACTCATTTAAAGTATGTTTTACACTTACTAACATTGAAGCATCTTTTAAAATAATTTTTCCCACAACTTACGTCAATGATTTCTAGAATGTAAAAAGTATAATTTTTCACTTTTCAGCCTTCCAAATGGACATAATACGAAGATAGAAGAATACGACTACCCTACTATGAGCACCAGGTCGAAGACCTCTCACCACTCTGGTGGATCCGAAATTCACTCTACAGCCGAACACAATGAAATGGGGTCTTCAGTTAAACTAGTCACTGCCAAAGTTGAGATGGTAAGTTGAAATTTACTTTTATTTTTAAGTTTTCAGACATAAATACCTACTACTGTTTTGCTAACTTGTACAGGTTGGTCGTTTTATTATGGTCCGATACCTTACCTCGCAACCTGTAAGAGATGGCAAAAAAAGTTAAATACCAAAGTTGTTTGAGGTAATCTGAAGTTTTATTTTATGTATGTTTCATATCTACAGGGTGTTTAGTTTTTCGTGGACCGGTACTAACTTTCTTATTTCAAATGGGACACCCTATGTATTGCACCATTTTTGGTACGGTTTCAAACAATAAACCTGCAACCACATTAACGGGTTCAAAAAAAATACAAGGCAACAGTACCAAAGTACATAGAAATACAGTGGTGCTAAACAAGAATGTTACAATAAATGGTACTAAGCTGATCAACATCTGATCTGAAATTTATAGAATTATCTATATCCTTATTTATATGTATCATTTCCAAAAATGTTCTTTTTTTATAATTACCTTCACGTTCTAAAACTTTTGTGTTGTTAAAGTCAAATCTATGGCCCAGATTTTGAAAGTGATGTACTAAAGCACACGATCTTTTATCTATTCTACTATCGCTTTTGTGTTGAATAATACGGTTTTTTAAGCTTTGACTAGTTTGACCTATGTAGAATTTTTGACAGTCCAGACACGGGATTTTATATACAACATTGTAATTTTGCATATCCGGTGTTTTGTCTTTAGTTTTTGTCAATAATTGACCAATTTTTAATGTATTATATTTAGCCACTTTTATATTGGCACATGAACTAAAATGCCTAATTACGTTGTCAGTAAGTCCAACAACATAAGGTAGGTTTTTATATTTAAAATTTGTCTGTATATAATCCTCCGTTGGTCCGTCAGATATGTTGGAGTTATAAATCAGCTTTAACGTTACATCTCTCGGGTACCCGTTATTTAAAACCAAGTTTAAAAGGATCCTTAAATTTTTCTTTAAAAATTGTGGGTCTGATATATGAGTGATTCTGTTTTTCATGGCTATCAATGTGTTCCACTTTTGATTTTTTGGGTGATTCGATGGTTGGTGGTTCTCCCATCAGCCCCATTTTGGCACAGATTGTCATGGACTTCATTTTGGATAAAATTATAGAAAAACTTCCGTTTAGGCTTCCATTTTTGTATAAGTTTGTTGATGACATTGTCTGTTCAATTCCATCTGATCAAATTGATAATATTCTAGAAATATTTAATTGTTATAATAAACATATACAATTTACTTTGGAAAGTGAAACAAATAATAGTGTTCCTTTTCTAGACACGTTCGTAATTTGATCAGATCGTAATAATGCTGTTATTCTAGATTGGTATCAAAAACCTACATCATCGGGGAGGTATATAAACTATTTTTCGAATCACCTAAAAAATGAAAAGTGGAACACATTGATAGCCATGAAAAACATAATCACTCATATATCAGACCCACAATTTTTAAAGAAAAATTTAAGGATCCTTTTAAACTTGTTTTTAAATAACGGGTACCCGAGAGATGTAACGTTAAAGCTGATTTATAACTCCAACATATTTGATGGACCAATGGAGGATTATATACAGACAAATTTTAAATATAAAAAGCTTGTTGGACTTACTGACAACGTAATTAAGCACTTTAGTTCATGTGCCAATATAAAAGTGGCTAGATATAATACATTAAAAACTGGTCAATTATTGACAAAAACTAAACACAAAACACCGTATATGCAAAATTACAATGTTTTATATAAAATCCCGTGTCTGGACTGTCAAAAATTCTACATAGGTCAAACTAGTCAAAACTTAAAAAACCGTATTATTCAACACAAAAGCGATGGTAGAATACATAAAAGATCGTGTGCTTTAGTACATCACTTTCAAAATCTGGGCCATAGATTTGACTTTAACAACACAAAAATTTTAGAACGTGAAGGTAATTATAAAAAAAGAACATTTTTGGAAATGATACATATAAATAAGGATAAAGATAATTCTATAAATTTCAGATCAGATGTTGATCAGCTTAGTACCATTTATTGTAACATTCTTGTGTAGCACCACTGTATTTCTATGTACTTTGGTACTGTTGCCTTGTATTTTTGTTGAACCCGTTAGTGTGGTTGCAGTTTTATTGTTTGAAACTGTATATTTTTACCTACCGACGCTCCCGCGTCGAGTATAAATTCTGTATTTTACGAACAACTGAATGCATTTCGTTGTAAGCATCTACGATGTGAGTTAGCCAGGGGACCTTCAAAACGCTTGTTTTTTTTACCAATGTTTTTTAAATAAAATTTGTTTAACGTTCTGTATGATAACTCTGAATGTAAGTTTGAATTATTTTGATTGTACTGTTAATTCATTAGTGTTGTATTTTAGCTATTTACTTCCTGAGGAAGCCATTAATCATTGGCGAAATATAGAGGATTGATCGATAAATGAGATTTTTTGTTTTTTTTTGACATACACCACAGACCGCTTACCCGAGAATTCAAACTAGCTGATATATATATATATATATATATATATATATATATATATATATATATATATATATATATATATATATATATATATATATATATATATATATATAACACGCTTTAAAATTGGAACAAGTATTCTATAATTATTTATTTATTGCCTACAAAATTACAAATGTACGAAAAAAGTAAGCAAACAAATGGTGTCAAATCCAATAAAAAAAATTTTAAATTAAAATTCACTGGCTAATATCCAGGAGCCAGTGGCAAAAGCTCTGAGAATCGGTATAAGGAATGTACAGAAACTTGTGCATGAAAAAAAAAACGTAATTTACTTCCGAAGAAGATTAAGAAATGTACATGAAAAAATCCAAAGGCAAGAGACTTAAGTTACAATGCAAAAATGGATGTTCATAATACAATTTATGATTTATACACGTCAAAGACTAATATGAATTCAGAAACGTTTTAATATTATAGTCTAAAAAATGTCATCATCACTTAAAAAGTCCTCATCTTCTGAGTCGTCCTCAAATGGTGCAATGATCATTGGTGCTATTTTGACATCTAGAACTCGTTCTCGATTCCCATATTAATTTCTCCGTATGTTCTACAGATTTCTTCCAGTACTCCGGTGTAATATAATTTAACGAATCTTGCCAAACAATTTGCACTTCATCTGATGTGAGACAATCGTTCACATATTTTTCGTAATATGATTTTGCCCCAGCTCATATTAATTCTATTGCATTAAACTGGCAATGGTATGGCGGTAGGCGTAAAACCTCATGTTCATTTTCCCGTAATATTTCATCTACGGCATATATTGTTGGTTTTTTAATAGATTTTGCCATTAAAAGAAGTTCTAGTTTCAGCATACTGGGTAAAGGATTTTGTTTTTGTTTTATTAGCCAGTCATAAATATCACTTTTCTTCCAGGATGAAGTAGCTTGTTTATTTAAGATTCTTGAATGATAAGACGCATTGTCCAGAATGATTAAATATGGAGCATCTAAATTTGGAATCAGATGTTCTTTTAACCACTTTTCAAACAGTTCACAGTTCATATTATCATGGTAGTCCATACTTTTGGATGTTGAAGAAAACAGTAAAATTGCATCTGGGAGAAATCTTGTTGAAGAACCTGCATGCAAAATGACGAACCGTTTTCCCGTCCCACATCCCTTTTTTTCTTGACACTTTTTACAGACTCGTCCTGCCAAGATTTCGAACAGCTTCCGTTAGAAAATATCCAAGTCTCGTCTAAAAATACCACTTTTCTAAATTTTGAATTCACATTTTCCGTGTATTTCTTTAAAAACTGGATACGCTGACTTGCTATATGTGGCAACTCGCATAAAAATCTTTGATTACAATCCTTTTTATATCGAAAACCCAACATTTTTATTAATTTTGACAACGATTTTAGTCGAATTTCCAATATGACTCCATTTTGTAAAGCTTCTTTTAAAACTTGAAGGGTTATATTAGTTTTTGATGTGTATAAATCGTAAATTGCATTACGAACATCCATTTTTACATTGTCACTTAAGTTTTCTGTCTTTGGCTTTTTTCGTGTACATTTCTTAATCTTCTTGGGTAGTAAATTATGCTTTTTTTCATGCACAATTTTCCGCACAGTCTTTATACCGATTCCCAGAGCTTTTGCTACTGTCTCGGGGATATTGGCCGGTGAATTTTCATTTTCGTAATATTTTGGATGCAAAAAATCCGAAAATTGTTTTCTATTACTCATTTTGTCACTGACTTGTCAATCTGACTTTGAAGTGACATCGCTCAAAGATTTTTGCAACTACTGGTATTTATATGTTTATCCTGTTTTTCCATATGAAAATATCATAGGTCTATCTAATTGATCTTCCGGATTTTATGCGGAGGATATGATTACACGTAATAAAAGAAAAACAAACTTAAAAAGTTTGTGGTTGATAAATCGTATGACCCGCACGATAACACTGCTTTTGACTATATTTATTATTTTTTTTAGGTTTTAAAATCCTCGAAACTAATATTAGACAAATCCACTTATAATTCCTTTGAAATAATCAAGCCTGTTTAAGCGTTAACGTGAGAACCAACAGTTTTAGTAAAATATTGTTTGAATTACATTTAGAATATATAAAAATATATACTCTATACCGTTGTTATAGTCTATTCTGTTACAACACGACTAATACACGCACCCAGAGTGCACAGGGACAACCTGACATATTACTTGTTATCTTTTATTAC
Source organism: Kuschelorhynchus macadamiae (assembly GCA_030620095.1). Lineage (NCBI taxonomy): Eukaryota > Metazoa > Arthropoda > Insecta > Coleoptera > Curculionidae > Kuschelorhynchus > Kuschelorhynchus macadamiae. Next base: position 900,597 of record JAUTXW010002797.1, read on the forward strand.
TAAGTTTTTGTAATTTGTGATTAAAAGTACTGTTTTTTAACCGACTAACTCGGGAATGCTTTGACATATTTGAATAACATTTTTAGGAACAGTTCAGGGTGGTGTCGGAGTCACAAGGTTCTAAGTGCCCTTTTTTAACACATAATAATGTTACAACATAAGATGCCGTACGCGCATAAATTAATTGAATTATTCCTACCGAATTCCGTTAAATGTCCATAACAGACGTAACTAATTACGGTCAAACGAACTAAATTCTCGAATAATTTGAACAGTTCTGCTTGGCAGCGCTCGCGGTTAAGGTTAATGCGTCAAAAGAAAACAAAAAAGATTAAGTTAAGAACAAACACATTAATACAATCACGTGAACTGCGTAATTTTATTCATTAGTTTCGTGTTTCCTATTATTTTAAAATAGCACAATCCGCGCATTTTGAGTGGGTATTAATAATCTTAATTTTCAATGGGTGGAAGCTTTTTCCACCTTATACAGTTCTATGTTATTAGATGTAACAAATATAATGATAACAAGTAATATGTCAGGTTGTCAGTGTGGATTCTACTTGCGTGTATTAGTCGTGTCCGTGACCTTAGGTGTCTACTCCTACACGCTTATTTTCGATCCCGTTTTACTATTATCATAACATTGAAGGCTATTTTTGATATATACATTTATCTGTAAAAATCTCATTTAAAAAAATACAGCTATTAGATACAAAATTGAAAATAAAAAGTTCAGAAAGCTTGAAAATCTACCGATTCGAGTAACGAGTATACAAAATGTAATAGTCCAGTTAAAAAATTGACTAAAACAGTAACAAAAATTATAATTTCAAAAATCGATAACTTTTTCGGAAGAACTAACTCAAATTTACACCTATTAAACCAATAAAAAGGTTCAAAACCATAAATAATCATCATATTGTTAAAATACAACGCCGCTATCAAATATGTGGAAAATATATAAAATATGATACTAGAATATTACTAATTGCAAAAGTTCGATTTTTGTTTAAACAAAATTTAATAACCAAACACTTACATTATAAAACGGAGATGGTGGTCACTTCAAAGAAACTGCCTGGGCAGATGCCTTGAACCACGTTTATATTTTCTTCGACTTTTCAATAACTCAGGCCAATTCTAACGAATAAAGTTTTCTTCTCACAAGAGAGTTCTCTGAACACAATGAAAATTCACATACACTTAAACTCGTAAGTTTAAAATACAAATCGTGAAAACGACGCTTTAACGCGTAAATGCACAAACATAAATCGAAGCGATAGAAAATATCAGAGAAGTATTTGCTTTAAACAAACCGAAATTCATTGGTGACATTTATCACAACTGACATGTCAAAATAACAAACATAGAAAAAGACTCCAAGTCTCGGTCTCATTAAATTATAATTTTACAATTCACAACAAACATGACACGTGTTTCGCCCTTTCGAGCATCATCAGACCTACAAACAACAGAGAGAACCTTAGTAAATAATCACACTCACAAATCCTAAAACAATAACTTACAAATAGGATAAAACACACTAAAGCACAACAAAACAAACAACTACTTATACATATTTGATGGACATTAAAGTGAGTTAAGTCTCACGTGAATAAACAAAATAAAATATTAAAAAAGTATTAAAAAAGATTCATGTCTCTGGACGGGATCGAACCCAGACCACCCGAGTGAGACGCCGGAGCAACCACCCATAGACCACTGGACTAGTCGAAGAAAAGAACCAAAAACTTTCACTCTATGAATTAGTGAATGAAATGAAGGTTGCCTACAATTATTATTACATTAAATTGTTAAATATTAGGGTTGGTTCAAAATTAAAAACATCGTTAACGCAAGTGAGAATGGGACTTTTTATAGCTTTGGTTATTTCCATTCTTTCTAGTCTGGACACATTTCTTACTTTATGGCTTGCCAAAGATTCATAAAGATGGCACGCCCATGAGGCCAGTGGTTTCATTTATTGATTCCCGATGCTATAAACTTTCAGCTTGGCTAAATAGAGTTCTTAGGGAGGTAACGGGTTTTCATAGCACATATTCTACCAGGAATTCCATCGATTTTGCCAATCACCTGAAAAACTGATATTCCGCACAATGCATTATTAGTTTCATTGGATGTCAAGAATTTGTTTCCTAGTGTGCCTCCCGCAGACTGTATTCAGTTGGTAAGGGATTTATTAGCGAGATCTTCTTTGCCACAGTTACTCGTTGATGGCCTCACTTCTCTTCTTACCTTAGTTTTAGACCAAGATATTTTCAAATTTAATGGACAGTTATATATGCAAAGGGGGCTGGCTATGGGTTCTTGTTTGTCGCCATTTCTGAGTGAGGTTTTCATGACCAATTTGGAAAACAGGATAATGAATAGTTATTTTGCCTCCTTCCTAACAGCATATAAAAGATACGTGGATGATATTTGCATTGTGTGGAATGGCAACAAAAATCAGTTGGAAGAGTTTTTACAATTCGTTAACTCCTTGTATCCTAAAATTGAGTTTACATTGGAAATGGAAGATGAAGGAAAACTACCGTTTCTTGACCTTTTACTATCGCGCAAACACAGTAGGATAGAGTTTGAGGTTTACCGGAAAACATCGTCCACGGATAATGTTATTCAGTATGCATCAAACTCTCCTTACACACATAAATTCGCCGCGTTCAACTCATTTTTCTATCGGTTGTGTAATTTACCATTATCAAGGGAACCGTTTAATAAGGAGCGTGATATTATAGTGCAGATTGCTATGAATAACGGTTTTCCTTTAGAGTCCATCACCAAATTATATTACAAATTTATAAACAAGTGCAAAATGTCCTATACTGTCATACATTCAAAACTTAGCGATGAGACAAATTTTTTCAAGTGCATTACTTTTTTCGTACAGTAAATACTCTCAAGAGACATTTAGTAAGGACAAAGGACACAACCGATAAATTGTCCAGATTTGGGGTTTATGCACTAAATTGTCGCGAATGTTCCACGACCTATGTGGGACAAACAGGTCGAAAAATTTCCACAAGGGTGAGAGAACATTTAAGCCTTGTCAACAAATTCAGAAATACGGATGTAACTGAGACTGTTTCAGCTCTTGCCAATCATTTGTTGGAGTCAGGTCATGAATTTTCCATTTCTGACGTTGATGTTTTACATGAATGTCCGAAGGGGAAAAAGCTTGACCTTCTAGAAAGAATGGAAAAAACCAAAGCTATAAAAAGTCCCATTCTCACTTGCGTTAACGATGTTTTTAATTTTGAACCAACCCTAATATTTAACAATTTAATGTAATAATAATTGCAGGCAACCTTCATTTCATTCACTTATTCATAGAGTGAGAGTTTTTGGTTCTTTGCTTCGACTAGTCCAGTGGTCTGTGGGGGGTTGATTCGGCGTCTCACTCGGGTGGTCTAGGTTCGATCTCGTCTAGAGACATGAATATTTTTTAATACTTTTTTAATATTTTATTTTGTTTATTCACGTGAGACTTAACCTGATTTTAATGTCCATCAAATATGTATAAGTAGTTGTTTGCTTTGTTGTGCTTTAGTGTATTTTATTCTATTTGTAAGTTATTGTTTTAGGATTTGTGAGCGTGATTATTTACTAAGGTTCTCTCTGTTGTTTGTAGGTCTGATGATGCTCGAAAGGGCGAAACACGTGTCATGTTTGTTGTGAATTGTAAAATTATAATTTAATGAGACCGAGACTTGGAGTCTTTTGCTATGTTTGTTATTAAAACTAGGTCTCTTTGAGCAATATTTTATTATCACCCTATGCCAAGACCAGCTATCATTTCGCGTCGTATATGGATCCATACCTATCGATTTTTGACCGAGATGCGTACTTTGTTCTTTAAATCGAAATTTTTACCCATTTGCTGAGTACTTAAAAGGAAGTGTTATTAGACCTTTTTTGTAGCCAAATAAATGCTGGTCTGGAAATAATTCTGATTATTATTTGCAAAAAGCGGTAAAATAAGGTTAAGTTGGAATTTAAAATATCTACTTTAAAAAATTGCATTAATTTAATCACTAAAGTTCGGAATTTGATCACGGTCTACCTAATTTTTTTTTCGTTTCGAAAAAAAATACCCCACGGGTTTAGATATATTAGTTTCCTTCTAATACAGGATAATGTTAAAAAATGTACTTATTCTTGGGAACTTTGATGCAAACTTCACCTCGTTAGTTCCCACTCTGTATATAATCCAGGACCCTTCCTATAGTCCATTTTGTGTAGCTTTTTAAGCACTTTCCAGTGCCCTAATTAGTTTTCAGACCGGATGTCAACTTTTTTTTATTAAAAAAGAAAACTTTTTCGAAAAATATCAGTTTTTTTTTTAAATTTCTATTTTCTCGCCAATTTTTGGACAGAGATGAATTTAGGGTTTTGTTCTTCTAGATATTTCCTATGAAAAACATCTCTTGGAAAATTTCGATAGGACTCATCTACTTTGAGATAACCGCCCCAAAACACCCTTTTTCCGAACGAAAAAAATTAATTCGTAAAATCGTCAAACGAGATCGAAACCCAACCAAAAACAATATGATTCATATCCCATATGTGAAATATCTGAAAACCTTAATGCCCACTGATGATGATTAGAAGTCAGTATACGTATAATAGCTCGCAACAGCTTTAGAAAGCTGCTGTTGAATCCCCTGCTGACTGGAAAAGGTCACTACTCTGAACCGGATTGCTTTAACACCCCGTATTCAGTGTGTCTACTTCAGTTCTCTACATATGGGAAACTTATTTATTAGTAGTTACTCTTTATAAAAAGTTCTGCTTTCGGCCAAAATAATATTAAAATATTCATACTTGAGATTGCATATACAGGGTGGTCAAAAATTCCAAAAAATCGAAATTGACTCAAGAGAAAAGTACCTTTAATTTTTATTTTATAGCAAAATGTAATACAAAATCTTACTTAGAATAAAAAAAACATATCTAGCACTAGATTCATTGCTTCCTATCTGAAATCACTTCTTAAGGAATGTAAAACTTTGGCTTCTTATTGGCAAGTCCAGTTTCGTACTTTTGTTCCTACCTCCATATCAGCAAAATTTCCTTATTTATCGATTGTTGATAACGGCATTGTAACTGCCATTGTCAACCACAATATTGTATTACTTTATTGAAACATCAATTTGAATATTATAGTAAAAAGAAATGCGGCTGAAATTAAATGAAGATAAAATTGAAATAATTTTAATTGTGGGAGAAAATTATAAAACATTTCGAGAAGCTGCAGACATTTTTAACAACAGACACTCCGATAAAATTATACATTTCACAACAGTGGGGAATATTCTAACTAAATTCAAGATTTTTAGAAACGTAGAAAATAACTTTAACAAGAAGCGGAGGTCAAGGGTTGCGAATGACGAAACTACAAATCAAGTAATGCTCTCTGTGATAGAAGACCCTAAAAAGTCCCTAGGCAAAAGGTCAGCAACATTGTCAAATAACGTAGGTAAAGATACAGTTTCAAAAATATTGAAAGAAAACAGTTTTCGACCTTACAAACCAAAATTTATACATACCTTGAGACCAGGAGACTTTGAGCGACGGTTCGAGTTTTGCTGTCTGATACAAGGGGAGCTAGAAGATGATCCTTTTATGGCAAGACGCATTATTTTTACCGATGAAGCAACGTTTACTTCCAATGGGACTGTAAGTTGGCAAAACTGTCGTTGGTGGAGTGACGTTAATCCTAATTTTGTTATACAAACTCGTGATCAGTATTCATTCAAAACAAATGTGTGGTGCAGAATTTATAAAGATAGAGTAATTGGACCAGTTTTTTTTTCGACATAATTTAAATAGGTAACGCTACTTGGATTTTCTAAATACTTACTTGTACGATTTTATTCATGAACTACCCATAAGTGGGAGGTTCCAAATGGACGAGTAATCGACAGGTATTCTGATATTTTCTGGCTAGCTAGGTCTCCGGACTTGAACCCTCTTGATTATTTCTTTTGGGGCTACGTAAAAGAGAAAGTGTATCTAAAGAGGCCATTTCAGAATGTTGATCATTTGGAGAGGGTAATTAGGGAAGAGATACAGGCTATAACGCCTGCCATGATTAGAACCAACAGATATCTCGAAAACGGTGCTCGTATCCACTTTTAACAGGTATACCTTTTTGACGTAGAAATGGCAAGGGAATAGTTTGTTTTACTCAAAAATGTAATACAAGACTGTACCAAAAAGTTGTGATTGTTCGAAGGAGTGGAAAGACATGTAGGTGGCGCCCCCTACAAGTAAGAGCAATACTAATATTAGATTCGAATTTGTCATACCAAAAAACCCCCGTATATCAATTTTCACTCCATTATTTACATTATCATAGATTTTATTTAAAAAATAGGAAAATTAAATAAAAACTTTAACACCCTGTATCTCGAGAACTAAGGCCTTGCGGACACTTATTTATATAGACTTTTATGTTAATTTTTTGGTCCTGAATATGTACCTGAAGTATTGACATTTCCTCATGAATCACCCTGTATATATATATATATATATATATACAGGGTGTTTCAGTTTTTTGTTGCATAACTTTAACAGTTGATAGAACTTTTCAAATTAGTGCAAAAAGTTCTTATAAACATAGGTCGTGAAGCGCTTAGTTATCAAGATACAGGGTGTTAAAGTTTGCATTAAATTTTTCCTTTTTTTCCATTATATCTAAACGGTTGGACATAATGGCACAAAATTGGGTATTTGGGGGTTTTTGGGTGCGGAGAATTTAAATTCGATGTTAGTTTTCATATTGCTGCTAGAGGGCGCCACCGGCTTATCAGCACACTAACGTTATTGAACAGAACTTTTTTACCACTCGGTATATGGCTTCAGTGATTAAACTTTCCAATTCCCCCATCTCTTCTTAATAAAAAAGGTGTACCTTGTTTAAGTCTCTAGGAGTGACCGTTTTCCAGAAAATCGCACTTGAAAGTTCAAATACTATGAATTATTATGATCTTTGTTAAATGAGTTAATCAACAAATTAAAGGACTTTTCAAACATTTTTTTTTCTGAATATAAAGTTTTGCCGTATTTTTATTTTTTAAAATTATCTTTAATATTTATTGCGTAAATTGATTAAGTTTTTTGCGATAAAAACTGAAAAATAAACAGCTTCCGGGAGAACTTTTTATTGTTAAAAAATTTAACGTTTTTGATTAAAATTTTTATAATTTTTATACATACGTTTTTTTTTCTAAAATACTTTTAAAAACACAGAGCTCTAAAGTTTTTAATTTTAAAAATAGATGCTTTTTAAATATTTAAAACATTTTTAACGTATCTTTTGCGGTAGAAAAAATGTACTCTTTCCATGACCCATTAAAGTTGGCCTTTTTTGAGATTTGCTTTTTTTTCAATGTAATATAGGTTTTTGGAATAATGGTATGGTGTAATCTATTTTATCACATAGCCAAAATTTATAATTTAAAAAATGTGGCTGACACACTTTTTCTATTTCCTTTGAACTAAAAAAAAAACGTAAACCCAAAATAAAAAAAAATTTATATAAAAAATCGAAACTTTAATTAAAACATAGGAAACTAATACATGTAATAGCCATTGAAAACAAAATGAATTTTAAAAAATTTAAAGAAGATGTTCAAAATGTCAACCATTTTGTTCAATACATAGTTCACATCGCCGAAAAACTGAGCGTGAAATGTTATTTAGGAATGGTCTCACCTGACCACAGGCATCCCTAATTCTATTCAAAAGTTCGTCTCTTGTTTGAACGGGAGTTTCATATACTTTTTCCTTTAAAAATCCCCATAGAAAAAAGTCCAAAGGGTTTAAATCTGGAGATCGTGGAGGCCACTGAACTGGTGCTCCACGACCAATCCATCTTTGTGGATAATGATTATCTAGCCAGTTTCTCACCAGCCTCCCATAGTGTGCTGGACATCCATCAAGTTGGAACCAAGCTCTTCTTCTTAAATTCAATGGAATGTCTTCCCACATATTCCCATGTTCCGTTTCTAAAAATTCCAAAAAAACCGCTGCATTTACCCGCTGAGGCAAAAAGTAAGGTCCAAAAAGATTATTGTTGTAAATGCCTATCCAGACGTTTACACTAAACTCGTATTGAAAGTTTCTTGGCCTAACGGCATGTGGATTTTCATGTGCCCAAACGTGCTGGTTATGAAAATTTACAATTCCACGACGAGTAAAACAGGATTCATCGGTCCATAAGACATTTCTTAAAAAGTATCTATTATTTGCAATTAGATTAAGAATTCTCTGACAAAATAACATTCTTCTTTCTTCATCTCCGGGTAGTAATCCTTGAATCGGTTGCAAATGATAAGGATGCCTCCGATCACGTTTAAGAACTCTATAAACATAGCTGGTTGAAATTCCTAATTCAATGGAAACTCTTCTTACACTTGTGGTTGGATCTCGATCAAACATACCCAAAATTTGTCTTTCAAAGTTTCTAGGTGGCCGAACGTTAATACCATTTTCTCGAACGTTGCCTAGACCCTGTTCAACTATTTGCCGATGAATTCTTACGAAAACCGAACGATTCGGATGTCTTCTATTTGGAAATCTGCGCCTGTATTCGTGGGCTGCTTCGGCAGAATTACCATTTGCAAACCCATAAATAAAATGAATATCCGCCAACTCTTGATTAGAAAATACGAAAGGCATTTTACTAAGTAAAGTACTAAAGTAGACAAAAAACGAGAAAGAAAATAGGCAAACTGAAATTTCTGCAAATAAAATACACAAATATGAATGAAGTTTACTCAAAAGTTTACTTTTGTTTTCGGTTTCATAGCAGCAGGTTTCATGGCCCACTATTTTTGTTATTATTAACACGGTTCTGCTAGGCAGTCTAAGACTAAAAAATGGCAGGGTAACCTTAACTTTCAAGTGCGATTTTCTGGAAAACGGTCACTCCTAGAGACTTAAACAAAGTATACCTTTTTTATTAAGAAGAGATGGAGGAATTAGAAAGTTTAATCACTGAAGCCATATACCGAGTGGTAAAAAAGTTCTGTTCAATAGCAGCAATATGAAAACTAACATCGAATTTAAATTCTCCGCACCCAAAAACCCCCAAATACCCAATTTTGTGCCATTATGTCCAACCGTTTAGATATAATGGAAAAAAAAGGAAAAATTTAATGCAAACTTTAACACCCTGTATCTTGATAACTAAGCGCTTCACGACCTATGTTTATATGAACTTTTTGCACTAATTTGAAAAGTTCTATCAACTGTTAAAGTTATGCAACAAAAAACTGAAACACCCTGTATATGTAAAGGAAATTTACCAATTTTTTAATATTTGATTCTACGCATTAAGACTCCAAATCTAATCGAATTTGCAAAGTCTACTCGTCTCACCTGAAAAGGAAGCTTGCAGTTAATTGCACAACATTTATAACGTCTTGTTATTCATCAGTACTACAAATATTGAACTAAAAACATTAAATCCACATATAACGTCTACTTAATAAACAATTGCAAATATGAACAGTGTTAAATTTCAGTACAAATATTTACCGACATTTATCAGCTTATACCATCTAATTGCGGTGTAAAAATTTAAATAAAGGCTTCCAACTCGACATTAGAACAATAGTCTGAAATATTAATGAATTTAATTGTTGAGTATTTAGGAGAAGTGAAAAGGTGCATTTTCCCATTCCAAATAATACTACTAGGAAATCAACATGATTTATTAGAATTGCAACTTGCAACAGAATTTTGTAAGATGGAGCTAGATCTGATGAGTGAGGCGTCAAGATTTAACATTAGGTACATTAAAATGATATTTTGAAACAAGTTGATATTGCAAACGGAATTAGTCCAATTAATTAAAAATTTAGATTATCTGAAATTTTTGACAAAATAAATTGAGTTCTCGAGAACATTTTCTGTTTTTACTTCCCTCGTAAACGGAAAGAAGGTATTGTAATCGTGAAAAAATCACCCCTCCCCCCATGTTTTTACAGATCTTCACGTTTTAAGGTCCCTAGATGCCAAAAAACATGTTTTCTCTATTTCGTCGGTCTGTCGTTCTGTCTGTACGCTACATGGATCAAAAACTACTTACCCGATTGACTTCAAAAATCAAGGGTCATAAGGAAATGAAATTGATATATTTTGGTAAAAATTCCAACGTGGCGCAACAAAATGGAGGCCTGGTGCTATGTTAAAAATATATTACTAAAAAACTACTACCCCATTTTTGGTACTTTTGCGGGGTATCTCTGTTATTTTTATAGATAGAAAGTTGAGGTTTTCGTGAGAGTGTGCTACTTTTTCGTAAAACTAAAGAAGCCGTTAACAAAATTTTCATAGCCCTTCTAGTTTTTAAGATACAGGGCTAACTTGAAAATGTTGCATTTTCAAGCACCCCTCGTATCTCAACTATCAGATAACTTATCGAAAATGTGAAAACTGTTTCTTTTATAACCTTTCCCGTGGAACTCAATTCCACCTTCGGAATTAGTATACAGGGTCAGGTCAAAAAGTTATCGGACCTCACTTTATTTTTTTATGTATATTTATAGACTATTAAATTTGTCTTTTTTTACCATTTCAAACATATATAGTTTGACTACTTTGGCGCAACCCACTTTTCAATTATTTTGGTTTAACCGTAATCGTACATATTTCTCCGAAAATAACGATTTACTTCTTTGTTTTTGTCTTTACCTGTCTGCTGAATTTTAAATTTCGGTAAAGGTCGACTACTGGTCTTAAATTCAAGTCGTTTCTCAAAGTTCAGTTCGCCGATCAAAGTAGCTCAATACCTTGAAAAGTTTGGCGACCACTGCCTTAGACTTATATGCCAAGTAATGTTGCAGTTAAACTAAAATAATTAATAAACGCTTTGCGCCAATAAAATCAAGTTATATAATTTTAAAATCACTAGAGAATGGCCTTTCGTACCTACACTTTATCTCTATCTTTGTTAATAAATAACCCTGTAGGTGGATGTTATAATATAATAACTCACCACGTACATACAAGTATCTCAAAAAGCAAAAAATGTTCCTCTTCCTGCATAAGTTAATAGTTTTAAAACTACTTAAAATATTATTTAGCGTTGGTTCTTTGATTTAGTTATTCAGGTTTTTGTAGAAATAAGTTTGTTTTCTATTAAAACCTATGCTATATCATATTTCATAAATTATTTTTTTAAATAAAATTTTAATATATAGCTAACTAAACAAACTAACTAAAGAATAAACTTGTTTAAAATTTATTGTTTACACTATTCAACAAGTTGCGGTTACATTTTATAACTATATGATAACAAATTATCAAATTCAAATTTTCTTCTATTATCGGACAATAGTACTTTATGCTCAGAAAATACTCGTTGAACATCACAAGATACAATTGGAACATATTCAAATCACTGTTTATTAAAAATTGTTCATTATCTGGATTCAATGTCTCTTTATTGTCCAAAACTGCACTAATATTTTTCAAATTTTTGTAACCAATATTTTTTTGTAAAACCGTAGCTCAATTTTGAGTAATTACTTTATTTTTAGAGTTAGTTATAATTTCACTCACTTTTTCTATAATTTCTATGTTTTTTTGACAAAGAAAGTCCTTCTATCTCCAATTTTTTTATAGTATCAGACAAGCAAGAAAAATTGTTTTTAATGTAAATTAAATCCTCACGTACATCTTCTTTGCGCAAAACGTTTTGTGCTTCTTGTATACAATGTGAGTATTCCGCATTAAATTGGTTGACTATGTTTTTTATTGCCTCGAAATGTTCTTCGTATTAAATGGCAACATTTTTCCAAGTTTCCCATATAGTTACAATTGATGATGGGGGCAGGGGGATGTTTTCTGCAGTTTCCCTAAATTTTTCTACCCGAGGCGGATCTTTTAGGAATACTTTCTTCACCGAGGACATCAGATCGTTCACTTGTGAATAAAAAGCACGAACATTGCTTTACACATGGAGCAGCATCTGTCACTTACACTATTATAATATTTAATACCACCGGGCCATAAAATAGTGAGAGAGTCGTTGAAAAATTCAGCAACAGTTGAATGATTTACTTTGTCTAAGGTCTTCATTGTAAATGAATATGATTTATCCCTTTCTGCTTCTACACCCAACACATCAAAAACAAAATTAACAACACATCTCTGTTCTACATGAGTTGTTTCATCTAGTGACACCCATATACTTATTGCAGAAATCTGGAACATAGTTTTTCCTTAATGTCTTAATGAATTGATGTCTTTATGTACTGCTCTAAAAATGACTTCAGGGCAGGATTACTTTTTTGGATCTGACGCTTTGTAGTTACTATGTGTTGTGTCACAATATTTACAAAAGAGCACAAAACCGTCAGTCGTAAAATCCGGAAAATCTTTCACGAATTGGTTTAATACCGCACTTAATGAACGCTTTTTTTTCGGCATATTGGACAATGTTCACGCCACAATGTGTAAACTAAACTAACATTCTTAAAACGTGCTTATTTGTGATTGTAAATCCGTGGTAAATTTATAGCTTTTAAAGCACAGAAGTTTTATTGGGTAACTATAACAATTTTAAGAAAGGATGGGTAAAACCCTTGGCCTGCCAGCAAATAGACATTTTCTATTATTTTATTACTATAGAATATATTAGAAATACATCAAATTTGTCTTGGAAAATAAAAATATATTCAGAAAAATTAGAATATATGCATTTTTCCTGTAATAACTGCAAAATATACATTTAAATACAAAAATTGCCAAAATATGCATTTGCATATGCTTTCATGCAAATGCATAAACATCCTAAGCCTTCTCATGACGTTCGAAAAATAAACATTTATCTCCAGACAGCAACATATCCTAAAAATCGTGCCATTTCATAATTCTAAAACCTTCCATGTTTCAAATATCGTTAATTTTGGATACATGATATATTATACACATCAAATTTGTCTTGGAAAATAAAAATATATTCAGAAAAATTAGAATAGATGCATTTTCCTGTAATAACTGCAAAATATACAAAATATACATATATAAATACAAAAATTGCCAAAATATGCATTTGCATATGCTTTCATGCAAATGCATAAACATCCTAAGCCTTCTCATGACGTTCGAAAAATAAACCTTTATCTCCAGACAGCAATATATCCTAAAAATCGTACTATTTCATAATTCTAAAATCTTCCATATTTCAAATATCGTTAATTTTGGATACATGATATATTATACAACAAAAATATGCACAATTTAATACAAAATTCAAAAGCATTAACAATCTGTTGTATCTAAAAAAACAAAGTTGGTTCTTGCCTTGCTTTCTTGAAACATCCTGTATACATTAAAATATAAGTATAGGAAAAAACAGATCGAATTAAAAAACTTTTGGTTGGAATATTTTATTCTAATTTCATTAATCTGGGATATTTTCATTTTAAGAGTTAACACCCGTACATGAACCTGTTATTGACATGGTACAATGTATAAAACAATACTCTTATAAATATTGTTCTCTTTCCTAATAATATTAGAGATTACTCTATGAGTAAAGCAAATTTCCAAGATTTTATTCGTATGTAGACCACATATTGCTTATATTTATTTTTGTCATTTTCTCTGCAAATTTATTAACTATAATAAAACTTTTGAAATGTTCGAGATAATTTTGATAACATATGTAATTCACTAAAAATAAACCCATTAAATGGATTGTGTTTTATGACATAAGATAATTTCCTGTGTTACTTTTGTGAGTACTCAAACAATTTTACGTGTTCTGTTATCTCAAATAAGCCGTTTTCTGATGTTCTTCTAGTTTTGGAAAACTTAGTGGAAATTCTGAGTAACCCTTTAGTGCCAGAAGACAAATTAAAACAAATTGAATTTTCATATAAGTGGATGAGTTATGAAGATAAGCAATACATAAAAGTCTTAATTTTACTTTTAGTTTTTTTAACAGGTTTAAAATTAAAAAAAAAATATTAATTTAAGTTTTTCTTATTATCTGAAGATCAGTAGTTACATTAGTTATAAGTTTTATACTAAATATTTTTCAATACAAATACTTAAAATTAACTATTACTATTTAAAACATGGCTTACAGTGCCATATGGGTTTAAGCACATATGCATTCTTTCTAAATTATTTTTGTAAAACTGCCATCAACCCTTTCGAAAATTTTTCAATTTTAGAATTATCAAGGGTCAAACTATAAAAACTGCTCTACTGCTAAATTTTAAAAAATGGACTTGAAACCACGTGGAACTCGTGCGACGAATTATGTTAATTTGGTTAACATAATTCGGCATGAAATGTTAGAACTTTACAAAATCAGTGTAGGATCCGTGAAATATATGATTTACACTGGGGAACAGCAAACATGTTTCCGAGACCCAAATTGAAAATCTTACTTATTTTATTATACTAATTAACAATCTGTCTTGCAAAAGTCTCAGTTGGCTCCAGTTTTATAGATCCATGTTTATTTTGATAATTTACCCACCCTGCCATTAATGCATGGGAAAGTTCTACCATTAAATGAGAAATACCTAGATTTAGTATACAGGTGTACTTTATAAAGAGTGTAAATACGTATAACGTAAATCCTAAATTGTTAGTTAGTTATATTTCAGCCACCAGTTGATCGAGAGCTGTTCGTATTTGAGAAATTAGAGAGTTTTGTTATATACAGGGTGATTCATGAGGAAATGTCAATACTACAGGTACATATTCAGGACCAAAAAATTAACTTAAAAGTCTATATAAATAAGTGTCCGCAAGGCCTTAGTTCTCGAGATACAGGGTGTTAAAGTTTTTATTTAATTTTCCTATTTTGTAAATAAAATCTATGATAATGTAAATAATGGAGTGAAAATTGATATACGGGGGTTTTTTGGTATGACAAATTCGAATCTAATATTAGTATTGCTCTTACTTGTAGGGGGCGCCACCTACATGTCTTTCTAATTCTTCGAACAATCACAACTTTTTGGTACAGTCTTGTATTACATTTTTGAGTAAAACAAATTATTCCCTTGCCACCAAAAAGGTATACCTGTTAAAAGTGGATACGAGCAACCGTTTTCGAGATATTTGGATTTAAAACAGTTTCGGCGCATGTGATTTTTTTTATCAAATTCACATAAAGTATGCATGTATTGTAAAAACATAGAAGTGTGCCTTGCCTGACAGAACAACTACTGGTTGGTGTTCTCATCGTTTTTCCTGTTACTTAGCAATAGTAATGTCAGTTAATAATAAGATCAAATTTTGTCACTGTCAATTTCTGTTCATAACTTTTATTATCTGACAATAATCATTTTAGAAACTTTAGATCTAAATACGTCATTATGCCTGTGATATTCTCGCATCATGAATATGCAGATATGATATTCGTCTATGGCTTCTGCAATGGGGTCGCAATTCAAGCAGTCCCGGAGTACCAGCGTCGTTTTCCAGATAGAAGGGTGCCAGATAGAAGAGTTTTTCAACAAGTTTTCTCTACTGCTGGAGAATCTGGGATGTTTCCAAGTGCGAAAATTGTATCTGAAAGGGAATCGGGACCCAACGTTGAAGTAGAAGAGGCTATACTCAATGCCGTCGAAAATGCTCCAAGCGTAAGCACTAGGCGGATTGCAGATACTTATCAAATTAAACAATCGTCTGCTTGGAGAAATCTTCACATTAATTGTTTATACCCATTTCATTTACAACGGGTTCAACATTTGCAGGAGGGTGATTTTGAGTTGAGAATGCAATTCTGTAACTGGATTAATGAAGATCGAAGGTTGTATAGGTATGTTTTGTTCACTGATGAAGCACAGTTCATGCGTGATGGTATAAATAATCTTCACAATGAACACCGGTGGTCCTATGAAAATCCTCACGCTATAGTAGAACATAATTTCCAACATAAATTTAGCATTAATGTGTGGTGTGGAATGTTAAATGGTCATTTAATTGGTCCATTTATAATCGACGGTAGTCTTACAGGAGAAAAATATTTAAACTTTCTTGAAAATCACTTGCGAAATCTATTAGAAGATGTTCACCTTAATGTAAGACAAAACATGTATTTGCAGCATGATGGAGCCCCGGCACACTACAGTTTACTTGTAAGAGATTTTTTAAACCAAAACTTTCCAAACCGATGGATTGGTCGGGGAGGTCCGTTTAATTGGCCACCTAGATCGCCAGACCTTAATCCTTTGGATTATTGTCTTTGGGGATGGTTCAAATCACTGGTATATTCCACTAAAGTAAATACAAGAGAAGCATTATTGGATAGATAGATATTTTTTAGTTATTTGGGTGTATTTGAATCCAAAAAATAGGTTTTGTTCAAGGAAAACAAAGTTGAAATTTGTTCTCCAGTGTTATTAAGCTGTACCATTGTTAACGTCCCTCAAAGCATTCGAGGAGATACTTGCAAATTTCTGTGTCGTACTACTTCTGCCATCGCAAATCAACACATGTTTCTAAAATTAAATACCAAGTTATAAGCAGATTTTATCGAGCTGTCGAAAAGGATGCTTTAGCTTTAGGGGGCATTTTTCTTATATCGAAATAACCCATACTTTTTCAATCTTCTATACTTGATGACACACAGTTGGCTCTTTTCGCCGACGACACAGCTGCAAATGCAGACCTCATTTCATTATGCCTGTAATAATAAAAATAATAACCGCTTGAAATTCTAATTCTTTTCTACTAAATGCAGAACACCACACAGACACATCACACTCAACAACCAAATGTAGTTTGCATAATTGGCTTTACTGCCATGTTCAATACCGTCATAATACGTAAATATGCAAAATAAATCAGAACAGCAGCCAAAGAAACAAGTTTTCAAATTTGCACATTTCCAAATATAGGCAGATAACATTGATGGTAAAGTTTTATTATAATATTAATCACTTCATTATATGACATACATTGTTATATTAATTTACTTTGTAACTCTGAATGTATTTTCTTTTAATGTAACTAATAACTTTTATTATTCAGTTTTTGCGAATCCAAAAATATCCGTGAATATGTTTATCAATATTTTGATACCGATACATTTTTATATACTTCGATAACAATGAATCAATTATTGATAACTTATTTTTGTGTATTCAACAAAACGAAAGCAGACAGTACTGATGTAGATTACATCCATATCTAGATTTACAGCAATGCATTGGATAAATAAAACATCAGGAGATAAACCTGTATTAGCACTTTTCTTGTCAGGCTTTCTTGTTATCACAGAGAATATTCATATATAATACTACCATAGAGAAAATTTTGCCGGAAAAATTTTGGTTTGTTATTTATTTATTTAATTATTATAGACATACCAACGTCAATACATTATCTTCATTATTTAATTTGGTCGTCCGATGGCTTTGTTTCATTTTTTTTTTCGGGTTTCGTCCAAAGTTTCTCCCGTTTGACTCAGAATTTTGGATGCTATTTTGCTTTTATTTTCTGCAGAATTTTCTAATGTAACTTTTTCGCAACCGTGTTGGATCGCCAGCCACCGTGACGCTTTGTTGTTAGAATGTCAGCTCCTGAATCTGCCAATAGCAAGCAATTGCCCGCATATTCTTCTGGATGCTCAAGTTTGAGATACAAAGCAATTTATTTTAGCAAGGATCCAAAAGAATTAATGCCAACCGGTTGCTTCATACACACATTGGATGAAAAACCTACCATGCTCGATGTTACAAGGGCGAAGATTAATGTATTTTCGAACTAGTTGAACCATGTCTAACTCTCGAATATTTCCAGATGTTACTAGAATTCCCTGGCTATTTTCGTTTTCGTTGTCGGTAAAAAAAATGAAAACATCCTGACATTTTCCAACAACAAATTTGTTAACTCCTCTCTCCTGCAAGCCCAATAATCAATGCTATTTTCATAAATAAGTATTTTTGGTCATCCCCTTCTAGAAGGAATGTTGTAATATTGGTTTTAGTTAATACCCTTGACCCTTTTTTATTGATATTCCTCAGATTTTCTTTTGGGGGGAGGCGACTAAAATTCTAAATTTGCTGATATCAGTATTTAGTTTAATAGATGTCATTGTTCTCATCATAGAATAAAACGCCCAAAGAGATAAAGGCCTATAGTAGTAGATAACTCCCCGAAGTATATAATAAGTGCCCTTTCATTCCCATAGTTCTGCGCATTCTTCTCTCCGCACCATTTTTGAAATAAGAAAAAATAAGTGTCAATTTCATTTACAGAATAAAAAGTTTTATTTAGTAGTAGCGTTTTTTAAAAGGTGCTATGGTTTCAATGCTTTTTATTTTTTCTGGCAGTAAGTTAAATAGTCTGCACTTTGCATCCTAAATAATGACTTGTTTTTTTAACATATTCATTTTCTTTAATTATGAATGTGACAACGTCGCTAATCAAATTAAAAACAAGCATGGCGATGGGAACAGTTGGAGACATGTTTGAAATCAAAATTACTTCTAATTTGTATAATAATCACATCTTATTTATGTATGGATATCGAAAATGCTTGGAAAATATGTGTTTATAAGGGTATTTTGAGTCGTTGAATGCAATAAATATATAGAAATGCACGAATTTTCGAAGATATGACTAAATTTTCACTTTGAAATTTTTTTTTTCAAATTTTCCTTCCCTCTGCACTAACTCTTTATAATATGTTTTAAAGTGATTATTTCTTAATGAAACAATGCAAACCGCATCCCTCTAACTTATTTACTTTTCGAGATATTAATTTTTTTCCGGACCGCTGCAAGCGGTGCGTTCGAAATTTTACTCGAAAAGCGCAACACTAGATATACGCCGGAAAAAAAAACGAAGCGGGTAAGCTACAGATCTGAAATTTTACACACTCTTTAACTAAACTACATTTAAGATATTTCCAAAGTTTCATATTCCGAACATGCGAGAAACATTTTTTACCGGATTATATATGTAGTATATATGGTGATAATCGTGACAAAAAAACGGGAATTTTCCTATTTTCTATAGACTATAAAAATTGAACCGCACATCCTACAACCAAACTGATGATATTTTCGTTTTTTACGACATCAAATTAGTATATAAACAACTTTTCATTAAAATCGGGATCCGAAAAAATTTTCGAAAATTTTGCATGTGTATATGTATGGATTTTTTGACGGAAAATTTTTTTTTTTTGAAAATGCTTGGAAAATATATGTTTCTAAGGGTATATTGAGCTGCTGAATGCAATAAACACAAAGAAAGGCACGAGGGATTAATATTTTCGAAGATATGACTAAATTTGCATTTTGAAGTTTTTTTAATTTCCCACCAACTCCGCACTAACTCTTTATAATATGTTTTAAAGTGATTATTTTTTAATAAAACCACGCATGCCGCATCCCTCTAACTTCTTTACTTTTCGAGATATCAATTTTTTCCGGACCGCTGCACGCGGTACATTCGCAATTTTGTCGTAAAATCCACCATATTTTTCGAAGAATTATAATCATCATAAAAATTTGATTAATTATTACTTAGATCTTTTTATTACTTAGGTTATAGATTCGTTCTTTCTGAATCAATTGGTGAAAACCGCATTTTGATGATCTGATAGGGAAAAAAGTTACGAATATTTTCGCGAGACCTTATAAAATCGCGAATTTTTCATTATAAAAGTATGGTTTAATCTCAAAAAGTAAATAAGTTTGAGGGATACGGTTTATATGATTTAACTAAAAAATTATTGTTTTTGAATTTTGTTATATTTTTATACATATTTATGGTTCAATCTCAAGAAATAAATAACTTAGAGGGATACTGTTTATATTATTTAACTAGAAAATAATTGTTTTGAATTATGTTTCAACGAAATAGAGATAACTATATTATATCATTATTTTTTTATATCTCAAGAACTAAAAAAGTTAGATGGATACGGTTTACTTCTCGTATATTTAGAACATGAAACTTAGAGAATATCTTATATGTAGTTTAGTTAAAGAGTGTGTACAGGGTGATTTTTTATAATTTGTCACCCTCTGGGAGGTTTATTTTTTCTAGATACAAAGAAATGGTTCCTACGAAAGTTATAGGGAATTTCCTAAAGATTTACATAACGGCAATTTTAAAAACAAAACACGATCGTAAAATCACTAAATCACCGTCAACTTTGTTATTTTAAATGGGACACCCCGTATTTTTTGACATTTTTGGATTCCCTCATTCTCCCCCCTGAGCAAACATGGTCATATCTATTAATATATTTGTGCTGAAACATCTATATTTATTTTTTTTTATTTATCTTTGTCAATGACAATAAAACAATAAAGCTTTTTTGAGTTTGAGTTTTAAGACTTGAAAGGTAAACCTTTTACAACAGCTGTTAATAATCGGGCATTTTTTTATTTTTCTCATGTATACATATTTCGATTTAATTCAGATTTTTACATGACGTCAGACCCGACTTATTAGACTGCCGTTTACTATAGTTTTTTAGCTATACCGCGAACAGACAGTCCGACATAAGCATAGACAGATCCACGGAATTGGGAAAACAATGTTAGAGACCCTGAAAGGTAAAGATCTGAAAAAAATCTCGAAGGGGGTTTTTTTTCATGATTTCGAGGAAAGTAAAAATTTAAAATAAATTTGTTGTGTCTCGTAATTTTGTATTTGATGCAATAAGTTGATGAAAATTAATTATTTTTAACCCCCGAAGTGTGTCCTATCTCCTTGCTATCTAGCATGTCTAAATACAATAAAATAATACGAGTAATCTGACAAATCGTATACGTATGAACATAAAGAGAAAAACTAGAATTCATGTTGCACTCTTATTAAGTGAATTACGCTTTATCGCTGTAATTATCAAAAAATATTCGAAAAAATGTAGTCATTATCCTTAATTAGCAAAAAATGCTTAAAAAGAAATCGGAATAATCCGTTGACATAGTTTTCAAGTTAATTTCGTGACTTTTTGTGTTTGACCGGTCGGTTGCAGTCCAGTTTGTTATTTTATTGAAATTTCACTAGTAATACAAATTGAACCCGTTTTGTTCGTTTTTAGTTTAGTTCCATGAATGGTCTTATTGATAATTTCATGGTCAGTAAACAATTCAATCAATAAGTAGTAAAAGTAATTCAAGTACTAGTAGACCATTCATATTAGCATAAATAGAAAAAAAATATAAAGTTTTGCCACTTGGGAATTAAACTTTCTTTAGGGGTGTACTTTCAAAATCAAGTTCCCAAGCAGTAAGTGGGAGCTTCATCCCTTAAACTCACCCCCAAGATATATATATATATATATATATATATATATATATATATATATACATATACATATACATATATATATATATATATATATATATATATATATATATATATATATATATATATATATATATATATATACATACATATATATACACAATATATATATATATATATATATATATATATATGTATATATATATATATATATATATATATATATATATATATATATATATATATATATATATATATATATATATATATATATATATATATATATATATATATATATATATATATATGTATATATATATATATATATATATATATATATATATATATATATATATATATATATATATATATATATATATATATATATATATATATATATATATATATACATATATATATATACATTTATATATATATATATATAGATATAGATATATATATATAGATCTATATATATTTATATATATTATATATATATATATATATATATATATATATATATATATATATATATATATATATATATATATATATATATATATATATATATATATATATATATATATATATATATATATATATATATATATATATATATATATATATATATATATATATATATATATATATATATATACATATATATATATATATATATATATATATTGATTTTTACTCCGTCACGGATGGAAAAATACAATGTGTTTTCATTCCGGGTGTATATCCGTTCACTACTGTCGTTCTGAAAAGAACAGTTTTGCTGACGTTTCGCCAAAATCACATTTGGCATTTTCGAAGCTTTCTCTCTCGCGTCCGAATAGAGACTGAAGTGTTGGTGACTGCGACGCTTCCTTTTATACCCCCACTCGGGGCCGAAGGTTATATCTGCGCAGGCGTTGGTCGTTATTTATGTTTTTCGGATGGTGCTGTTGTTGCGCTAATTGCGCTTGAGTTTTTGCGATTTTAGATTTGTCGATTATTGTCTTCCATACTGTTGGTAGTTTTAATGATTCGTCCCTTTTATTCTCGGATTATTCTGGTCTTATAATGTTCTTATATTGGCAATCTCCCTACACCCATCGAAATTTATTTTATGGGCGGTTTCCTGATGATGTAGGAATAAAGCTGAGGTTGTTTGTTTATTTCTGATGCTGAGTTTATGCTCTTCCACTCTTGCTGATATTCGCCTGTTAGTTTGCCCTACGTACAACTTTTCACAGTCCTGGCACGGAATACTGTACACTCCGTGGTTTTCCAGTTTGATTTTATCTTTTGAGTTTCCTAGTAGTTTACCTATAGTTGTTTGTGGCTTGTGTATTGTTTGTATGTTGTGTTTCCTCAGAATTCTTCCGATTCTGTCTGTTGTGCCTTTTACATATGGTAAGACTACTCGTTGCTTTCCCAGTTCATATTTTTTGTTGTTCGTTGTTCGGGAAACCTGTGCATTAATAGCTTTCTCGATGGTGCGATTTGTGTAGCCATTTTTCTTTAAAGCACTAGATATTACCTTAAGTTCGTTTTGTCTCGTCTGTGTTTCAGTTAATCGCACGGATCTAGATATTAGAGTATTTGCCACAGCTTGAATTTGTGCTGGGTGTTGGTTTTCTATACACGGTTTATTCGAAATGTCCGTTATGCAGTTTTGTGACCAAAATATCTAAAAATGGTAGTTTGTTGTTTTCCTCTAACTCTAGAATAAATTGTATTCTGGGGTGGATTGAATTTACGTGAGTCAGAAATTTTTCGAGCTCTGCATGACCATGTTGCCATATAATAAATATGTCATCCACATAACGAATCCGTAATTTGGGTTTTAAACTTGCTTTCTCAAGAGCTTCTTTCTCGAAGTATATCATAAATAAATTCGCGACTACTGGTGATAGCGAGGACCCCATTGGAGCACCATCCATTTGTTTATACATTTGCCCGTTGAAAGAAAAATAAGTATTTTTGAGGCAATGCTCCGAGAGTTCTATTATATGTGCCTGGAAATCCTCGTTCATAGCAATCTTGTCCAATGCTTCGTCGATGGGAATACTGGGATATAACGATTTGACATCTAGGCTTGCTATGATATCGTTTTTTTTTTCAAGGACGATATCTCGTATAATTCGAGTGAAATGCTCCGAGTTTTTTACGAATGAATCAGCTTTTTCTACAGTTGGTTGCATAATTTCAGAAAGGTACTTCTCCAGTTTTTGTAGCGGCGAATTAACAGCACTAACAATAGGTCTGATAGGCGCCCCTGGTTAAAACCCTTACTCAGTACGGATTTTTCACTTTCTGAGAGACTGTAGGATAATATATTATGTACTAATTTATCGACGTTTACTGATGATCATATATATATATATATATATATATATATATATATATATATATATATATATATATATATATATAAACATATACATATATATATATATACACATATATATATATATATAAACATATACATATATATATATATATATATATATATATATATATATATATATATATATATATATATATATATATATATATATATATATATATATATATATATATATATATATATATATATGTATAATAAATATATATATATATATATGTATACATATATATATATATATATATATATATATATATATATATATATATATATATACAAGGGTCTTCATCGGACGCGAAACAGAAAGCTGCGAAAATGCGAAATGCAATTTTAGCGAAACGTCAGCAAAATTGTTCTTTTCAGAACGAGAGTGATGAACGCGTGTACTCCTGGATTAAAAACACATCATATATATATATATATATATATATATATATATATATATATATATATATATTATATCTTGCGCCTCCCCCAAATAGAAGCGTCGAGGTGAAAACTGAGAACCATTCGGTATTTCACAGTATCTACATGTATACTAGTGAAATTTTAAAATTAACAACACTAGCGCATCTGCCGATTTTTTTACAGTCTACTGCCCACGTGTCCGTACTGGAATTACATATTAAATTGATAATGAGCTAAGTGCCAACAGTCGAATATATATCCCGGTAGGCTTCAGACACCGGACGCCTGTCCGTCTACACGTGAATCAGTACATAGTCCGGATTATTTATGCACATTTAATAATAATAGCATGCGAAAGGGGTTTGCTTGGCTTGCGGTATTTTCCTGGTTGTCTTCCGGTGCTTCCTGTTGTGTTCAGTGAAGATGTGCGTGTTTGATGTGGTGCAAAAAAAACTGAAGTGAAAGGATTACATTTCCTATATTTTTTTCATTAAAAGATATCCTATATCATGTCTTGTAGTAGAGGATTTTAGGGAGAGGACAAATTACACACTTTTAAAGGTTATCTGGGTAAAAATTGAAAACTAGACTGATGTTTAAAATAAAAAGAATATTTGACCTTTTAGAGAAAATTTGGTGTATATACTAAATTGATGCCACAAAAAAACGAAAAAAAAAACATCAATTTAGTCCTAGGATGTATGGTTCAAATTCCACGACCCGCGAAAAATCTGGAAATTCGCGATCTTGCAAGGTTTCGCGGAAAAACCCACAACTTTTTTTCCTTAAAAGAAAGACAAATGCGGTTTCCGCTATTTAATTCAAAAATATTGAATCTATAACCTCTGAAATTTTCAAATTTTTACGACAGTCACAAGTGTTCGGAAAATACTGGCGATTTTAGTGAAAAAATGGTGAATACGCATGTGCAAAGGTTCAGAAAAAATTCATATCTCCGAAACAAAGAAAGATAAAGAGGTACGGTTTGCGTTATTTTATTTAGAAATAACCATTTGAAAACACATTTTAACGGGGTGAAGCTATATACACAAAAAATGTGGAAAAACATTTTCCTAAATGAAAATTTAGTCATATCTCCGAAAATATTTATCCCTCGTCAAAAGAAAAGTGTTCAATGAATTTCTTAGGTCAAAATACATACAGAAACATGTATTTTCAAAGCGTTTTTCGAGAAAAATTTTTTTTTTCGATTTTCGGTCGAAAAATTTTCCATACTTATGCATGTAAAAATTTCGAAAATTTTTTTGTTAATAGATTTCGTTCAAACTTCGTTTATATACTAATTCGATGCCATAAAAATCGAAAAAATCATCCATTTAGTCCTAGGATGTATGGTTCAATTTCCACGACCCGCGGAAAATCTGGAAATTCGAGAATTTGCAAGATCTCGCGGAAAAGACCACAAGTTATTTCCCTTAAAAGATAGACAAATGCGGTTTTCGCTTTTCATTTTAAAAAGAAACAATCTATAACCTTTGATATTTTCAAATTTTCACGACCATCACAAATGTTTGGAAAATTTCGACGATTTTAGTGAAAAAATGGTAAATGCTCATGTGTAGAGGTTCGCAAAAAATTCATATCTCCGAAACAGAGAAAGATAGAGGGGTGCGGTTTACGTTATTTTATTGAGAAATAACCATTTTAAAACATATTTTAGCGGTTTGAAGTTACAGTTACAAAAAATGTGGAAAAACATTTTCCAAATTGAAAATTTAGTCATATCTCCGAAAATATTTATCCCTCGTCAATACTAATGTGTTGAATGATTTTTTTAGGTCAAAATACATATATAAACATGTACTTTTAAAGCGGTTTACGAAAAAAATTTTTTTTCCAATTTTTGGTCGAAAAATTTTTCATACGCAAAAATTTCGAAAATTTTTTTAGTAATAGATTTCGTTTATATACAAATTCGATGCCATAAAAATCAAAAAATTTATCCATTTAGTCCTAGGATGTATGGTCGAATTTTCACGACCCACGGAAATTCTAGAAATTCGCGATTTTGCGAGATCTCGCTGAAAAGTCTACAACTTTTTTCCCTTAAAAGATAGGCAAATGCAGTTTTCGCCATTCAATCCAAAAAGAATCAATCTATCACCTCTGAAATTTTCAATTTTTTTACGACCATCACAAGTGTTCGGAAAATATCGACGATTTTAGAGAAAAAATGGTGAATGCGTATGTGCAGAAAGGTGCGTTTTGCGTTATTTTACTTTGAAATAAATATTTTAAAACACGTTTTAATATAGTCAAGCTATAGTTATAAAAAATGTCAAAAATTTGTAAGAAAAGAATGATTATTTTGTAATATTCATTACTAATGGATTTTTACTACTCACTGAAGTATTTCGAGAATGCAATATTCTTAAAAGCAAAATGTTGCGTAAGCAAACTAAGTGTAAGGGACTCTACAAAGTGGACAAAAAATACTCCCTTAAAACCTCAACTTTTTTTTAATATAATTTGGCAAATAAAAGACAAAATTCTATAAGGCATCATGTTGTTATTGCACTTCTTCTCATAAATCTGGCTCTGAATAAACTTAGCAAATGAGCACGGTAATGAAAATAGACAGCCCGAGCTTTGTTTGTAAGAAAACTTGCTGTAAGACCGTTAAATGTTACATTGGCTACTCATTTTCACTGTATTCCAATGCGCCATATTCCTTAATATCACAATTTGAAGAAAGGCTATCTTGCATTGATGCCAAACTTACATTATTGTAGGGAGATTAAATTTTTCATGTTTGTCTCCCCACAGTAACGCACTCTGACCTCTGTGCCGATCCCAAATATTATACTTCCGCCAGTGATGCACTTCGCTGTCGTTCGCCTTTTATATTAGGGCTTTAATGATGTTTCCTACGGCGCCTAACCTGGTGCTAACCGGTTACCAATCTATCTAGTGCGGTCAACAATAATCAATAGGCGGGTGCATCACTGGCGAAAGCCTAATATTGTTATATTGAAAATGTTAGACTTTCGCCAGTGATGGCCTGCGCTGTTATTCCCCTATTAGGGCTTTAACGATGACGCCTACGGCGCCTAACCTGGTGCTAAGCCGGTACCAATCCACCTAGTGCCTTCTCGCTCCTGCTGGTACCGATCCATAACCCACAAATGCATTTTATTTTTCTTATATAATTTATATAGATCATATATAAAATAAACTTGGCAACGTAGCATCCCCAGCACACTGGATTTCCGTCCAACGGGCAACACTCCGGCTCTCTCTTTATTTAGCAGCTGTAATTATGTTCAAAAACATTTAATAATGTCTAGTATAATAATTACTTCTAACTTTTAGTTAAAAATAATAATTTTTGTGTTATAGAGCATTATAGTATAATCATTCTTTTACGTAGTTCACAAATTAAGTTTGTAAAAAATGTGTTTTTAGTGATACGCCAAAAACAAGTTCAGTGCAACCTTCCGAAATCTTAGTTTTTTTGGATATAATTTGAAAAAGTGCCTCATCCATAAATGTTTGTGTATAGGAATTATTAAAAAAATGTAATCTTTCAAATGTATATTTTAAATGTATTAAATTCCATGGGTAAAATTCTTTACAAGAGCCATTTATAGAGTAATAAAACCTCATCAGGCGTGCAAAGGGTCTACCGGTTGGCCTACTAATAATTTACACCACTTCCATAGTTTGGCAATTGCAAAATTCTTGCTTTTCATCAAGTGCAGGTAGTACCATCGGGAATTATGTGTTGCCTATTTTTATCCGTTCGTAAGCACCGAAGATGGTACGCCAAAGGTCTATGGTTTTTTATCCCGCATACACAGAAGCAAGAAATTTTATACAGGGTGTTTGCGGTTTGACTACAAATATTTTAACATAAAATAGTATAAACGATTTTAAACAAAATATTTTTATAAACCATAAAGTACACCTTACTTATTTTCATAGATTCAGATTCGTGTGCCAAACTTTAGGTATATTCGAAAGGGTTTTGGAGATATTTAATTTTAAAATGTTTAATTTTCGAGAAGGTTTCAACTAATTCCAAGACAACATGACAACATTGCTATTTGCTTGGACATCATTGTGATGACAATTTCATCACCTGTGTTTTGTCAATAAAGAAGTATAAAAAACCCGTAGGTTTGAAAACGATTCAATTATTTTATTTTGATTATGTTTTTGGAATGTATGAACTATTTTTTTAATAAATTGTGGTTTGTTAGCATAATATCGGAGTGTTTAAAAAAAATAGGAAAAACCTGTTATTAACACTTTTTGGATTATTTGTATAGTTTTTAACTGCGCAACCCTAATTAAGTGTATCAGTTTCCGAAAATTAATAAATAATATGAACCTACTTACCTACCTTACCAAGCATATTAATTTATAGCACTAGGTAGGTAATTCACACACTAAGAAAAGTATTTTAAAAACTTAAAGTAAATGCTGAGAATGACTACCGCCACTATTTAAATACGCACGAATCCGTCGAAGCCAATTTTGTTTAAACATATTCAAGAACGTTAGGTCTTTGTCTAATTTATTTCAATGCAGCAAAAATACGGTTTCTAAGGTCATTTCATTCAAAAATTAAGGTGAAAGAACCAAAAAACAAGACAACTGCAACTGATATGTTTGCGAATTGTTATGTTCGTCGAAGCCTGCTCGTTTCTCTACGGTGGGCAGTGTTGCCGTTTTCAAATAAGCATTCTATGGTAAAATAAAACCATTTATTCGGTTTTTATTTTTTAAATTTAGGTCGTTCAGATATTTTACTAAGAAAAAAATTGTAGGCATTTTGTAGAAAATCATATAATTAATTGTTTTAGATAATAAAATTTATAAATGTTTAACGATGTGCTTAACAATTAATAAAACAAAATACAACTTTAAGGCCGTTTTTCTCAAAAATGGTTAGGAATTGAACCTATGTTATTTAAACATTTTTTAATCAAAATGGTTCATACTATCACGTGCTAAAATATTTGTAGTGCAATCCCTAACACCCTGTATACCCGTTCTGTTTGAAAAGGTAGAACATTTTTCGCAAGCGTTGTCCAGTGTTCTTATGTGCATCCAGTGGCGACTCGTGGTGAATTATATTGGGAGGTCAATAACATATTTAAAAACGTTAAATTCTCGCGAAGTTCGGGTCTACTCTTCGTTCTTTAGAATTTAAAAAATGCTGAATGACACGTTCGTTAGAATTGCACGCACATTCCTTTTATAAACGATTTCTCGATACTTAACATTGCTAAAGCGGATAGTCTATCTTGGCCCAACTCCAGTTTGCCGTATACTAAGTTCTGGCAAATTGCGACCACTTACCTTGAATTCGGTTATTTTCTCAAAGATCGTAAGCACTTTTTAGTTGTTTAATTTTTTGCACTACCTATATTTTATTTCATATACATTCACAACTCAAACATAGACCACCTTGAAATTGGTTATTTTTGCAAAATTAAGTTCGTAAGCACTTTTTAGTTGTTTATTTTTTTGCACTAATTACTACCAACATTTTATTTCTTGTATTTTTCCAACTTACACATGGATCATAAAAATAAAAGAATATATATTACAAAAAACGGTATACAAATCAATTTTCATCGATTAAAACCGTCCGAAACAATATCGAGTTAGAATACCGACCACTCGATCGAATTATGAGAAAAGACCAGCTGATGACCTAAATCACGATTTCATATTCCATTTGCAATCACGTTCGACTGGCTCTCGGTAGCTGTGAAATCTTCGGGTACTTTCGTCAAGCTTTAAGGTAATCAGGGCAATTCGGAGTGCCCAGCTTAGTATAGCGTATTTTATTATGCCTAAGGTAAGTAACGAGACCATTCGAACCGTCGCGCGTGGCTAATAGTGTAGCGTATTTAACTTTTCCCCATTAGGAGGGACGGTTAAGCGAATCATTTATTTTCTGAAATATTTTTGGAGGGTCATTAACGAAATGACCCTATGGAAGAGCCGCCACTGTGTGTATCGCAGATTGTAGGTATGATTGGCCGTCAAAGTAATCGTCTTATTTGGTCGTAAGTGTAGGAAGTATGTAGGAAACAACAACACAATCTCGTGGAGTGAAGATGTATCGTGTAATCTAAGGCGAAACGTCGGATCGCAATTTTTATTTGACGGGGTATAAGTCCAAGAACCATTATTTGTTAACTGACCAAAGCCGTGAAAGCCTTTGCAGGAGCTATTACAGGAACATTTTTATATTAAAGTTTTTTTTTGGCAAATTTCTAGTAAGTGTATATTATACCTTTATTATAATGTACTGTTCAGTTGACTGGCAAATAAAACATTTTGAATTTGAATTGAATTCAAGTAAAATTTAATGCCATTCTTGGTAAATTCTCTCAAAAATAATTACCCTTCGCCCTTGGTCATCTGTAAGTGCATCCTAGTGAAATAACAGCGTTATAAAGAATTACTTCTTGATCAAAATTTTGTTGATCACTACCCACATCAATCATTAAAATTATATAATAAAAGTATTTCTTTCTACAGTATTTTCAGCTTCCCCAAAAATTGCTCCCCCTTATATTCGTTTTATGATATTTACATTCGATATTGTCGAGTGTTGTGTAATATTTAAGCAAATTTAAACGATAAAGACTGCCTAACAGAACATCTATAAATCACTAATAGAATGTTTGTATTGAACATCCGAACATATTTAATATGAAGAATAGTTTGGTTTACGTGCAATATCGACCTCAGACCTATTTAAAAAGGAGCGAGTCTTTAGATACGTGGACCTATGTCCTGAAATGCTTTTTGAGAAGGCGGTTGCAGTATGGACTATGTTTGAAATATAAAAAAGTGAGTAATTTAATTGATATGGATTTATAGTTTAGAATTCTTAATATTAAGTAGCTTCAGTTTTACCTTGTTTTGTATTAATGTAAGGGTAAATTGTTAGTCAAAATTCATTTGGTTGCTTCGATAGGTGACTAGTTGGCCTTTACGTAGAATTTCCCTCAAAACGAATACTCTCACATACCTAACACAGTTTATATGTGTACAGGGTGGTCCAGTATGCTTATCTTTTAATGTACAGGGTTATTATTTTAACTTGTCCACATTTTATAAGCTTGTAACATTTTTATTTTTTAACTTTTCGAGTTGAACAAAAAAACAAGGTATAGGTCTACTTGCCAAGTTTTTTTGTGGCGTCCAGTGTCATAGCGAATACACTCATAAAAAATTATGTCCTGAACTTACATTTTTTTAAATGGGACCATGGGTATATCGAATTATCGAATAGCTCATTTTTTTCTGATTTCACGGATGTAATACACTTTACATTATGTCGGGCAATTGCCGTACATCGGTAATAGCATTTAGTATTCTAACTTTTAATTCTTCTATATTATAACATGAAATTTTATGCACTAGATCTTTTATGTACCCAAAAAAAAAAAAAAGAAATCTATTATGGTAAGATCCGGACTATTTGCGGGCCAAAATATAGCAGTTCCTATATTGGGGATATTTTCTTGTAAGGTATTCTTTCACAGCTCCAATATTATGAGGTGGGGCCCCATCTTGCTGCCACACTATCTTTGTGGCAACATTAATTGTCAATACACTCTGTAATTTCTGTTTGCAAATGTTCCAAATACCGATTGTCAGTTAATTTTTCTCTATAAAAATAGGCCCTTAAATGTATCCTTCTATTAAGCCACATTAGACGTTAACGGACTGATACCTCTGTTGCTTAATTTCACGGATTTGGTGGCGGTTACTGCCTTTTTTAATAGTAAATGAGCTCTCATCAATCTATAAAATCTTATTCAAATACTGATTATTATTTGCATTGTATCTATTTAAAAACTACTGACAAAATTCCATCCTTCTTCTGCAGGTTCCACACTAAGTTTTTGAGTATTTAAAAATATATATGGTTTGTACCTATATTTTTTTAAAAACTTTTTGAATGGAGCTAAAGGAAATTCCAGTTTCGTTGGCAACGCTATTAACAGGGCTTACAGTAGTACGACTTTATTTCTATACGCCTTGTTCTTGTTGTAAAGACTTCCATTTTCAATTAGTTTAACTTCAAGTCTTCCGAATATTTTTGCTGACGGCGCACAGTGAGTTAAATCGGCCGTCTAGCACGACATAAGTCCCAAATGTAATTTTGCAATATTCTTAACATATTCTAAAAATCTATATTTAAGATAGTGTTAATAATAGAAAAATGCAATTGAGAAACAAAATTATAATTACAGTTCTCGGAGGGGAAGCCTTAAAGTTAGTAAATATTTTAAATCTGAAATTAACATGTTTCTATACATCATTTTCAAAACAGAAAATATGACACTAAACATAGCAAATGTTTTTCTAATTTCTTACATGACTACTGTTTATAATTAAAGTTTTCTACGGAATCAAAACTTTTTAAATATTAAAGCCCTTACCTCAGAAAATTTGGGTCTTTTTAGGTATTACTATATTTAGGTAGTTTTTTTTAACTTGTAGAGCATGCAAAAAAAAGTTTGTTGAAGTTTAGTTTAATTTTTATATAAAAAATAAGAAAAAGGATCCCTCTTAACCAAAAACCAAAAAATTAGCTGCTCATAGATGCCCATTCGGGATTTATATAGCTTTAACTATGGCTCCTTAATTACTACTGACTGCACCAAAAAAAACTGCACGATGTTTATATGACCAGAACTTTGCAAATAATCGTCCGAGTGTAATAACGGTAAACATTTTGCAAAGACTAAGGTACAAAATTTCGGAATTTTGTATTACAGCTGTCATCTTTTTAAAGTTCAAGATGGCGAACCCATTTTAAAAATATGGATATTTTATCCCTCGGTAGAAGTTTTACATGCCACATCGTGTTAAAACTAAATTAACAGTTATAATGCCACATTATTTCCAAGCAAAATGATAACACTTTTAAAATTCGATAAATAACTAAGATATAATTTTATAAAACCACACTCCCTTCAATTCTTTTAATATTAGAAATAAAAATTTCAAATAAAAAACTAATCAATTAGGTAAATTTTAACGACTTTTCTACCTTTACAAAAATAAATCTTAAACGAAGATATCTCCTAAGCTACCAGTTCAGTGCCAGTAATTGGCATTTTTGTAAAGATAATTTCATAAAAATATAAAAATATATAAAGTGCAATATATAAAATAAATACAAAAATAAATATAAAAATATATTAAGTGCAATATCTAAAAAATATCGACTTCATTGTATATGGCAAATAACAAAAACAATTTATTTTGTCACGAAAAGTATACCTAACTAATTAATTTTTATTTGAATGTTTTATTACCAATATCAAAAAAATTAAGGAGTGCTTGGGTGCAGGTGCATACGTAGTGGGCTTTTCTAAAACATTATCTGTTACATATTGTTTAGTCTAAAAGTTCTTCTATTGTTTATGTAATGAATAGAATAGAAACTCAATGATATTTTGTACTCACAATTCTACATAACCTAAATAAAGCAATATTTGACAAGACACCTTGTATTCTATCTTAATTTTATATGCGTCATATAGCTATTAGTTAATAATAAGTTTAAAGCAATGATTCATGCATTTTGACATCAATTGTGTTTTTAAGTTACACAAAACATTACATTTTTATTAAAAACTGAAGCCATTTTAGTAACCCGCATCTTGTTTACATTTTTTTTTGCAAAACATTTTGTTACCTATCCTAAAAAAGTATTATATGAAAACGGGAGGAAATTATTAAAAAACGTTAAAACAATGTGCGGCGGTCGACGATTTGGGAAGCGCCTAATATATTCTCTTCTTGCTGATGTTGCGCTTTTATTGTTTAAAAAAATATGTAATAGCCTAAAACTTCTTTCTTCAACAATAAACTCGCGAAATGCCATGGTTCACAATTTGAAGTAAGGTGATGTCAATTTGACATTACCTCTACATTCCATCATTTTGACGTTACGCCTATTTAAATATTTTACAGTACGAGTCGACAGGTAAATATTATTTTTTATATATTTGAGGAAAACGAAGTAAGTTTGGCAACAGTGCATATAATTTAGTTTCTGTATTTTGTCAAAAATTCATAATTGACAGTTTTAGCATTGGAAAAGCAGTGAAATTTCTGAAGTTATTGCTTCATCCAACCTTTTTTTTTGCTTAAATATAGTAAATTTAAAGTAAGCTTCCCAACGAAACCAAAAACGAGGTAAAAATGTATTAAATCGTATATATTTCATTATATTTTGACAGCCACCGACAACCGTAAGTATATGGTTTATAAAACACTTTAAATACAACAGTTCTATGGTTTATCGTCTGTTATGTTTAGGATATTTCAAATTTCAAAAAACCGCTTTCGAAGAAAATTATATGACATGTATTTTTTCAAGTGAAATACCCCGTATATTATAAGCTAGAATGAAAGGTCTTTTCATTGTGATTTCAAAAATATATAGTTTGTTGATATTTGGTTTAGCCGTTTTCGAGCTATATCAGCTTAAACATTACCTTTTCGGTAAACGAGACTTCAGCCATATTCTCGGTGATACGGTCAAGTCGGCCTTGGTCATCACTATGTTGCAAAAATGCGCTGGATGGCAATTGTTTCAACAACTGTAGTTATGGCAACCAACTACACAATTTGGATTAACGTGTTTGATAGTAGTTATTTAATTTTGCTGAAAATAATTCAAATGGGTTATTCTGAACAAGGAAAACGAGAAGTAGTAAAACTTTATTTAAACCATAATAAAGTTGTAAGAGTTCAGAGTCGAATATCGGCGAATATACTCAGGAAAAAGAATACAATTGGAAAAATTGCTTGACATGACTGTCAGCAGTTTTCGTGCAAAACAAAATTGGAACAATATCATTTAAGTTTGACAAGGTAAGTTAAAATGAGCATGAAGTAATTATTTTGTGTTTTTAGTTTAATTATTGTTGTTACTATTGTTTTAAATAAAAATATTCCTATATTCAATATTATTTCTGGAACTCAGGACATAATCTTAACAAATATCCCTTGTGTGTCTAATTTTTGGAAAAATTGGAATACTCGTTTCTAAGATATTTATTTGACAAATAGTATTCGCACGAGTAGAAAAATCCTTGTCTTCGACTCGGGTTTTTAAAAAACATTGCCGCTCATGGTGTTTGTTAAACAAATCACTTAGAAACTCGTTTTTACGAAAAAATTAGATGCCCTAGGGATATTACCTCTGACAATATGCAATTAAATCCTTTTTTTTGCATGCACGAATTTTTTAAGCACCTATTTTTTGACAGGCAATTGTACAAATTAAGGATGTTAGCGCCATTGTGTTATAAAAATAGAATAGGTCATTATTTAAGGAGGATTAATTTATATCAAGGCTCTCAAAGTGCTTAGTTAAGTAGGTGTTCATTTTTTACGCCTAATTTGTACTAAATAATTCTCTTTGTGAAGAACGTTACTTCCATTGTTTATATTTTCAGTGTCAATAAAAACTAAATAATCTCACATATTGCAGGTTTTCCAAAACGGTTTTATCAATAATGGTTTTTAATACCTTTGTTACAAGCTTAAAGTTGTTTAATAATATCTTTAATTAGGATATGTTTTTTTTATTTGCATTTGGAAAAGATTTTTTGTTTGTTTTAAAGTGAAATGTAGTTTTATATTCAGATATTCAGCCATGTCAAACTCAAAGTCACTGGTGGGCCAAAAGCATGAAGACCTTCGACTAGGTGGGCCGCAAAACCTTATCTTGAAGAACACAAACTACTGAAAATCTTGAGAAAAAGTACTATTATAGAACAAGTCTGTTTATTAAATTTCCAATAAAAAGGACATTACATAAAACTACAAACATTAAATTCTTTTTGCCAGACATTTGACATCTTTTGTCTTTAATTAAGTTGTCTATTTGTGGCGCGAATTTATCGGCGGAAATAACTTTTAAAACTGCGTCCAAGTGTGCGTCCGTCAATCACGATCTTGCGGGAGATTTGTTTCCCTTCATCAAAGAAAATAGTTGTTCACACTTATAGGTACTTCCAAACATTGACAGGATTTTGCAGGCAAATTTTCTCATTTCTTGGTATTGAACAGGCAAGTACTTATAAAATTCGAATGTACCAACACTATAAAATTTTTGATTTAAATTGGTCTGACACCGAATCTCAATTACTTCCATTTGCAAGTGAAGGGGAACTTTATCAATATCGATAGTGAAAAGACCAGTAAATAGAGAAAAATCGTTTTCTTGGGTCTTAAAATCCTGAAAACGCTTCTCAAATTCTGCCAGAAGGCTTCTCATTTTCTCTGAATATATTTTGTATGATATTGGGACACTTGTGCTTTCCTGATATGCCTTACAAGTCAGAAAATGTGACAGATTATCCTCTGCTAACTGTTTTTCCCACATCATTTTACACTTGAAAGCTTTCACATGATCATGCATATCTGTAATAACTTGACGTGGTCCTTGCAATTTCGTATTTTAGTCCGACAAGTGTTTTGTGATATCTACCATAAATGAAAGATCTTGTAAAAAAGGTACATAGCATAATAAGCTGAAATCTACTCCTTTTGTTTCCATGAAAACGCGTATTTCTTCTTTGAGTTTCCAAAACCGGCCAAGTACCATAGAACACGAAGGCCATCGCATCTCTGCATAATATGGTAAACCAGTGTACTCACTTTCTAAATCACGTAAAAATGCAGAAAACTGTCTCTTATTAAGTCCTCGTGACCTTATGAAGTTTATAAATTTTTTCACTGACTTTAAAACACTCTCCAACTGATCACTCTTGAGCATAAAACTTCTTGGTGGATTATACAATGAATATGATAAAAATCTGGTTTGTCACTGCTCGTTTCTCTGGTCTTTGTCTGTAATATTTTAACGAAGCCATTTTTTACTGCAGTCATTGAAGGAGCTCCGTCTGTTGCAATGGAACACAGTTTTGACAAATCTAAATTGTACTTTTGCAGAAGTCCATAAACAGCATTGAAAATATCCTTCCCAGTTGCTGTATCATGCAATGGTACTAATTCCAGTAATTCTTCATACACATTGATACCTCTATCAACCGCACGAAGAAAAACAGCGAGTTGCGCCACACCACACACATCCGTACTTTCGTCATAGGCAATAGAAAATGCAATGAAAGAGTCTGATTTTGTTTTTATCTGATCACTTATATTGGCAGCCAACTCAGTAACTCTTTCAGTGACAGTATTCCGGGACAAGGATATATTTTGAAATGCCTTCACGCTCGCGGGACTTACAATTTCCGCGGCCTTTACAAGGAACTCTTCACAAATTCACCTTCAACAAATGGTTTTGAGTGTTTTGCGATCAACTCCGACAATACGTAGCTCGCTTGAAGGACAAATTCATTTTCTTGCTTTGGACGTGTAAACATAAGCTGCTTTCAACCGTGATTTTAACTTTTCGTTTCTCACCATGCCTGTACAGGGTGGTCGAAATTGGTCTGTTTTAACAGAGAAAACCTATTTCCTGACTAGATAGAGCAAAACTGACTTAGGTGTCATGGGCTCGATTTCTGAGAAATGTTTAATGGCAAAAACCGCCTGCCGATATTTTCACTGCCAACTGAGATATAGGGCGTTTTTCAATTTTCGGCCATTTTGAAAATTGTCCATAACTTTTTTATTTTGCGGAATATTAACATTCTGCAAAGACATTCTAAAGGCACTTTTTTATGTGCAATCCAGTGGCATACTCAGATTTTTTCTATAGTTGTCCGTTTTATCATAAATAGGCAAAACTTTTTTTTTTCAAATGGAAATCATAGTTGGCTATAAATTATAAAAAATGCTCGCGTTTAGCCCTTTTCAGTGATATAAAGTTGTAGGTACTTATTTTTAAAAATAACGAAAATATTAGGTGTTTTTGGTTTACATCGAAGTAGGCTTTGATTTGTGATGGCAATATCTCAATTATGTATTGTTAAGATTTATAGTTTGTTAGCAACTTAAACACAACTTTAAATAACACTAGCTAACGTTATTTTAATTATTTATTATTAATATTTTTTATTTTTTTTTGTTTACATAGCAAAGTTGAACAAAATTAACAAACTAAACTACTATTTACAGCTACAAGTGAAAATAAAAAATAATTATGAAAATCTAGGTATTTAGTTAGATAGGTTTCTGATAAATATATTTAGAGAAGTTGTTCAAATTGAGCCCCTCCCTGTTGAATACAAACTAAGCATCTTTTGCGTACCGAGTTGCAACTATTTATTAGTTCAACTGGGCTAATAGATGCAAAAGCTTGCCTAGTGGCCTCTTGCAATTCTTCTTTTGTGTGAAAGGTTCTTCCTTTAAATATCAAGTCCTTCAATCTTCCCCACAAAAAAAAATCTAAGGGAGTTAAGTCACAAGACCTAGCAGGCCAAGGTATGGGGCCCCACGTACCAATCCAATTTTCTCGAAATTCGAAGTTTAAAAGATCAGTTGTGATCCTTGCATTGTGCGGGGGACAACCATCTTGTTGATAGTAGATATTTCTGGCATCAGCTAAAGGTATGTCTTCCAACAAAGGGACAATATATGTGCGCAAAATATTTACATAATCATCTGCAGTTAAATTTCCATCGTAAAAATAAGGTCCCACAAATCTTCCTCGGAATATCCCCACCCATATATTGAATCCACACCGACCTTGCCGGTCTTGTTGCACAACTACGTGTGGATTTTCAGTGGACCAGTGATATGAATTATATCTATTAAATATACCAGAAGTATCTACTCTGGATTCATCACTCCAAATAATATTTAATGGAAAATTCTCATTCTCCATGAATTTTTGCTCATACCACTGACAAAATCTCAATCTTCTAGCGGCGTCCCCTTCACGGAGTTGATGAACTCTTCTCGTTCTGTACGGTTTGAATTTATGTTTTTTGAGTATTTTTAAAACGGTGGTCTTTGGAACATTCGTTATATTAGCCAATGTTCGAGAGGAGGTGCCAGGATGATCTAATACCTCACCAATTATATTTAGCTGCTGGATTTCCTTTTCTTCCTTTAGTTCATAATGTCTTGTTCTTAACTTTTTAAAACTTCCGTAATTTACTAAATTACTTTTTAATGTTTGATAAATTCGGTTATCCGGTTGACGTCGCTCGGGAAATGTATTAAAATATAATTCACTAGCTGCTTCAGGAACTTCGTTAGATAATATGTAACATTTTAACATATCACACTTTTCATAATTCCCAAACATATTTTGTCAGCAACTTAACACAACTTTATAAAGATAACACCAAAACGCAATAATTACACCAGACTACAGTAATCTGACAGCAATATATTCAAAATATTGAACGCGCGTCATTATTCCAAGGCCTACTTCGATGTAAACCAAAAACACCTAATATTTTCGTTATTTTTGAAAATAAGTACCTACAACTTTATATCACTGAAAAGGGCTAAACGCGAGCATTTTTTATAATTTATAGCCAACTATGATTTCCATTTGAAAAAAAAAAGTTTTGCCTATTTATGATAAAACGGACAACTATAGAAAAAATCTGAGTACGTCACTGGATTGCACATAAAAAAGTGCCTTCAGAATGTCTTTGCAGAATGTTAATATTCCGCAAAATAAAAAATTATGGACAATTTTCAAAATGGCCGAAAATTGAAAAACGCCCTATATCTCAGTTGGCAGTGAAAATATCGGCAGGCGGTTTTTGCCATTAAACATTTCTCAGAAATCGAGCCCATGACACCTAAGTCAGTTTTGCTCTATCTAGTCAGGAAATAGGTTTTCTCTGTTAAAACAGACCAATTTCGACCACCCGGTACACTGTTAAAAAATTTTACAGTTAAAATTACATAATTTTAACTGTAAAAATAATAAATGGGTTTTGTTATTCTACCTTGGTTAAAATCTTACTTAATTGTTATCAATGTTTTACTATTAAAATGGTTTTTTACACTATTACATGTAAAAAAACATTTTAATAATGTAAATGTATAAGTACTTCGCGAATTTACCAAAGATCTGCGAAAGTACTTAGCGAATTTACCAAACATCCGTGAACATTTGGATGATTATGCATCCAAAATTTACTAAAAGGTTGGTGTATGTTTCATGAGTTGTCATAATTTTACCCTACGTGGCACGTAACGTCGGTCATAAGCAAGAGAAAAATAAAAGAAATTTTAACATCCAACCTCACATTTTTATTATCCTTGTTCATTAATCGTTAAATTTGGCAGTGTATGGCTATTTTTAGGTTTAAAGTGTTTCAGTGCCCGTTTTAGTGTAAAAAACAACATATCCTGTAAAACTAGATGTCTTAAAAATAATCGGGGGTGATAGTGAATTTAGAAAATTGTTGCATGTTTATCGTAACATTAAATACATTATTCACTATACTATAAGATTTCCATAAAAAAACTGTTTTTGTTTAGTTTCATATCATAAAATACATCTTTTAAAGCTAATTGTTTGTTTTTTTTCGGATAAACCATACCTACCTACTTTTGTTGCTAATAGCATGCTTTTTTATGTTTGTTTAAAAGCCATCCTCATTTTCAAGCAGTATATTTGACATATTTGTTATTTAAATTTGTTACAAACTGAAACCAAACATAAAGGAGCCTATTTTAGCAATAACTTCAGCCATATGACTAAAACGCTTAGGTTACAACGCCGTTACCGATCTCTATTTGTGTCATTAAAAAATGAATGGAGAATGAGATTTTTAATAACATTTTAAGTTAACGTGACTTTAACGTAAGGTTTATTATTTTTGGTTTTGCAAATCTCATCATAATATATATAAAGTAATGTTCTTTTCCATCATTTTACCTAAGAAAGCAGGCATTTTTACATAAATTCCATACAACTTTTTAGTAATATATTTAGTGTCTTTAATTAGTTTTTATAATAAATTTGAGTGAGAATTATTATTCACTAAAAACTAACTTAACTTTATTCAATGAAATAGACTTTGTAAATGGCACTTTTCCCTGTAATAAGGTTTTGTTTTATGAGCAAAATTTAAAAATATAAAAATACTAAAATAGTACTGCAAAAAATACGGTTTCAATAATTGAATGTTTACCATAAATATGACGGAAATTTCAACTGTAATTTTACCTCTATAAATGTATTTTTACAATTACTTGCTTATTTTTACAGTTTTAAAAGTAAAAATAATTTTATTTTTATTGTAAATATGACGGAATTCTGAACTGTAACTTTACCTCTAGAAATGTATTTTTAAGTTTTAAAAGTAAAAATACGTAAAATTACGTTTGTAACCTGATTACAACGTTCTTTTATGTAAAATCACTATTTCTTTTTAACAGTGTATACTTGTCAAACATAGTTTTATGAATATCATAGTGACGTATTTTATTATATAATTTTGGGACACCGACTGTACTATTATAAAGCAAACAAATAATTTTTTCTTTCACTTCACAGCAAAAACTCTAATTCACACTTTTCTTGAAAGATACGATGCTCATCTACAAGTTTCCTCTTACTTCAACTTGGTTTTGAAAGAGGCATGTTAAAAACTGTATCCGAAATAAATTATAATAAGTACTGTTAAGTGTTGTAACAACAAGTGCGCAACTCAACTCGAAACTCTATCGCAACTGACTCATAACTGACTCAACACTGAACGATTGAACTCAATCGAACACGGCTTATACAGTTTTGCGCGATAGAATTTCATGGAACAAGCCAGACAATGTTTGGCTTTAGGTTGAGTATGTGTAGTTCATCCTCCTAAACATAGATGGCACTATGTACAATTGTACATTTTATTATACCAATCGCTGTTGCAGCGGCGCGCGCTTTCAAAAACGGTTTTCACCTTGTTCGCGGGCCGCATTATCTGGCTGTTTTCAAAACTGATTTGGGCCGCAGAAAAATGCTCACTGGGCCGCATGTTTGACATGGCAGAGATATATTATTCAGGGCGCATACAAATATACAAATTAATGCAAAAATCGGTAAAATTCCTTTACCCAGAACTT
This sequence comes from Kuschelorhynchus macadamiae, assembly GCA_030620095.1. NCBI lineage: Eukaryota > Metazoa > Arthropoda > Insecta > Coleoptera > Curculionidae > Kuschelorhynchus > Kuschelorhynchus macadamiae. Next base: position 942,697 of record JAUTXW010002797.1, read on the forward strand.
CACTTATAATGAATCTTTCCTTTTAATATTTTACCAGTTTCTACCTACGCCACACTTGATTTTTAGGCATAATTTAAAATAAATATTTTAAGTCAATTGAGTAAGATTTTTTACGTTGATGTTTTAAAAATTTTATTTGGTTGCCATTTTGTGCCGCCATCTTGAATTTGTACCACAATGTTATCAGTTTATCTTTATATCCAACTTAATGTTTGCACAAAATTTGTAATTAATATAATAGGTAGTTTTTTTCAGGCTGATCCTTTAAATATTTTATTAAGTCGCCATTTTGTTTTGCTATCTTATATTCATATCAAAATGTTACAATTTCATTACTATGCAATACTTTTTTTTGCCCAAAAATTGAGAGTAAATTCGGAGTAGTAGATGTTCAACTTAATAAAAGGTTAACTTATGGACTAAATTTGATAGGTATTAACAATAACTGTAAAATAAAAATGTATCAATTATATTTGCGAAATGACGCAAAGAACTTCCAACAATTAGTTTATTCTAATTTAAATTACAAAAATTATCCGAACGACAATCAATACGTTCTCGACAGGATATCAAAATCGATTGTACTTCAAAAACATCCTACCAAGTTCTTAGAAATATAGAATGGGAATACATGTTCCCTAAAAAAACAATATGCTAATAGTTTAACACTTAAATGGCGAATTCTTAAAGCTAATAGTCGTAAATCTAATAGTTGGTGTAACGGGAACTGGGTCTCGTTTGGCGCCGAAATCAAATGTTCAAATTCCAAGGGGATGATTGCTCACATATACGTAGAAACTAGATTATTTCTAACAAAAATAAATGTTTTTAAACAAACTGAAATTATCCACAAGATTAAACTGGTCTGCATTTAATAACCCAAACCAAGAGCAAGTGTCTTCCCTTTTGCTCAAGACCGTCTATACACTCTCGGTATCATCTTACATTCTCCAGAAATTATAATCTAATAAAAACTGAAAAGCCCTTGCGCCATAAATACTAGGAAATAAATATACAGTACAGATTACCAAATAAACATTTTTTTAAATGCCTTAAATGGAAAACTTTATCGCAGTTTTGAGCCGGCAGCTTTATAGTGTGAGTCAAAAACACTGCAATGCAATGCAAGGGTTTTAACGCTCACGTACATAATTAACGCTCACGTACATAAAACCAAACCACAAACTTTGCACCTAACAGCTATCTTAAAACATTTTGGTTTTAATATTAACGTCATATAGTCATAAGTACTGTAAAATATAAATTAAAATGTTTTATAAAGCTTTCTTAAAACTTTTTTTGTGAATGAATACTGATTGATGCAGGACAGTAAGGAAACCTTTTATCTACTATTCCATAGTATAAAAACGGTTTCGTGAAAATAAGTGGTAAAATACGATATAAATGGTTACTTTATCAGAAGCAAGGTAAATATCTTAAAATAAGGAATAGACAATTTACAATTTCACACAAGTCACCGTCCCAACAATGTAGCAAATCGTTTTCCTCTTCAAGTTGCATCGGACACTTAAGAAAAGAAAGCTTTCCCCGTTAAGACTGAACGTAAGAAAATTGATTTTTTTTTATTTTTCAAATAAACTACCCTTAATTTTGGCGATAGGTAAATAAACAAAAAAAATATTGATATTTAAAAAAACTCAAATTGAACACAATCGGTTCATGCTAGGCAGGAGTCAATTTATAACTAGTAATGGTATATCATTAACATACAAAATTTGTTTATTATATATATTTGTTGTTATTATGCTCATTTTACGGGATTAAGTTCTTGGCCAAATTTCAGTAATAAAAATTAATAGTAAACAACTTTTTAAAAGTTCTTTAAACATACTTTGCTGGATCTTGAGGAATTCGAAAAGATGACACGTCACATCAATCGACACTGCAGTAAGAAGAATGACTAGCTTAAGAAGCTATTTCCAAAATTATATCCAAAAAGTTACATTTAACCGGATTCTTGTTCCAAATTCTATATTTTTGCTCACCGCGTACAATGCTCGGTAAACCTGTAGGCTTAAAATTTTAAGACACCGCGTACCTAACCACTGCGAAGTGACCTGTCGACTGACCGCTAGAAGCGGCAGTTCGTAGGTGCGGGAGGCGCGTCGGCAAGAGGGAAATTGATTGAGGAATACTATTAGAATATATATAGACTTGATATAACGTCATTTTTGTGCAAATTGGAGATAAATATATATAACATTTCACTAGGCCGTCATTTTGTTTGCGATTTCGGATTTTTGCCAAAGTGTTACCAGGCCTCTCAATTTTTGACCAAAATTTGACGTCAATAGGGTAGGTAGTGTTTTAGCTATGCCGCGAACAGACAGACAGACAGAACGATGGAATCGAGAAAATATGTTTTTCGGCATCTAGGCACACTGAAATGTAAAGATCTGAAAATATCTCTGAGGGTCATTACTGTTAAGATATTCACGTATTGAGAAGATTTATCTTTTGAGATAAAACTAAAATATTCAAAGGAGATGTAAATATTAATTTAATTAAAGACATATTCAGAATACATAAAAACTGCCGATTTTTTATATTATATATATATATATATATATATATATATATATATATATATATATATATATGTGTGTTTATTTTTACTCCTTCACGGATGGAAAAATACAATGTGTTTTCATTCCGGGTGTACATCCGTTCACTACTGTCGTTCTGAAAAGAACAGTTTTGCTGACGTTTCGCCAAAATCACATTTGGCATTTTCGAAGCTTTCTTTCTCGCGTCCGAATAGAGACTGAAGTGTTGGTGACTGCGACGCTTCCTTTTATACCCCCACTCGGGGACGAAGGTTATATCTGCGCAGGCGTTGGTCGTTATTTATGTTTTCCGGATGGTGCTGTTGTTGTTGCGCTAATTGCGCTTGAGTTTTTGCGATTTTAGATTTGTCGATTATTGTCTTCCATACTGTTGGTAGTTTTAATGATTCGTCCCTTTTATTTAAATCACCTTGCTTTTCAATTTCTATGGCTTCTCGGATTATTCTGGTTTTATAATGTTCTATATTGGCAATCTCCCTACACCCATCGAAATTTATTTTATGGCCGGTTTCCTGATGATGTAGGAATAAAGCTGCGGTTGTTTGTTTATTTCTGATGCTGAGTTTATGCTCTTCCACTCTTGCTGATATTCGCCTGTTAGTTTGCCCTACGTACAACTTTTCACAGTCCTGGCACGGAATACTGTACACTCCGTGGTTTTCCAGTTTGATTTTATCTTTTGGGTTTCCGAGTAGTTTACCTATAGTTGTTTGTGGCTTGTGTATTGTTTGTATGTTATGTTTCCTCAGAATTCTTCCGATTCTGTCTGTTCTGCCTTTTACATATGGTAAGACTACTCGTTGCTTTCCCGGTTCATATTTTTTGTTGTTTGTTGTTCGGGAAACCTGTGCATTAATAGCTTTCTCTATGGTGCGATTTGTGTAGCCATTTTTCTTTAAAGCACTAGATATTACCTTAAGTTTGTTTTGTCTCGTCTGTGTTTCAGTTAGTCGCACGGATCTAGATATTAGAGTATTTGCCACAGCTTGAATTTGTGCTGGGTGATGATGTGATTTTGCATTTAAATATCTGTCTGTATGTGATGGTTTTCTATACACGGTGTATTCGAAATGTCCGTTATGTAGTTTTGTGACCAAAACATCTAAAAATGGTAGTTTGTTGTTTTCCTCTAAACTAAAAAAAAAGAGGAAAACAGCAAACTACCATTTTTAGATGTTTTGGTCACAAAACTACATAACGGACATTTCGAATACACCGTGTATAGAAAACCATCACATACAGACAGATATTTAAATGCAAAATCACATCATCACCCACCTAAACACTCCTGCAGGAGATCTCTGAAATGTCGCACAACTCTTTGGAGCATTTCTTGGGGTATACGGCGAACTTCCGTGGTGATTGTCTCCTTCAAATCTTGTAAGGTTCTTGGACGATGTTTATAGACCTCGGCTTTGACATAACCCCACAAGAAATAGTCGTAAGGAGCCAAATCTGGTGAGTATGCGGGCCATGGAATATCACCTCTCAGGGAGATCAAGCGCCCGGGGAACATTTCCCTCAATACCTGCATTGATGGTCGCGCTGTGTGGGCTGTGGCCCCGTCCTGTTGAAACCAAACATTCTGTAGATCAAGTTCTTCAAGGGCTGGGGCAAAAAAATTCTGGATCATCCTCACATACCGTTCTGAATTGACTGTCACGGCCCGATCTCTCTCTTCAAAAAAGTAAGGCCCGATGATCCCGTTTTGTGACAATGCGCACCAAACTGTTACACGATCACTATGCAGAGGCCTTTGATGGATTTCCCTCGGATTGTTTTCACTCCAATATCGAAAGTTCTGCTTATTGACAGATCCAGACAAATGAAAATGTGCTTCGTCACTGAAGAAAACAACCGCATCGTGCGGTAAAGTTTCGATCATTCTTTCACATGCCACAAATCTATTCTGCCAATCACGTTCTGACAATTTTTGGGTGACGACCATCTTGTACGGGTGAAAATGAAGATCTTTATGAAGAATCCTCCTCACAGAGCGGTCAGAAAGTCGAAGGGCGGCAGCATGTTTACGAGCGGAGCGTTTAGGCGACTGCAAAACTGAACGCCTGACTGCTTCAATGTTTTCGGGTATTCGGGCCGTTCGAGGTCGTCCACCTGTCTTTCTGACAACAGATCCTGTTTCCCGAAAGTTTTTCACCCACAACATAATCGATTTTCGGTCCGGACGTGCTTGGCGAGCGGGAATTTGGAACCGAGTACGAAACGCACGTTGGGCGGCTACTACAGAACCGTTTTGGCGAATGTACGCTTCTACAGCAAAGGCGCGCTGGTCGTTCGTCCACACCATGTTTACGACTGAAACCTTGTAACATGAAAACTTCCCGTCCGCATGCACCTATCGAGGCCATCCCCGCTCCTCTACGACGTCACTTCGCTTCGCGTCACAAAGCCTTAGTGAAACTAGGGAAGGAGTTTTGCCGCACTCGGTATATATATATATATATATATATATATATATATATATATATATATATATATATATATATATATATATACCTTCGCTCGTAAACGAAAGAATTAGCCTTGGGGATTTCTTCACATCTTCACGTTTCACGGTCACAGTTTCCTAAAAACATGTTTTCTCAATTTATACATTAAATTAGGCCACCAATCTGTTTCGTCATAATAGTATTTCATCAAAATTTTACCAGTTTATCCTCATGATACAATTGAATTTTGTGCAAAATCTTCAGATGAATTAGATTAGTAGGTAGTTTTGAATAGATTGACGTATTTGATATTGGCTAACCCTACAACCTGCAACAAGAAGTTAGCAGGGCAGACGTCCTGAATTGACACCTATTGACTTATTCTAAGAAGAAACAGTTCAAGTACAGATTTTGCAAGGGGCTCATAAGGGAGATGCAGCTAAGCAAAAAATCCCTAAAACTTGTAATAAAGTCCAACATTATAGACAGAACGTCTGTTCATTATTTTTGAAGCACAAATATTTTACAAAAATATCCCTCCTTAGTCACTTAAAATTGTCATTAATGTTCAAAGGCTTTTTTAATAATATGACAGTTTAATGCTTTGAATGGGTCACCTCTTTGAACAGATGTACAGGGTAATTTTTTATATTTTCCCACCCCTTTTAACTTTTTTGTGCCACTGGTTAGGAAAAAGAGGCAAATAGGAAAGTTTTAATGTTTGAGAAGTATTGCTCGGAAAACATTTTTTTTGTCTTGTTGCAAAAATGGAGAATAATAAAAAATATATACTTGGGAAGAAATATACACCCTGTATATTTCTTCCCAAGTCGAGAGATATTTGTTCTCCGATTACAAAAATATTTAATGTGTCTACATTTCTTTTTAAAAGCAGATTTAAATAAAAAAATAATATTTTTTAACTACAGTTTTTTTAATAATTACAAATTTTTAATATGTTAATAGTAAATAACTTTACTTACAATTGTTGAATATGCTCACCGTTTCTATTGATACATTCTCGAAAGCCTCTTTCTAATTTATTTGTTGCGTTGGTAATAAAAATTGAATTGTTCTGGTTAAGGTCGTTTATGTAATATAAAATTCTCGCCGTGAGCTCTTCAATATTGGCGCTTCCCAGAGCATACACTTTGTTTTTTAAATATCCGTACAAAAACGAATCTAAGGGCTTAAGATCTAGGCTATTCGGAGGCCAGTGGTTCCCCGCTTACCGATCCATGTTTCATCTTCATTTTCATATTCATCAACAAATATAATAGTTGTTGTCGTTTCTATTTACATATTTTTTCTAACCAATTGCACAAAAGAGTTAAGAGGTGTGGGAAAATATAAAAAATGATCCAATACACAATTATTCACCACTAATTCTACCACTATGTCTTCAGTTGTTAGTTACAGCACTCCGGGGTTTTATTCAGTCCTACTTTAAAGTGGAAAAGACAAATATAATAGGTTGAATAGAAAGTTAACCAGTTTTGATTACATACAAACAGGTTATATACTTTTAATTATCTTATTTATGAAGAAAATATACTAAATACCTGAAAGTGAGGAATTTTTAATAATTTAAGTCGGATTACTGTAATTAATATAACAATAACTGTTAAACATTAAATGGTATTAAGATGGTACATTTTCGTTTTTTTTGAACACTTTCAAGTTTTACATCACGGAATCATATAATTATTGCGTTCGTTATCCTTTTAATTGTTTAATGTTTTGATTTTCTAATAAAAGTTAACGTGTTCACGTTTATGGATAATTAATTAAAACGTACGCAATATACTCAGAAATCTTCATGAGACATGAGACCAGTCAACTAAAACTTTGGAAATTCCATTAAAGAATCCCGCAGAGAATGTGAAGAAATTGGTCTTCAGTTGACTTTAATAAGATTTGAAGATGTGGTAGGGTTTGGTATTTATTTATGAAAATTTGAAATAGAAACTTATTTGTGTGTTTAGTTTAGCCGCTAGAAGAACGAAAAGTAGCTTTAAAAAATAATTTCGCGTTTGCAGTGTTGCCAGATCTACTAGCAACTGGCTGCAATTTTGGAATTTTGAATGTTACACCTAGTAGTTTATTTATTTTTAGATTCTGCAAAAACAAAGTTTTTTTTGTATAGAATATTTTTTCATTTCTTTTACCGTTTTTTAAATCTTAATTAATTTGTGTTTTTTTATCAAAACTGTGTGAATTAAAACTTCAATATTTTCGTCTCCAAATGTCAAATCAATGTAAAATTTTAATATTATTTAGTCAACATGTGGTACTGTAATTTTAGCAGCATAGGATCGCTGACTCTTATACAGAGTGTCCTAAAAATAAACTGCAATTCAATCTTATAAATTTGATCAAAAGTGAATTTTTTAAATGGAACACCCTGTATATTATTGAAGCGTTGATTAGTGGACAAATTGATTTTTTTTTCATATAAGGTGTTCCTATACCTATTTTGAAGCACTTTCGATTTATAAGAGGTTTTATGAATTATTGCTATTAATGTTCGAAAAGACATTAAAGATCTAAAACGACAAGTGTGTGTAACGATGGTGACATGACGTAGGTCACTTTTTCGTTTCTGTCAGATCAAGTCAGCGAAAATGGAGGATTTTTTGAATGCGGATATTTTAGATTTGTTTTATATTCACGGCGAGTGTCAAAGAATTGTTGTAAGAACTAGCAAATGATTTAACTCTCTTTTTTCGAATTTGCCGCCAATGAATCCAAGGAAATTTCTCAGAATTGAAGGTAACTTTTTAAATTTCGGATCTGTTCAGGCTCTAAGAAGGCGATCTCACCCTATTACTGAAAACGTTCCAAAAATCATCTAGGAATAACTCGAACGTCAATATGGAGAATTTTACATAAACGAAATATGTATAGCTAAAAACTAATTACATTACAGGATTTACAACCAGATGATCCACCAAAACGTGTAGATCCTTGCCGGAATGTTATTAATTCATACACCGGAGTATCCAGATTTTCTGAAAAGAATTTTTTGGACTGATGAAGCAAAATTCTCACGCGAAGGAGTCGTTAACTGTCAAAATAATCATTTTTGGGTGGCAGAAAATCCACACTTTATAAAAGAAAAAGGTTACTAAAATGAGGGACACGAAAGAAAACCGGGCGGTCCTTAAAATAAAGGTTCATAGTCTTAAGCAAGCGGAAAAGTAAAATTTGTGTACGCAAATAAATTTTATGTTATTTTATTTGTTGTAATAGTTTGCCGCTTCACCTATAAAGTGCGCCAGCTAAGCGGTACGGAAAATTAATCGAGCATTTAGTAAATTTCGCACTGGTCCACTTGTAATTGGGATGTGCCTCCATGCACTTGCCGCTAGAAGGTTCTAGCTATTTCCAGTGGCGCCTATACATTTCGAGCATTTGTTTTCATTTCTATATAAATGCGTTGCGTTGAATTTGAATTATTATTTCGAAGTAACGATGGCGAGCAAAAGAGGAAAAACAATTCGAAGCAGTTTTAGAGGCCTGTACTAGAGAAGCTGAAAATAATAGTTTGACTATTCCAATTCAAAATCGAACAGAACGCGCCGCATTTTACACTGGTGTTTCGGAAAGTAGTGTAAAAAAAATTCAAAGAGAACATAATGATTATCATACAAAGGTAAAGTTGACGATGGTGGTTTTCAAGTAATTCGACGAACAATAGAGGATTTTTATATAAACTTGAAGAAGGTTCCGACCTGCAAACCCCTACTTCGTGCTGTAAAGAACAAAATATATTTTCCGTATGGGTATAAAACCTTAAATCGGCTTTTACGATCAAATGGTTTTGTTTGGCTTAAGGGCCCAAATAAACGAAAATTACTCATTGAGAGACCAAATCGACTGTAAGGCAAGATAGGCAAGAAGGACGCAATATTGTGTACCTAGACGAAACCTAGGTAGATAATGATATGACAGTGAACAAATGCTGGCAAAGTGAAAGTGTTATAGGTGTTGTTCAGGGAATCCGCTCTAGTAGTCGCTTTATTATAGTTCATGCTGGTTCAGAAGCCGGATTTGTTCCAGGTGCTGCTTTAGTTTTTCGCTCGGGACTAACAACTGGAGACTATCATGGACAGATGAATAGAGATAATTTTGAAAAGTGGTTGCTCGAGAAGCTTCTACCTAACATTCCTCCCAAATCAGTCGTGGTAATGGATAATGCGTCTTATTATTCTTACGTAGAAGATAAAGTGCCAACTAAATACTCTACAAAAGCTCATATGATATCGTGGCTTAAATCGAACAATGTTGTATGTGATCCAATATGGAGAAAATATCAATAATATGAAGTAATATCAGCCAACAAGCCTAGAGAAAAAAAGTATAAAACTGACGGTCTTTTACGTAACCTCGGTCATACACCTTTAAGGCTGCCTCCATACATGTGCGACCTAAACCCTATTGAACTTGCATGGGCAGGAGAACTTTCAATTAAAGATTTAAATAAAATAACGTTAGAAGCGATTGACTCAACTCAATATCGGCTGAAAATTGGAAATCGTATGTTAAACGTGTTCGTTCTATTGAAGATAAATATTGGAAAGTAGAGATAAATATTTAGTTATCACACTGGGATCTTCTAGTAGTGACAACGAAACCTCATCATTTTCAGAGGAAGATAACGATTTAGAAGGAATCAAACCATTAGGATCACAGCTGTCAACCTCAAAAATGGCTTAGTTTTTTTTCATATATTTTGTAAAATTGTTCATAAAGTAGCTGTCAATAAACTGCTGCAAAATAATGATTTTTCTGTTCAATACCGGGTGTCAAAAAATATCTAATATTGCAATTAATATTTGAAAAACTACAGAACTCATATTTTTCCAAAATTAACACATCAATGTACTTATAGTAGGGGAGCCAGCACTGATTCCAGTGAACAAGATTTATTTTTAAAAAAACATTTTTTTTAAATCCTAATTCTGATGCTATTATAGATAAATAACTGTGTGAAATTTGATACACGTCTTTTATGCATAAAAGGACATTTTTTTTAACAATAAATATTTGAAATTTCTGCCAGTGGCGTGCATATGTAATTAACTTGGGTAAATCCTTATGATCCTTAATGCATAGAAGACGTGTATCAAATTTCATGCAGTTATCTACAATAGTATCAGAATTGGGATGGAAAAAAATGTTTTCTTTTTAAACTTTACCATCCTGTATCTCAAAAGTTAAGACTTTTAGGACATAAAACCCTTTAACATCAGCACGCAATTAGGAAATTCCCTGTAAGGAAACGCCCTGTATAGTAATTCACAATGACGGCCCCTGTATAAAGTACTATGACAAACGGAGACAGACGGCCACTTTGGGCATACCCGAGTAGCTCAAAGTCGAACTGCATAAATTAAAATTTTGATAAATCTCGTTCACTGGATCTGATGCTGGCTACCCTTGCAAAATCTGGGCTTGTAAATCGTGTATCACTCTACTGGGTGATCCAATAATAGCGGACGTAGGCAGTAGCCCGGGAACCGTTAATGACAGAACTCAAGAAAAAATATATTTATAGGTAAATCGATCAAGAAAAATAAAAATTAAATCATTTTAAAATTCGAAAGTTCGCCGTTTTTGCAACACAAAAGAGATATAGAAGTGCAGTACACGAAAGAAAACAGACAAATATAGATAAAAGTTCGTTAAGTATAGTTACACTTTTCAATTATCTGAAGTGCGTTTAGTCAAAAAGGAATGCCATATTATTTAAAGAACGACGGGACACCACTGGTTTAAAGAGATTTCTTGGCCCACCTTCCTAAAACGATTGACTCCGCCCGGTTTTTTTTCGTGTCCCGCACTTTAACAAAAATTTTAATGTATTTTGTTTGTTGAATAGAGAATTTTCAATATACATTTATGACAAAAATTTAGATTCGGCAAAATATACTCAAATTCTAAAAACAACCGTATATGACTTTTTGACGCTTATCGATTTGAAAAATGTTTGTACCAACTGGATGGAGCTCCTGCCCATTGTACCCATGAAGTCTCCGTCAAACTTTATGATATGTCTGAAGACAAGTGGATAGGACGTGAAGGGCTATGGAGTTGGTCACCGCGATCTCCAGATCTTACTCCATTAGACTATTTTCTGTAGAGTAGGTTTAAAGAAATGGTTTATAAAACACCAGTAAATTCAAAAGAAGAACCAGAATATCGGGTGATGCGCTCTTTTGAACAGATTGATCCATCAGAAATTCAAACAGCTACTACCTGTCATGTGAATAAATGTATTACCGCATGCTTACTTGTAAATAGTCAGTACTTAAAACATCTGACGTATTAGGTGAGAATTCCGTTGGTTCTTTTCAGAACCACAATTTATATTAAAAGAAAATCACTTGGCATTGCGTAAGCTGTGGTTACATGATAAAAGTCTTAGCGTTTTAGATAATAATGTCTATTTCTCGAATATCAATATTAGTTATATATAAAATCGCTTATAAGTAGACATATTTAATGTCTATTTATCGAATATTAATAGTAATAATTATTCATAAAATCGCTTATAAATCGAAAGCAGTTCAAAATCGGACAGGAACATCTTATATGAAAAAAAATCAATTTGTCCACTTTATTCAACGCTTTAATAAAATACATTTAAAAAAAGTCACTTTTCATCAAATTTATAAAATCTATGTTGCTAAAATTCAAGTACCACATGTTGACTAAATAATATCAAAATTTTACATTGATTCGACATGTGGGGACGAAAATATCGAAGTTTTAATCCATATAGTTTTGGTAAAAAAAACACAATCAATATACTTAATATTTAAGACACGGTAAGAGAAACGAAAAAATATACTATACAAAAAAAACAAGATTGTTTCGCAGATAATAGTTAGGACAAAAAATTAAATACAAAAGTTGTTTGGATTCAATTAAGTTTTTATTTTATTTCACTTTTGCTTATACACGGTGTTTCGTTTTGACGTGACACATGTCAACTTTCTTAATTTAAATGGGATACCCTATATATTATTACATATTTCGATTCTACTGTTAATTTGCGAAAGTTTCTATAATAACATCTATATTTGAATTCTTTATAGTTTTTGAGTGAATTGAGTTTTTAGAACTTTTTTTAAAAGAACATATTTTAAAAAAAAAAATTTTACCTATCAAATTTTAATGGAACTGACTAATATCCTAAATATACATTACGAAGCGTTCAATTCAACGAGTTTCCATGCTGATCTTACGAATTAATATACGGGGCGTTAAAAATGGAGAGCAAAACCAACAGAACTTTAAATGTAAAAATCTCCTGTTTTTCAAATGGAACACCCTGTATATTTTTATTTCATCTGATTCAGCATTCAATTACCTATCATTACTCATATATATGTCCTATTCCTAAAATGAACAGTTTCTGATTTGACTATTTTTTTTAATATAAGTAAACAGATGAAGTGGGCTAAAATAAAAATGTCGTAAACTAAGCCTTATTCTCATTTCCTTTACACAGATAGCGACTATAAATAATGTTAGAAAATACAAATAAAAGTGAAATATTATGTAATTTATGTTCTTATTATTTAATGTTTACGAAAATAAGGGAGAGACAAAAAAATATCTTGTGCCACACGGTATAACTAATAACTAACTGAGTATTAAACATGATTAAAACAGATTATAAAAAATTTTCAATATGGCCACCGTCCATTGCGATACATGAAGTGTAAATAGCCTCCATTTTTCGAATATCGTTCCTTACCGAATTAGATGCATTAAAATTATTGATCTCTTTCCTGATTTTTATTTTTAACTCATTTCTATTATTAGATCTATTTTTATAAATTTTATTTTTCAGTGCACCCTACAAAAAGAAGTCTAAAGGGCTTAAATCAGGGCTTAGTGGTGGCCAGGATATTAAACCATGTTTTCCTCTCTACAATGGAAAATGTTGATTAAGGAAAACGGCTAATAAAATCGAAACTGTTCATTTTAGGTATAGGACATATATATGAGTAATGATAGGTAATTGAACGCTGAATCAGATGAAATAAAAATATACAGGGTTTTCCATTTGAAAAACAGGAACATTTACGACAAAGATTTTTACATTTAAAGTTCTGTTTGTTTTGCTCTCTATTTTTAACACCCTGTATATTAATTGGTAAGACCAGCATGGAAACTCGTTGAATTTATTAGTCAGTTCCATTAAAGTTTTATAGGTAAAATTTTTTTTTTTTTTTAATGTTTTTTAAAAAAAAATTGTAAAAACTCAATTTACTCAAAAACGATAAAGAATTCTAATATAGATGTTATTATAAAAAATTTCGCAAATTAACAGTAGAATCGAAACATGTAATAATATATAGGATGTTCCACGTAAATTAAGAAAGTTGACATGTGTCACTTCAAAACGAAACATCCTGTATAAACAAAAGTGAAATAAAATAAAAATTTACTTGAATCCAAACAACTTTTGTATTTAACTTTTTGTCGTAACTATTACCGTTTTCTAGATAAGGTACTGTATCACCATAAAATGGCCACCCTGTACATTTACCGTCATTATAGCACACAAAGAAACGACCATGATCAACGTATTAAGGGCGTAACTTAATGTAATGTCGGACAATTTCCACCATATTCAATGGAATTACAAATCGAAAACACGCACCTTCCTTTTTCACATTTTCCAAGAGTAAGTTTGTAAGCTCTTCTCTTTATATGCTGCTACTATTCTATCTCCATAAAAAACTTGGTATCATCAGTTACCTGCAGAAAAACACCAATATCGTTTTTCGTTAATATCTTCGGTTTTGTAGGTCTATATCCTTCCGACTTTCTTTTTAAAAACGCAATTAAATGCCAGTGTTTATTAATATTAACATTTTTTCTAATAGATATTACACTCTGCAACATTGAATAGTAAGCCCAAAGAGAGGATGGTTTTTGAATCTTGGATAGATCATTAAAATAGGCTAATAATGGCTTCTCACTGGTGATAGTTTTTATGTTCTTTTCTTCACACCATCTCTGATACCGTGAGTAGGCCTACTCAGATTTTGCCCGTGATTTTTCGGGCAGAGGACTGGAAATTAGGCACTTCTTCTTCAGATTTTAAAAGATCGTAGATACAATTTTGTACTATACACGTGTGATACATCGTTATTAACATACGTGTGTGCTTACACAACTCGTGCTACGCTTTACCCCGCTTGTATCGTAAATATCTATTATGTATTTTTCCCAATTATTTCTTGAATATATTTTGGTAAAATAATATTATACGGATGCAATTAAATAAATCTCTCAGCCATTTTACTTATAGGCTTTTATAAAATCCTTATATCATTAACAAATTTAATCAAGGAATTATTTAAAAACTGTGTAAATATTAATTCAGTGCATTTAAGTACATTAAATACTTTCAGTTATAAAAATTATATTTTTTCTTTTCTATTCCTCAGTTAGAGCTAACGGGAAAAGGGAGCGATTAAAAATCGGTAACCATAACTAGTACTGTTAAATCATTATTAGTTTAAGGCAGTACTTATTATGTATGTGTAGTGCACAGCGTAGTTCCGGTCACTGCATTTACACGTTAAATGTTGTACGTATTTTTCATAAATTGGGTTTTGATTGATGACGTTTATGTCGAAATGACCTTCACTTAACACATTTAGAATATGCACCAAAAAGTATAAAATATGGTCAAATAATCGTAATTTAACATAACTAATTTTTATGAACAATAAAACCGACTTCACAAAACAACTGAATTGTTGAATTTTAAATGCAAGCCTATATCGAATTTTAGCTTAGTTTATTGAAGATCTCTAGAAGACAAACATTTTTGCGTAAACTGGCGGTCTCTATCCTGACCCGTTTTCCTAACTGATATTGTGTATTTCCGTTAACATTTCTAAATAATAATAATAATAATTACGTTTATTATTTACCACATGTATACATATATAAAAACAAAATTAAAAATCACAAAGGTAAGGCAATTAAAAGCACGCATTTCAGACTTCTGAAGTTCAGATTCTGTTCTATCAATGCGGCTACAAACTAATATTAAGACATTTTAGCAAGTAGCTAGTTAATAAAAATACAACAATAAATGCTGCAATATTAAAAAATAAAGACACGAAAGGAAAGAAGGGAGAAAGAAAAGGAAAGAAGAACAAGAAGGAAGAGTAAGGCTGAGAGTAATTTAAATGCTATTGAGAATTAAGTAACTGAGTAGTAATGTTTCTTTTAAAACTTTGCAATGACGCACACTGGTCGATTTTTGCGAAAACGTGGCAAAAAATAGAAACATCATTATTATTACTCTAATTAATTATCTCTAAGGCCGGATTTCACCAAATATCTAAATTGGGATTTATCATCTAATCTTTGATTAGATCAACATATGTCAATTAGTCATATCAATTATATTTTGATGGAATCTCGGATTTATTATACTTGGGTTAGTTGGTGAAATCCAGCATAAAACAAAACTGTAAATTAAATTTACTATGTCACCATTGTGCATGTAGTATAAAAAATCTACAAATAGGCTTACTATTTAGGTATTATGTCTAGAAATACTATCTTAAGTAAAAATTAAACTAAAACGATCACCAAATACCAAATATCTAAACTTGGAATTACCATCTAATCTTTGGAATGACATTATGTCAAAACCTTTGTCACCTATTTTTTTGGCGGAATCACGGGTTTAAACCGAGATTAATAAATACAAGATTCCTTTAAAATAATGGACAACATTTTTGACATATGATTCTAATCTAAGAATTCTAAGATTAGCTGAAAAATCCCAGTTTAGATACTTGGCGAAATCAGACCTAAAATTTAAAAGCCTAAACATTACTATCATTAACTAATGGAGTCTTAAATAATTCTAGTGCCTCAGGATGGAATGTTTTGATTTTTTTTTGTGGCAGTTTTCTTAAACTTGAGATGTACGGATCCGAGGAGACAAGAAGGCGATTTATGACATCTTTTAAATTATCCGTTCTGGAAGTTTTCCGGGAAAAATCCTCCCTATATTTTTTTATGTCCTTATTCCGCGCTTCTTGTGCCTCCTCGGATAGTTGCCCTATTGGAATGAGGTAGGAGTTAATTATATCTGATCCGTGAAGTAGAACCTTATGCACTGTAACAGGCATTACATACCAGGGGTATAAGGACACAAAAAGCTTGGCTGTTTCTAAAGCATATGTTTTAAATTTATTTACGTCAATATCAAATCCTGACGACAAAGTTTGCAAAATCACATGAAATTTTTTAATTAAATCAATATTAATTTTAGTTATTTCTGATACTATATCTGCATTCTCAAAAAATCTACGCGCAGTATTGCCATCATTAGAGCTTCCGAAACCTGGCTTCGGTTTGTCGACGATTAACCCTACCTGAGAACGAAGTTGTTCCTGGATACGTTTTTTTGACTCTAAAACATTTAGCTTATCTTCCGCACCTCTAGCTTGCCACTTTGAAATGCTCATTTTATAAGCTAAATGTAAAAGGCATTCAAAAAAACGTATCCAGGCGTGTAGTGTTGAAAGTCCATATTTAAAATTATTGTCATCAGTCGATCTTTGAATTACAGCCTCAATATTATTGAAGTCTCTAGATGTGGCCCCGCAAATATAACATTTTTGTGTTGAATTATTTGATGTTAGAGCATTACAAACTTTGCCGGCAATCATTGTGAGATGTAGTTCAAAATGTACTGTTATTGTTTTATTGTTAACAATATACCTAAAGGGAACAAGATTTTTAATTTGATTATCCATATTTGTCTTTTCCTGCATAGTGAGTTCTGTTGTCTCGCGAGCGAATTGTAACTTAAGTGGTCTACAAAACCGAGGGGATGTGGGAAAGTGTCTGGGTTTATTGCATACCAGTTTAATAGGCACTAAGGATGTTAAAAATACACTACTGTCCAATTTATTTACACCCTCAAATCTTTGTTTATATTCTGATTGTCCAGAGGATCCATCGAACCCCCACTTGCACACTAAGCTCATATCAATATCCGTTTCATCAAAACCTTGAACCACTGATTCTTGAACTTGAATCAGTCTTTCACTGGTATGATTTAGTAGAGATTGCAGCGTAATTTCAGCTTCGGTGTCAGAATGAATATTAATTTGTGCAGGATAGCATCGCCTTTTTGATTCCAGAACTTCATCATATGCAGGAAACACGTCACAGTTTTTCTCCTTAACCTGATTTCTGATTAAATTATATTGGCTCTTGCTTAACTTTGCTTCTATTATCAGAGAGAGAGCTTCATCACTAGTTAATTTAGAATGTGATTTTTTATTGTTATTTAACGCAGTGCAATATTCTTCAGCTTTTTGTGGCACGTTACTTATATCTTTTAATATTTTGGAGGCCATAACATTCCCCTCTGCACGGAAACTCATTTGTGTTGCATATGCAAGTTCTTGTGTACTGGTTGCACTGCGAAGGTGGCCAGTTTTTAAACGTTTTGTTCGCTCACTGCTATCCTGAAAACTGATCTTAGGGCGTCCTTTATGTCTGGTAATATTTTTTTGAAACTTAATAGTAAGGTTCAACCATTTAAAGTACTTGCTTATAAAAGCCTCCTTTATCCGATGAACTGCTGCCCATTTACTTAAAAACTGACTTTTAAAACGTGAAATTTTAATTTTTGAACTTTTTGATACAGTTTCATGATTTGCAAGCTCTAATATTCGAGTATGAAAATAGGAAAATCTCGACTAGATATTTTTTTGAGGACAACTTTGCAGTATATTAAAGAGATCTCTATGACTTAAAACCACAATTTCTTCCATATCTGTAAAAAAATTGAAGAAGGCGGATAATAAAATTTTGAAATAAGACAATTAATGAACTTTTAAATTTAAAAAAAAGTATACCTATTTTTTGCAGAATTATTATAATCATGAGTTCATAACTTTATATCATTATTTTTTTTCTCAACGTTTTTGAACTTTGACAAATTAATTACACACCCTGCATAAACAGAGGAATTTAGCCAGATTTTATTTTCAACAATTATTTAGTCTATTTAATAAAAAAATACAGTAAAATATTCCATAACTAGTGATATAAAACTTGAATGTTATCATTCAAACACAACACTTGTAAATGCAAAGTTTCATTTTCGACCTAACAGGCAATTTTATTTTAAATTTTATGAAAAAAACTGCAAATATCTGCAAACTTTTGTTTTGGGATCATTAAGATAAGTATTCAAAGAGTTAAAAAAAAAATATTTGGAACCGGGATCAGAAGCGGAACATAAACAAAAAGTCTTTTATATTATAGGTTCCTTAAAAGAAAGCTGCGATTTGAAGGCTTTCAGTTTTTTGTCCTAACTTCCCGCTAATATCCGATTATTATAAAAATCTTATGCGTATTTTGTGACTACATACCTCAAATTAACACACACCACAAACAATTTATCTAACCAGGTATTATTGTTTTGTAGCAACTATTAAAGCTTTACCCTATTTTCACCTTAGATTTTTAATACTTATTAGGTGCAAATATTTCTGTTTTAACGTCGGCTGTCACTGAATGTCAGATGCTAGAAATATTTTTTTCACAGCCAACTTGTTGCTTGGACTATTGACCTTAAATTTAGGACATTTTGGCTAATGTTAAAAGAAATAAATTTTATGCATTAATGCCATGATTTAGAGCAAATCGACCAGTGTGTGACGTAGAAATTTGTAATAAATCTGGAGGCAACGATTTTATATTTAAAGCAATGTTATAGGAGAAGCATCTCTTAAATATTTCAGTTTTATGGCGCGGAATCGTTAAGGTATTCCTGCGTAAATTCAAATGATGTACGTCCGTGCGAAAAGTGATTCTGTTATACAGATAAGGAGGTGATTTAAATTTAAGTAATTTATAATAAAAGCAAAGGGCATGGAGCTTACGTCGGTTATACATATTTAGCAATGAAATTTCTTTAAGTTTGTGGGTTACTCTGTCTCTCCTTAATACCAAAGATAAATCGAATACAGCTGTTCTGCACTTTTTGAACTCTTCGTAAGTCATAACTATCCAAACATGGACCATATATATCATCGCAATGATTAAAATGTGATAATATTAATAAATCACAGAGCTCCTTTTTAGTGGATTGATCAAGGTAGTGTCTGTGCAGAAACAATGATTTCAGAGAGCAGTATGTTTTTTTAAGAATGTGTCCAACACTATTTGTCTCAGGATTTCTATGGTCGCAGGGGTGTCAAATTCATAGACCTCATTCTTCGTGTGACCCCAGAGGTAGAAATC
Organism: Kuschelorhynchus macadamiae; assembly: GCA_030620095.1. Classification (NCBI taxonomy): domain Eukaryota; kingdom Metazoa; phylum Arthropoda; class Insecta; order Coleoptera; family Curculionidae; genus Kuschelorhynchus; species Kuschelorhynchus macadamiae. The sequence continues at coordinate 962,054 of JAUTXW010002797.1, forward strand.
CAAGGGCGAGAGGTCGGTGGATCTAGGAGGCCAAGATATTGGACCATTTAAGGAAATCATTCTTTCGTCAAACTACTCTGTTAAGAAGTTCCTGAACCGGACATCCATCCTCTTGAAACCAGGTTCTCTCCTAAACGCATCTTCCGTTAGAATAGCTAATAAAGCTGCAAAAGCTCAAGGTATCTCTGTCCGTTTAATAATTTCTAAAAAGGTGCCCAAGTAAAATAGTTTGATTAAATTACCAATGACCCCACATCAAACGTTATTTCCAAATCTGGTCTGTAGACCTCTCTGCCACTTCGTGAGGGTTTTCTAGAGCCCAGTAATGACTGTTGTTCCTATTAAAAACTTCACTATTCGGGTGAAGTAGGTGAAGTGATACTTCACCAGGAAAAATAAACAAGCAACCATCTAACTATATTTATTATATATCTCTTAAAATTTTAGTTTTTACATTCATTTATTCACCTAATTGGTAAAAAATAAACTGTACAGTTGGTTCGGAAAAAAATGAATACGATTTTTAGAGCGGTTTTTATTTTTTTACGAAAATGAGCAGTGTATATCTTGTCAAATATTTAATGGTTATGGTGAATGTCAACATGGATGTATGATATGGATGTAAACATTATGAATTTGTAATCATTCATGCATAATAACTTATTACGATATGTAGCTTCTTACGGAAATAGGTATAGTTTTTTTAGATTCATTTATTTAAGTTAACAATACAAATAAGGGAAACAAATTAAATTACTTAAATTAATATTTGGTCATGTATCCATCAGCATCTATGATTGCTTGCAGTCTTCTATCCATCTGCATGAAACCTGGCAAAAAGTCCTCTCTTACAGACAATTCTTCCCAAACTTCTTGGATAGAATTCCACAACTCTTCAGCATCTCTTGGCATAAAATCTCTTTGATATAGCCGTCTTGTTATGACCCCCCACACATTCTCTATTGGGTTAGCATCTGGGCTATAACTTGGCCATTGTAGCACTTCAATATTGTTGGCCCTAAACCATTGCGTGGCAGTGTTTGACGTGTGCACAGGACAATTATCCTGCTGATAAATGAAATTATCTTCGGGATATAAAAGTAGCACACTGGGCCGCATCACATTTTCCAGTATATCTACATATGTTTGGCCTACAAATCTTCCGTTAATTCGCCATGCCACACCCATCCCTCTTGATGAAATCCACCCCCAGACGTTAACGCTAAAATGACCGGCAGCTCGAAAATGGTTCACGTAGTTTGGGTCAAATCTTGAGTTATTTGGCCTGTACACTTTAATTTTGCCCTGTTTGCAAGATTGAAAAATCTTTTCGTCACTAAAAATTACACGGTCCCAAAAATTTTGGCCGCGGTTCACGTGATTTAAGGCGAACAGAAGACGAGCTTGTCTTTGTTCTACGGTCAGCTCCGTTTTGTTTGCCGCCACTCTGCAGTTTAAAGCAGAATCTTGCAGTCTTTGCCACGTTATGGTTTTTCGGCCAGGAAATCCAGATAGGATTCGGGCTTCCTTTGCAGTACGGAATGGATTCTCTTCTAAAGCTCCTAAAAGAGCTCGATCTTGATCTGCAGTGCTGATCTTTGGCCTTCCCGAACCCTCCTTCCTTTTTAAAGACTGTTCATCCCTCCACCTTCTACTAATTCTATATACGGTTGCTCTACCAATATTAAAATGTTGGGCAACTACTGTGAGGGACCAACCATCTTCCAACTTGGAAATTATTCGCGCCTTTAGTTCAACAGAAATATGAGGAGGCATTTTTTAAAAATCTTTAGATTTTTACATGACAAGTTGTCAAAAAATCTTGACAACAAATAGTCGTAAATATGACTCATTATCCTAACCTGATGTGACATAATTGAAGAACACTGCCCAAACTTATTTAAGTGCTTTTTTGCCGTATTCATTTTTTTCCGAACCAACTGTACGTCTCGAATAAATATTTTACTTGACCGTTGGCGGCATGTCTCTTTAAAACTTTCAATCGAACTTTATTATAACAACTATAACAGTGGCGCAAACCGCTTTGACTTTGCTGGAGGTGCTATGTTCAGTGTTACGATTTTCCTACTATGTTGCCATGGCAACGCGTATCCGATGACGTCGAGTCCACCACCATACAACGCTTTCGATGAATTGCAGGTGCAGTATACTACACCCACGTGTCGTTCGGTTTGCTGTGGTTGTTTATTTTCGCGTGAGTTCCTTTGCAGTTAACTTTAATGTTTTGTGTTATAATTATTTATGGTGTGGTTACAAGTTCAAATTCGAAGTTAGTAAATGTGATTGTTCAAGACTGGAATAAATTAAAAGACGTCTTTGAATTTATTACAAAGTGTGACAGATCTGATGAAAAATCAATCTGCCTTGCGAAAGAATTTTTAAGTGAGATGAACGATTTTGAATTCACGTTTCTGGCATTAGGGCTTAATGACATTTTCTCAATCATGGACATACTATTTGACGTTCTTCAAAAAAAAATCGCTTGACATTCATTTTTGCATATCCAATATAAAACGCTGTCATGAGGCGCTCTGTAAAAAAAGAAATGAACATTTTTTTAATACCATATTTGATAAAGCAAATTCTATTACAGAAATAAATCATTACAAACGTGAGCTTGCTAAACTTTCACCTGAACAAATTAGGAGTAAGTATAGAACCCTTTTTATGAAATATTGGACCATCTTTTAATGGAAATGACACTAAGATTTCAAGACTGAAAAACTTACATTTTCATGTTTGGCAGGTTCTGCTAAATTTTCCGAATATAGTTTAAATTTTCCGACTGGCCCGTTTGAAAATTTGTTACAGTTATATGGGAAAATAGTTTCAAAAAGTCAACGACTTAAAAATGAGGTTGATCTTATTTTTGCCAATGAGAGTAATTGGAATATATCGCCGCAAGAATTAATAAAAATATATTTTAACCAAAGCATATAAAGTGTTTTCCCTTATTTTGACAATACCTTCGACAAATGCTTCAGTGGAAAGAAGTTTTTCTTGCTTCAAATGTGTAAAAACTTATTTAAGAAATACAATATCTCAAGAAAGACTTACTTCTTTTGGCAATATTTCAATTCAAAAGGAATTTCTGGAGGAGATTAGGGCAACTCATCCATTTTATGAGGATGTTATAAACAAATTTGCTGCTATGAAGGATATGAGAATTGATTTAGTATACAAAATTTAGGTAAGTCGTAAAAAATATTCTACCCCCTCAAACATCACATTTGCGCCATTGTAACATTGCCCTATTAATTTATGTTTATAGTCAAATTGGTCCAAAATTTGATCTAATAGAGAATATAAATTCTCCGACGTTCTATCGGAGCTGAAATCCTAAGAATCTCTCGACTACTGAACCTTCTGAATTAACGTATTTTAAAATTTTGGAGCACTGGGAGGTTTACGTAATATCAGTGGTGTCATCCACTTCCACAGAAAAAAACTGTGTCTTCATTATTTCATTTTCTACATGACCATTTAAATAATCAGAAATGCATTCAATTATTTCGTTTTGAATAGTTTTGATGAAATCCATGCAAAAAGATTAAATAGTACCGTTTTAGAAGAAACCTTAAAGTCCGGTTCTGTTTAAAATATCTTTAGATCGTAAGAACATATCAAATTATCAGGGCTAAAAATGCTAACTAAATTGGCGAAGAAGAAAAAATGCTATAACTACGATTGAAAAATCGGTTGCTTTAATTTGAGCCTCAGTGTAAAATTATAAACTACATTTTTATACGCGATTTGGAATTCAATCCTAATCATGTAAAATAAAAGTAGGTTTTCGATCTATTACATGCACTATTATCGGCGTATCAAGGTGCCCCCTTAATTGAACTGTTTTTCATTGCGTCACCTCCAGTTAAATTGGAGTAATTAATGGCGTTTTTCTAGAAATGCAGTACCTAATTTAATAATAATCGCCATTAATATTAATGTCGTCATTCTAACTTATATTGTGTAAGTTTTTTTCTAGGCTGTCTTAATAGTGCATTCATCATGCCTTAGAATTGAGGCTTAAATAAAATTACACAGGCAACAGAATTTGTAAAAATGTCCGTTTAGCCTTCAGGGAAATCGATTCTTTTTTCTTGGAAAAGGGGAATTACGAAATAAAAAAGCCCCGGGTCAGATAATGCACTGTTAAGAATAGGTAGAGTCGGCAGTACAAATTGGCACAAAACTTTATTGCAGAAATAGAAAGGATAAACATAACAAAAACATAATAGAAACAAAAACATTGATGCAACTTTACAATCACGTGACAGACTACTGACTTTTCTCTCTAAATGTCAACCCTTAGGAATGGTGATATCGAGGGCCTCATTGGAGTACCATCTATTTGTTTATACATTTGCCCGTTGAATGAAAAATAAGTATTTTTAAAGCAATGCTCCGAGAGTTTTATTATACAGTGTGTCCCAGATTCGCTTCTCTATATAGGGATCTCGGCTCCTATTATACCTACAGCAAAGGTTAAACGGGGAAAGTTTTAAAGGAAATATATTGCATTCGATATCTGGCTTCAGATTTACGATCGATCAATAAGTTTGGGAAATATCTGCGAAAAAAAAAGATGGCGGATTTCGTTTTTCGCTAGTATATCCAGAACGGTAAATTTGACAGCTGTCAAAATGTGACATTATTCGGACACATTTTTAAGACAAATAAGATGGCGTATACGACACGTCTTCATTGTTTTTTGCTAACCCGCAACCCGCCTGAACTTTCATTTTACTTATGACCGCTATATTGGATTTTTCTACTTTTGGAAAGAGCCTAAAATTTCCAGTCTAGTGATATCTCACAAGTGCATTAAAGATTTTAGTGTCATCAAAATATCACACTTCGTAAATTAGGTTTCAATGTTTTTAAAAGAGGCCATGATTTATTTGTCACAAGATTACATTAATAAGCAAGTAATGTATTGAACGCATTGAACTTTCAATACAACATGAACGTAAATAACGACTTAAAAAAAATCTAAATGAGCTTTAACTAATTTGTAAGTGGGTAACATTAATTCACAAATCTGCAAAATGACGTCCATTTGCATCGAGACATTTTTGACAATTGGTGACTGCTTTTCGTACAACCCTGGTAAGTGTATTTCGGTTAATATTTCTAATTGTCTCAGGATCTCTATGATCACGGTGGGATCAAATTCATAGATTTCATTCTTCGTGTGACCCCAGAGGTAGAAATCCAAGGGCGACAGGTCAAGGGATCTAGGAGGCCAAGATATTGGACCATTTAAAGAAATTATTCTTTCGTCAAACTGCTCTCTTAAGAAGTTCCTGACTTGAATGGTATTGTGAGCCGGACATCCGTCTTGTTGAAACAAAGTTCTTCTTAATTAATTTTCCGTTAGAATAGCTCGTAAGGCTGGTACAACCTGGTTTCGCAAAAGGTCTAGGTACCTCTGCCCGTTTAGGTTGTAGTCAAACAAAAATGGTCCAATAAGCCGATTTCCTGAAATGATTAATAATTTATAAATAGGTGCCCAACAGTCAAGGTCGGCAGGGTCGGCCGGGTGGTACTAGAAACTATAAATTATAAAGGGAAAATTATCTTTATTAAAAAGTAGATATTTTCTTTCCAAAAATAATTATCGAAACATCCCGTAATGAATGAGCTTGTATACAGTTGAAACCTATTCAGCTTTATTATGAAAAAGAAAAACAATCAAATTATTTCAAATCAATTTATTTCAGTGATATAATAATCTTAAAGAAGTACACCGTGCCTTAATAAAACATAAAATATCAAAAGAACAAACCCCTTGCGCTTTAAAATTTAAATTATTCGGAAATACAGCTGAACGCCTTTCTATAAATTATAATGAAAATAGAAAAATAATTCGACATTTGATTAATATGGTATTTTTTTTATGACGCAAGAACTAGGCTTCCCGGGTAATAATAAATCATTAAATTCAGACAATCAAAATAATTTTAGAGAATTAGCTAAATCTGCAGAAAATTTAGATAAAGTGTTAATAAATTTATAGAACCCAATTCTATTTTTATAGGTTCTTCGAAACTACAATACAAAATGATTGAATAAAAATGTAATACAATATCAAAAAAGTAAGTTGACTGACAAGAGTAGAACGTTTTACTTTTTTTTTATTAGATTATACTCTTTTAGTATCACTAAAGAACTAAACGAAAAAAAAAAATATTATTTGACCATCATTTAGTGCCTATTTAAAAAAGATTGGTTAGATTAACTTACCAATGATCCCACACCAAACGTTACTTCCAAGTCTGATCTGCAGACGTCTCTCTGCCACTTCGTGAGGATTTTGCACAGCCCAATGATGACGGTTGTGCCTATTAAAAACTCCACAATTCGTGAACCTGCTTTCATCGGACCACAAGACATGATTTACAAAATCAGGATTTTAATTACATCTCCTAGTATACCACTCACAGAACTGTAGTCGTCTCATAAAATCAGTTTCCTTAAGTCCTTGTACTATTATGGGTTTGTATGGATGGTACTTATTCTTTTTTAAAACTCTCTGTACTGTTGATTTTGGCACATTAGTTTCCTGTTCTACGGTTCTTACCGATGCACTAGGGTTTTCGTTGATAGCTTGTAAAATGCTTCTGTCTCGATTTTCATTGTTATTATTTTATCCGCTTCTAGGTTGTTCGAAAGCACCATGGTTAATTAAATTAACTCCGATTTTACTGAATTCGGTTTTATAAGGCTGCCGTCGTTCGGGGTACATCTCCAAATACCTTGCTGAGGTCACGTCGGCGTTTCTGTATGATTGAAAGTACAGAGCTAATATGTCAACCTTTTCTTCATTTGAATACGGAATACCGGCTATTCTCTATAGGTTTTGACAATTTATGTGTCAGATTTATGATTTTATTGGGATAAAAGCGTACCTACTACTTATTAAAACACAGCTTTGATAGGCGGGTTGCGGGTTAACAAAAAACAATGACGACGTGTCGTATACGCCATCTTATTTGTCTTAAAAATGTGTCCGAATAATGTCACAGTTTGGCAGCTGTCAAATTTACCGTTCTGGATATACTGGCTAAAAACGAAATCCGCCATTTTCGGTTTTTCCCCGATATTTCCAAAAACAATTGATCGATTGTAAATCTGAAGCCGGATATCGAATGCAATAAGTTTTCTCTAAAACTTTCCCCATTTAACCTTTGCTGTAGGTATAATAGGAGCCGAGATCCCTGTATAGAGAAGCGAATCTGGGCCACACTGTGTCCCTGGAAATCCTCGTTCGATGGCTCGTATAATTCGAGTGAAATGCTCCGAGTTTTTTACAAGTGAATCAGCTTTTTCGACAGGTGGTTGCATAATTTCAGCAAGATATTTTTTCAGCTTTTGTAGCGGAGAATTAACAGTACTAACAAAAGGTCTGATGGGCGCCCCTGATTTATGCATTATTGGTAAACCATAGAGTTTAGGACTTTACCCGCGGTATGATTTTCTGTTGAATTTCGGAATTTATTGGTGAACTTTTTATTTTATTTTTAGTTGTTTTTCTAGGTATGTAATAGGGTCCCTTGGAACAGGCTTATAACAATTGTCTTGTAGGATATCCTGCGTTTTTTGTATGTAGTCTTGGGGTAGAGGTGGTCCAAAATGCGATTTTAGTGGAACAGTGACAAGATGTGACTGCTTCAGTTGTGTCACTGTGACAAATAGCAGTAACTTTTTAGAGCAGTTTTTCTTGCCCGCTCCTCGGGCTGACCGTGCTGCTATACATAAACCCTACAGGGTAAATCACGGTCGCGATCGCCACAGAGAGATGTTCATCTCAGCTTGTATGCACATTTATGGTTTGACACTGGTTTATGAAATGTAAATATTGTTTAATGTTTTTAGACGTTAACGGCAAACTTTAAATTTTTGTATGTATTTTTTTAAGTTAATTCTTCATACATATTATTTTGTTTTTTTAAGCCAAAGCTATGTTTTTTTTCGTTTGTTTGGGTTAATATTTAAATATGAGAAGCTTTTTTTTCTATATATTGTTAAGCCAGAGACCTGTTGGTTGTTTCATTTTCGTTACAATAGATAACTACTTATAATAATAAATAGGTTTATAGATAGGTACTTCAACCAATCAAGGAATGTTTATGCAATAGTAGGTACATACTACATTACTAAGACTTTGCTTTGCTTTTATCCATGATATAAACTGAGAAAGTATGGTGTTTATATTGTTTTATATTACTTCCATCTTCATCATTTATTTCTTTGTTAATGTTAAAGGAATATAAACTTTATTTTTTAAATTTGTTGTGTCTTTTTAGACCTAAGACGAGTTTAATAAAAATATCATAGATATTAGTAGATGAAGTGTTGTATTACTAGGCAAATTAATAACTTTTCTTTTTGTAACAACAATCATTGTCATCTGCCAGCGAAGTAGCGATATGTGACAAAACATGTCACGAATAAGGAATAAATATAAATAGCAGGCTGCACTCTGCAGCACCAGTTCCAATTTCTGTTTAACGTAGTCGTCTGCCTGGCCGTGACTGCGATTTTGTAACTCTTTTCTATGCTGCGACAGTCGAAGCGGTCCGTGTAATTCAGTGCCAACCTGTGACAAAATGTCACTGCTTTTTGGCTGCCACTGGAGCAGACCATGACTGTGACAGACGAGTCATAGTGACAAAGACACAGTTCGTGTTCATAACCACTGTTGCGTTTCCTTTATCTGCTGGAAGGATTGTATTTTTTCAAAGGTTTGTTAGGGCCTTTTGTTCAGTGGCATTTAGATGTAGTTTTGGTAGCTTGCTTGATCTTAAAATTCTTACCACTTCTTGTCGAATCTCCTCTGCTTTTGTTTCTTCGGGGAGTCAAGGACAGCTACCATCCAGCTATTATTTCTTCTTTCTAAGGAATTTCTTTAGGAGATATCGAAAACTTAAAACCCTTACTCAATACGGATTTTTCACTTTCTGAGAGATTGTAGGACGATACAATACGCCCTAATTTATCGACATCTACTGATGATACTTGTAGCTGACTCGAGATTCTTAGGAGTTGGGTTAGCTCAAGTTCGTCGATAGAACCGTCATTAAAGCAATAAATTATAATTAAAGCTACAAAGAAGATGGTGCTATGTGGTGGGGTATTTACTGAATCATGCATGATCTTGGGTTTGTATTTATACTGCTTCCGAAGATGAAGCCAGTGTTGTCAGATCTACTACTTTGTAAGTTTTTTACTGCTAGTTGAAAGATAAATAATATTATAAGTAACCAATGGAAGTACTCATTTCTGGTACAAAAAACTAAACTCTAGAGGACGCATAGGTGTTGGCCATGTTTATATAAAGCTCTTCATGTTTTCATCAGCATTTTATGATTTTACATAAATAGAGAGGATCTTTAATTAATTTTCTATGTTTATATTTTTATTTCTTTTTCTGATACTATATAAATAACAATATACAGATAACTAAAATATATATGGCAGTGATGACAGAGCAGGGACGTGAAAAATGTAAAATGTTGGGTGAATCATAACCTAAACTCAAATTCATTCACCTCACATCAGACAAAAACGCAACTTTTCCTCATATTTTAATTTTTGTTCTAGAGATATTAAAAACATGTTTGTCTCTTTCAGTCCTGCCAAACATGGTGCGCCCACATCTCGACCATAATATGCACCGTCTCCATGGCTACGGGTCTAGGCAATCTATACAGATTGCCCCAGACCACGGTGATCCATGGGGGGTTGCCTTTCATCGTCGTCTACGCCATACTGACCGTGATCATCGGACTTCCGCTACTTTTCCTGGAACTGGGTATCGGACAGATGGCGCAAGAGGGCTTCATCAAGAGTTGGAGGGCTGTGCCATTTTTTAAAGGTAAGTCTTTTCTGTTTTAGAGTATTATAGTCCAATTAAATAAACATTTCGATATAAATTTTGGTCAACTTGCCTGAAATTTTGATATAAGGGAGAAAAAAAATTAAATAAAGTGTTTTTTCAGTAAGGGTGAGCGCTAGAAGAAAATGTTAATAAATAAATATTGTACAGGATGTCCCATTTTGGGTACTTTTGCGGGGTATCTCCGTTATTTTTATGGATAGAAAGTTGCGGTTTTCGCGACAGTTTTCTACTTTTTCGTAAAACTAAAGATGCCTTTAACTAAATTTTCATAGCCCTTTTAGTTTTTAAGATACAAGGCTAAATTGAAAATGTTGCATTTTCAGGCACCCCTCGTATCTCAACTATGAAAATGTAAATACTGTTTCTTATATAACTTTTCCCGTAGAACTCAATTCCGTCTTTGGAATTAGGGAATTAGGAACAGGGTTAGGTCAAAAAGTTATCGGACCCTATTTTATTTTTTTCAATGGAACACCCTGTATATTTATAGACTATAAAACTTGTCTTTTCTTCTATAGACAAACATTTGCAAAGGTACATAATCGGCTATGTGAAAATGGATCATTCAAGAAATCCACTCATTTAGCAGGAGCAAATAGAACGGTTAGGACTCCTGAAGTCGAGGAAGCAGTCCTGAATGCAGTAGAAAATGATCCTGCTACCAGTACGAGGAACATTGCAGCAACACTTAACATTTCATTTGCTTGTATGGAAAATTTTATTAGACAACTTAATGTATCCTTACCACATCCAAAGGGTTCAAGCTCTTCTCCCACGTGACTTTCCACTCCGTTTAAATTTTTGCCAGTGGTTCTTACAAATGCTAGCCCAAAATCCATTGTCTGGAAACGCGATTTTATTTAGCGATGAGGCAAATTTTTCTAGGAATGAATGAATGAATTTTTGGGCAGAAGAGAATCCGCATTCGATACATGAAAATAATTTTCAGTAAATGTGTGGGCCGACATTATTGGAGATTATTTGATAGGCCCATTTTTCCTGCCAGCAAGGCTAAACGGACAATATTACGACGATTAATCAGTGATGAACCACTGGTATCAGGGCCTAAAATTTACAATATTAGTATATAAATAATGTGTGATTAGGTACATAGCCAATTATCCATTCTATCACAAAGTATAGTTACAGTCTTTATAATTATTGTCTTATTACACATTAAGTGAACATTTTTACTCTTTATATACAAATCATCTATTTCTTACATCATTAAACTTTTTAACGTGCTGTTTTATTTTATGGCACAACTGGCAAATGTTCCTAGCATTAACAATCTCTTCTGGTATGGCATTAAAAGTCTCTATACTTCTATAAAGGGGAGAATTTTGTCCTTTCACTGTTCTACAATACCCATTTATTAATTTATTTTCATATCTAGTATTATAGTTATGACATTCTTTCACCTGTTTGATTTTCAGGTTTGTTTTTATCATATTATGTTGGATACAATAAATAAATTTGGCCTCTTCAAGTATTTTAATTTTTTTTATATCTAATATGGAAGTATTTTTATATATTTGTTCAGTCGGTGTCAAATAATCAAATTTATATAATACTTTTACTGCTTTATTTTGTGTTCTTTCTAATTTATTTATTAAATAAATAGGTGCATTTTTAGTAAAATATTCATTAAATACCTGAGCCTTATCAAAATCTGTTTCCCATTCAGAGTTCTCGTTTTTTCTATATGGCTTGATTCCTTGTTTTGCTTCTTCCGGGAACATAGTTCATTAATGAGGTTCCATACTTTTTTTGTGTCTTTGCCAGCTTCATTTAATTTCTTTTCTACGTGTTCTTGTTTTAATTTATTTCTTAAGTTGTTGAATTGGTTTTTCATCTGCCAGCTTCATTTAATTTCTTTTCTACGTGTTCTTGTTTTAATTTATTTCTTAAGTTGTTGAATTGGTTTTTCATCTTTTTAAATTCTCGCTTCTCAGTTTTCAGTTTGTAACTGTTTCCATCTTTTATACAATTTATCTCTAATTTTTATTTTTTCCAGGAATTCTGTTGTGACCCAGTTATTGTTATTGTTTATGGTCACAATATATTGTTTTGTACGCTCTAATTTTGTCTGGGTTATTTTGTTTGATAAATCCCTAAAACATGTTACATTTTCTTGCCCCAGTCTTGCTTTCAGCGTCTCTCTCCATTTTTCTTTGTACAATTTAGTCCTTACAATTTTCTTCTTTTCGTTTATATATACAGTTTTATTTACCTCTATATACATGAGTTTATGATCTGAAATCATGTGATCTTCAAGATTAGTATTACATTTTATATTCTTATTGGTTATTACATGGTCAAGTATAGAAGATTTAATTTTAGAAAATTGTCATTTATTTGCGAGTTTCTGAAAAAAAGTGCATACTATTATATATTTTTGGAAGGGTAAAAAAAGACAAATTTTATAGTCTATAAATATACAAGGTGTTCCATTTAAAAAAATAAAATAGAGTCCGATAACTTTTTGACCTGACTATACTAACTCCGAAGGCGAAATTGAGTTCTACGGGAAAAGTTATATAAGAACCAGTTTTCACATTTTCGATAAGTTATCAGATAGTTGAGATACGAGGGGTGCCTAAAATGCAACATTTTCAATTTAGCCCTGTATCTTAAAAACTAGAAGAGCTATGAAAATTTTGTTAACGGCATCTTTAGTTTGACGAAAAAGTATCTATAAAAATAACCTCGCAAAAGTATCCAAAATGGGACACCCTGTACAGGGTGTCCGGATTTGGTTGCAAAAGCAGGGTATCTGGCTTGTTTTTAAAGATAGAACGTTGCGGTTTTCACGAACCTGAGCTAATTTTTTGTGAAACTCATGAAGCCGTAAGCAAAATTTTCATAGCCTTCTTCGTTTATAAGATACAAAGCGAAATAGAAAATTTTGCATTTTGGGACTCCCCTCGTATCTCTGTTATCCTTTAACTTAACGCAAAGGGAAAAATTGCTGCTTATGCAGTTTTTTACGCTGGATCCAGTGGCGTAGTCATATTTTTCATTTGAGTTGTTATTTTTTAGATATGACCCAAAGTTGTGTTTTTTTAAATGGGACACCCTGTATATTTGTCCAGAAATTGATTTGTCCTTTTAAAAGCTTCTCAAAAATATATAATAGTATGGGTCTATTTTAATAAACAACAACAAAAATCCTAATTTTTATAATTATCATCCCAAATTTTGCAGTAGGCCATGCAAAACGATGCCGTTTTCTTTTGTTTTCTTGGAAGCAAATGACATTTCCCAATTTTGTACACGTATATAAAATATAGCGCTAGTTTTTTGTATTTATTTATTGTGTAAAAATATATTTGTATTATTATGGAAGAAAACCAAACTTTCGAACATTATGAAAAGTACGATATGTTAGCCTGTTTTATATTAAGTAATGAAAATGTTGAAGCGGCTTCTGAGATGTATTTTAACAGGTAAATAGTTAATTTTTAGGTATGTTGAAATACTATTGCTTAATTTTTATTTAGATATCCAGAAAGGAGGCAACCTAATATATCCACTTTTTATCGGATAAAAAAGAATTTACTTAATCACGGATCATTTATCAAACCTCGTACGAAAACATACAATAAAGAAAATTGCGAGGCTGAGGAAATTACGGTTTTGGCTAATGCAGAAGCTTACCCTACAAACTCTTGTAGGGCCAGTGAAAAGAGCATAGGGATTCCAAAAACTAGAGTTCAAGAAATTCTCAAAAAGCACAAATACCACCCATACAAATTTAGGCTCGTGCTGCCGTGCAGCACTTACAGCCAGGGGATGCAGAGCGTCGGGTAATCTTCTGCAATTGGTTTCGAGAAAGATGCGATATGGTTAGAGATTTTGAAACGAAGGTTATATGGTCAGACGAAGCACATTTCAGTAATTCTGGTATACTCAATAGGCACAATAGTAGATTCTGGTCCCAGGAAAATCAACACCAAATATTTCCCAGAAGACAGCAGGGCAGGTTTGGTCTAAATGTGTCCTGCTTCATATTAGGAACACATAAAATTTTATATATTTGAGGGAAATCTAACAGCCAATCGCTATATAGAAATTTTAGAGGCAGCTATACCTGAATTACTTGACAATGTTCCTCTAGCGCAAATTAACGAAATTTATCCAACAGAACGGTGCTCCTGCACACAATTCTGGAATGACGAGATTATTTCTGGACAATAATTTTACCAATCAATGGATCGGAACAAATAGACCTATAAGATGGCCCCCTAGGTCCACAGATTTGTCGATTTTAGATTTCTTTCTATGGGGATATCTGGACAATAGAATTTACAAAGACCACTATGATAATGTCCAAGATTTAGGAAATGCAATAAGAGAAAATTTTCGCTATTTACAAAATCATCCCGTTATTTTGATTAATTCCCTAAAACGAATGCGAAAATTGTGCGAAGCATGCATTTAACAAAATGGAAATCAGTTCGAACAGTTCTTTTGATTTCCTTGGTTACTGTAGTTCTTATACGACAGTTGATTTTTGCTGAAAGGCTTGTTACATAATAATTTATTACTGTTTTGTTCTTGTGTTACATAAATCTAGGTAGGTGGTACTTTTTTGGTGCGAAATTATCAATACATATTTTGATAAATAGATTTAATTACATATTTATTTTGATTTATTGTTAGGAGGTAGATATTGTTAACGACTTTAAATAAAAGGCAGCATTGTTTTGCATGGCCTACTGCAAAATTGATGGTGATGATAATTATAAAAATTAGGATTTTTGTTGTTGTTTATTAAAATAGACCCATACTATTATATATTTTTGAGAATCTTTTAAAAGGACAAATCAATTTCTGGACAAATATACAGGGTGTCCCATTTAAAAAAACACAACTTTGGGTCATATCTAAAAAATAACAACTCAAATGAAAAATACGACTACGCCACTGGATTCAGCGTAAAAAACTGCATAAGCAGCAATTTTTCCCTTTGCGTTAAGTTAAAGGATAACCGAGATACGAGGGGGGCCCCAAAATGCAAAATTTTCTATTTCGCCGTGTATCTCATAAACGAAGAAGGCTATGAAAATTTTGTTTACGGCTTCATGAGTTTCACAAAAAATTAGCTCAGGTTCGTGAAAACCGCAAGGTTCTATCTTTAAAAATAAGCGAGATCCCTTCTTTTGCAACCAAATCCGCACACCCTGTACAAAGGGTAAAAGCTAGAAGAAAATTTTTGAAATAAAAATTGTACAGCATAAAATTTTACAGATAAATGGTCTATGGATATATTTTTATTACTGTTAACATTAATAGAGCTAGTCTATGGGGGCCTGATGGGGGGTAAAAAGAACGAAATCGCAATCACCGTTTGATGTTATGGATTATTGTTCAAAGTTCATAATATCCCAAAAAAAAATGAGGATTGTTCATTATTTATTTATAATATATGTTATGATTGTTATATTTTCAGGAATAGGCTATGTTAAATTACTAGCCGGATGTCTACTGAGCGTCTACTACCCTCTCTATATGGGGCTTGCCATACTCTATTTGATTTGGATCCTAAAGGGCCCTGTTCCGTTTAACGAATGTTCCAGTGGCGTAGTCATAACTGAGGTATGATTTTTATCTTTATTTAATTCACCGTAGTTCACAGTAAATAGAACATTTACAGGATTTATTTTTTTTTCAATTTCAGGATGGATATACGGCTGCTTCTAAGACTGGTCAAGAATGTATAAGGTACATGGTTTAATTTTTATATATCAATCAAGGAGGGAGATACACCAATACGACATACACTGGATGTAAATGTGTTTATGTTCAATATTAATCTCATAAAAATAAGAAAAACATTTATATTTACAGGGTGTCTCACTATATTTAGACTTTATCTACTGCCTTTAAATTACTTACTTTAAATAAAAAAGTTGTGTGGATTGTCCGTTAGGAAATCATTTTATTGAAACCAATAAACAGCGCAAAGCTACTAAAAAACATAAACTTGATATTTTTAAATGGGACACCTTATATATTACATTATATTTCAATAGAGAATATTTTTCTGATTTCAAAAATGTATAATATGTCTATGTTTGTATCAATAGTTTTTGAAATATTTACGTTTAAAAATCAGATTTGGGTTTACGAAATCGCAGCTGCCATGGACAAAAAACAAAACAAAGGGGAAGATTAAAACGTCTTTAACATTAATTTGCTTTGTTTTGTTTTTCGTCTATGGCAACTGTGATTTCGTAAACCCAAATTTGATATTCTGGCGATTTTTAAATGTAAAATTTAACGTTAATAGACATATTATTTTTGAAGTGAGAAAAATATTCTCTATCGAATATTATTATCGAAGTTTAAGTTTTTTTAGTTGCTTTGCGATGTTCATTTGTTTTAATAAAAATTACTTCCTGGCGGTTTTGGACAACCCAACAACAACTTTTGTATTTAACATCTCTTATACCAAAGGCAGTAGATAAATACGGCGAAACACCCTGTACAGCATTTTCCTTATAATTTGTCACTCTTTTAAAGGTATTATTTGAAGGAATAGAAAACAAAAGGTTTATATAAATGTTTAATTTTTTTACGAAGATTTTAGATATGACATTAAAAAAAACAACTGACAATCTGAAAATAGAAAAATCGGAAAAACCAATATATTTCAAATGAAATACCCTATATTTTATTTAAAATATAATATCTCCTCGTTTTCTTCTTTTCAAAAATATATGATTTGTCTATGTTTGGATGAGAGCTTTCTGTAATAATTCTACTTTAAACTTTTATTTTTATTGCAACAGAGCATCCCCTCTTAGGTCTAGCAAGCCATGAAAGCCGAACAGAATTTGATGAATCCTGGATCTTGCTTAGAGACGGATAACGAAACAAATGAACTGAAATAATATATTAAGAAAAGTTTGAATTTTAACAGTTAGAAAGAGTAGTAATTATTTTAACAAGTTAGTTAAATATTTACAGAGGAACGTCCATTGTTAAAATAATTTAATTCATTTTTGAATTCGTTGCTAATATAATAAAAAGGATATTCGTTATTTAAAATCAGAATTTTTATTCATTTTTCTGCCGTAATTCTGCCAAATTATGTGTCCTATTTAAGTAAACTTTGTCCTTCAAATACCTGCCACAACAAATTATCTAGTGGGGTAAAATCAGGACTATTTGCTGGCCAGTGAATGGGTTATTAAGAAAATGAGTCGCCGCTTAAATGTTATGAGGAGGTGCACCCTCCTGATGCCAAATAGTACCTCTATACTGGCGAATGAGAATATTTTCCGAAAACTCCTCTATTTCATGCCTTAGAAAACTTAAATAGCGATCTCCTATTAAAGTCCCCTCAAACATGATGGGTCCTATTACTTTATTTTTTAATAGAAGACCACACTACACATACAAAGCTTTACGACCCTGATTTTTCACCCCTTCTGTTTTATAGGGTTTTTGCGTTGCCCAGAAATGGTTATTTCTCCTGTTAAAGATGCCTGCTGTTGTAAACGTGGCTTCATCTGACCACAGCACTTTGTCAAGAAGTTGGTTATCGGCATCTAATCTTAGTATGTCTGCAGAAAATCGGTATCTCTGTATTTTATTGTCTTTTTTCCGGTAAAAAACATTTTATAGGTAAAAAAGAAAAGTCATTACTGTTATTATAACGTTTATGTATGAGTAGTTATTATTTCAGTTCATTTGTTTTGTTATCCGTCGTCATCCATGGCTAAGCAAGATCCAAAATTCATCAAATTCTGTTTGGTATACATGGCTTGCTAGACCAAAAGATCCTCTATTGCAAAGTCGAATGATTACAGAAAGCTCCTGTCCAAACATAGACAAACTATATAGAGAGAAAAACGAGGAGATTTTTTATTTTAAATAAAATATAGGTTATTCCATTAAAAAAAAATTATTTTTCCGATTTTTCTATATTCCGATTGTCAGTTGTTAATATCTAAAATATTCGTAAAAAATCTAAAAACTTTTATATACAGGGTATCCCGAATTGCAGTGTCCAAACAGCGCATTCTGCATTCAAAATAAGCCCTAATTTTCTATATAAACATATATCGGCAAATGCTTCGTTTTCGAAATACAGGGTGTTAAAGTTTTAAGAAAAAAATTGTTATTTAGTCATAACTTTTTTAGTACTTGAGATATTGTTATTAAATTAGGTAAACAGCATTTGAGTAACAAAAGGCATTTTTTGATTTGAAATATTTTTTAATTCTTTATCAGTGGCGTCCGTACAGGATTTTTTATTGAACATTCTTGAAGAAACAATGGTACACTACTGCTTTTTTTGAAAACAAAAATCATTCTTAAATTCCCCACTCAGTTTGGAGCAAATTTGATCCCTTGCCTTTTTTTCGTGCGATGCAAGGATTTCGAGTTAAAAACTAAAAACTATTTTTATGTGTGGCGTAGTTAAAATTTCCATTATTGTTAATTATTTCAATGGCAAAACCTTTAACATCTTGGTATGCCATGATTGCATTTTTGTGACAATTGAACAATTGCTAGTTTCGTCTTTAAAGTGTGACATTTGAGTTTTTAGAGTAAATAAATGTCAGGTACATTACAGTTTATACAAAAAGGTAATTATCAGTCTAACTAGTGATTTCAAAATGGTGTTATTCAGTAACTTTGAGTATGCTGATATTCATTTCGTTTATGGTTTCTGTAATGGAAATGCAAATGCAGCAGTACGGGAATACCAACGAAGATTTCGAAATAGAAAATTACCTTGCAAACAAGTTTTCATTAAAACGCATTTAATATTTAGGAATTTTGGACTCAAAAAGAATCCGAGAAACGAAGGTAGGAGAAACGAACAATATCGAAACGTAATTTTAAATAAGTTTGACAACGATAGGACATTAAGCCTACGAAGAGCAGCTCATAATTTACAAGGCAACGCAGTTTTTGATTCTAAAAATAAGGTTCATCGCGCTTTGAGGAAGGATCACAGGAAGCCATTTCAGATGACTGATTTCAGGGGACCACTCAGTTCATAATACTCGGCAAATCTATAATATTGCTCTCCCTGTTCCTACCTCTACGCAGTGCCAAAACTCTATTATATACGATGGCAAAAAAATTTTCAATCACTTACCTGTTGGGATTCGGCAGATAAGGGATGAAAGGTTGTTTAGAAGGAGACTACAATCACTGTTAATTGTGCGGCCCTTTTATGACGTTAATGAATTTTTTCAAGAAAATTTTGCTTAAGAGTGCTTTTCAGTTTGTATTTCCTTGTTAAAATGTATATATAGTCTTGTTCTTTGTAAAATCTTAGATGTTTATTGATGCTCTTTGTTTGTGTTTAGTTGTAAATATCGTTTTCTGTTCCTCTACATTTATTTTAATTTTTGAACTATTTGACTTCAAATATGTATTTTAAACTGTTGTAATTTTGAGTGTATTCTTTTTTACATGTATGTACTTTATTTCAATTTTATCAAGTTAGCATTATTTTTGTTAAATGTATTTTGTGTTTCTTATTGAAACAGCTTTGTCAACAAAATATTGATTTTAATTGGCAATAAAGCATATTTTGACTTTTGACTTGAGATGCAGCCAGTTCAACACAACCTGGTGATGCCGAAAAATGTGTCAGTTTTTGCAATTGGTTTTTGCGCCAAATAGAGGAAGACGAGAACTTCTCAAAAAAAATTTTATGGACTGATGAAGCCACATTTACCCGAAGCGGCTCAGTAAATTTCCATAATTTACGAATCTGGAGCCATGACAATCCACGTGTTGTACCAACTAGAGCATTTCAGCAAGAATTTTCTGTTAATGTTTGGTGTGGTGTAATAAATGAAATTTTTTGCGGGCCCCATATTTTACCACCACGCCTAGATGGACAGTTATTTAATGATTTTCTGCAAAATGAGTTATTTCAATATCTAGAAAATATTCCTCTAAATCTTAGAAACGAATTCTGGATTCAAATGGACGGGGCTCCCGCGCATTTTGCGCTTGTAAATCGCGAGTGGTTAAATAATAATTATCCAGAACGGTGGATTGGACGATTAGGAGCTACAGCCTGGCCACCACGTTCCCCTGACCTCACACCTGTCGACTTCTTTGTGGGGGGTTATTTGAAAAATTTAGTTTATTCCAGACTAGTTCATACAAGAAAAGAACTGATTCTAAGGATAGAGCAAGCCTGTAAAACTTTGCGAGCCAATACGAATTTTATACGCCATGCCACTGACACAGTTAAGAGCAGATGCCGAAAATGTGTCGAAGTTAGAGGAGCTCATTTTGAGCAATTATTGTGAATTTTAAGGCCCACATTAATCCTTAATGATATTTAAAGTGCTCTATAAATTTTTTTCACGATCTAAGTTAATGAAAGTTATGAATTCTAGTTTTTGTAAAATTAATTACGAACTTAGTTAATAAAGAGTAGTTTCTGTAAAATGAAGTATCATCTTCAAAATTGAATTAATTCTAATTACCGTTTTACAAAATGAATCGACGATTTTAGAATTATAAACTCATCTGTCATACTTTAAATACGAACCTAGCAATTGTTCAATTATCACAAAAATGCAATCATGGCATACCAAGAGTCGACAATGAAGGAATGATGGTAAGTACCAAGGACATTAGATTTTAATAGGTTGCCTGCTAACTTCTGCGATGTCACCCTGATAACCCAAACATAATGCAAATCTCCATTACAACGGGTCGATAACGTCATCTCTCCTTAGTTGTCAGACAAGCTTTTATTTTAGAAACCCTACATACGTTGTTCAGAAATTATGAACTCACCCGGAATGCATGAAATAAATATCGGAAACCAAATAATTTTAAAAACTTGCTGTTACAATCCCACCTTAAAGGTTTTGCTACTGAAATTAACAATAATGGAAATTTTAACTATGCCATACATAAAAATGGTTTTTAGTTTTTTACTCGAAATCCTTGCATCGCATGAAAAAAGGCAAGTGATCAAATTTGCTCCAAACTGAGTGGGGATTTTATGAATGATTTTTGTTTTCAGAAAAGCAGTAGAGTACCATTTTTTCTTCAAGAATATTCAATAAAAAATCCCGTACGGACGCCACTGATGAAAAATTAAAAAATATTTCAAATGAAAAAATGCCTTTTGTTACTCCAAGGCTGTTTACCAAATTTAATCACAATATCTCAAGTAATAAAAAAGTTATGACTAAAAAACAATTTTTTTCTTAAAACTTTAACACACTGTATTTCGAAAACGAAGCATTTGCCGATATATGTTTATATAGAAAATTAGGGCTTATTTTGAATGCAGAATGCGCTGTTAAAGTTTGGACATTGCAATTCGGGACACCCTGTAAACCTTTTTTTGTATTTTCTGTAATATCTTTAGTGTGCCAAATTATAAGGAGAAACCCTGTACAGTAGTAAAAAGATTATAAAGGGCAAATGCTTGCAACTCGGAAAAACACCCTTTTTTAAACTTATTTAGTAGCATTATTGATAAAATCATGGTATACTGGGTTTTAATTTTGATCTAAAAATCCGTAGAAATATTCGAGGTATCTAAAAAAAACGAAAAAAATATTAGCATTTTTTAACATCCTATATCTCGAAAACTAGGCGTTTGAGAACTCCTGTTTATATGAGTTTTTGACGTAAATTAACTTACACCCTGTATACTTTGAACTAATTCATAAACCAGTCTTATTTTTTAGGGATACCTTTATCAAAGCTCCATTTGAAGATCCATATTACTTTGGAATTTACGCAGCCCTTCTGTTGTTTATCTGGATTGTAATAATTGTTTTGTAAGTAGATTTCAGATATTAATTTTGAAACATTATCTTTTCAGCGGTTAGTATATAAAAGGTTAACTATTGATAGGTAGCTAAGAATCAGTTTCTTTAACTATTTTTCATTAAATCTGTATTTGAATATATTTTTAGGTTGCGAAAAAGCCAAAAAGTTTCCTAAAAAAAATTACAAATAATCCCTTAGTTTGTAAAATGTTTTAGAAAACATCATGTTGCAACTAGTAAAAATAATTTAAAATACTTAAAAACAAGAGAAGATATCATATTTAAAATTGGAGAATCATTCTGATATATACGGGGTGTTTCAGAAATAAGTACCGACAATGCAAAGAGCTATATTTTTTTTAAGATTCTGGGCGGCAATTTTTATTCCTTTTATTTCATTTCCTTTCTAAATTTTGAAAGATAACACTAGACAAGCAAAGCATTCTGATTATGAATTCAACAACCAAAATTGTCCACCTCGTATAGATCTCGAGTTATAGAAAGCATCATTTATTTTTATTTTCTTCCAAAATTTTCATATAACTTTTATATGTAAGTTCAAACCAAGAAAAAAAATCGAGATACTCCACGGATAACAGGTTTAACTTGCAAAAATACACATGAAAATACATTTATAGTTAGTCTTCTATAGATAACTTTTTTGCAAATGCTGACTTTCGTTTATATTCCAGATTGCTTTCTGTCATATGAATCCAACAATAATCAATCACCGATCATTGCTGCATATATACAGGGTGACAATTTAAAAACTTGAAATGGCCATATCTTAGGAAGGAAAAACTTAATCAAAAAACGCTCAAAATACTTTCTATAAAATGAAGAGGGAACTAATAAAGGCGTATTATTCGTCCCTTATCTGTAACCCCTTGGGCAGGGTGAGATACACCCCTAAAATCTTAAATAGAAAGGGGGGTCGAGTGATACATCATCTTAAAGCTCTTGAAAAATGATTTCCAATGGTACCTTAGAAAGCTGTTTTTCGTGAAATTCTTCTGTGTTTATTAAAGGAAACAATAAATTAAAACACAATTGTGAAATTTTTTATAATTATTTAATTAAATGTTTGTTGTTTTGAAGACAATAATAAAGGCTTTTTTTTTCAAATTCTTCGAGTACATTTGCAAATGTTTTTCTGGATATAGCACGGCATTCCTGAACTATTCTGTCCTCGAGTTGCTCTATTGACTCAGGTTGCGTTTTAAATAGCACAGATTTAAGGTGACCCCACAAAAAGAAGTCAAGAGGTGTTAGGTCCGGGGATCTAGGTGGCCATTCAACAGGACCTCTTCTTCCAATCTACTGGTTGGGATAATTATCATCCAACCATTGCCTGACGGGAACTACATAATGAGGAGGTGCCCCATTCTGTTGAAAATGAAATGAAATTGAAAATGTAGTAAGCGTTCTTCTAATGCTAAATTTCCTTGTATAGACCTCTGTAGCATTTCAGCATACATGTCGCCATTTAAATTCCCTTCTATAAATATTGGGTCGATAATTACGTCTCCTAATATACCAGCCCAAGCATTAATTTTCTGGGGGTACTGGGTTTGCCCTTCTCTAAATACGTGTGGGTTCTCGTCATTCCAGTAACGACAGTTTTGCTTATTAACATGTCCATTCAAATAAAAGGTACATTCATCACTGAAACAAATATTTTTAACTAGTCGAGGTTCTGCCGTAATTCTATCTGTCATTATTTCACAAAACTGGATTCTTCGATCCGTGTCGTCGTCACCAAGTTCTTGCAGTATGGCCAGTTTATAGGGATGAAACTTGTTGATAAAGTTGAATTAATTGCAAACTGCCCTTGAACTTCAATTTGCGCTGCTTCGTCAACTAGTCTCGATGATTTCTCTTTTTATTCGCGACAGAGCCAGTTTCTTCAATTTTGGCTACTAGTTGGCGAACATACACCGGACTTACATTTTGACCCGGATGCCTTTCATTAAATCTTTGGGCTGTCCTTAAGAAACATTGATCCTGAGAACCATAAATGAAAATCATTTCTACACGTTCAGCTGTGTTGTACACCATTATTTAAGATAAGTGCTGTTTTTCGTTTAAACTGAACCAAAAGTCAACTGTTAAAATTACTTAAGTTACTTTTAAAGTAAATATTGTGACAATAAAAACAAATAAAATACCAGCTTAAAATATTCATAAACAAATAAAATATTATTATTTTTTTGTTTATTGTTATAAATACAGAAAAATTTCACGAAAAGTTGCTTTCTATAGTATCATTAAAAAGCATTTTTCAAGAGCTTTAAGATGATGTATCACTTGACCCCCCTTTCTATTTAAGATTTTAGGGGTGTATCTCACTCTGCCCAAGGGGTTACAGATAAGGGTCGAATAATACGCTTTTATATATATATATATATATATATATATATATATATATATTTTTTTTTTATTTTAGATCGATACGAAGAACAAAAAGCTACATAAGATCTCTGTTAATATTATTTTTCCCAACGATGGCTTGCTATATTGCTTTGACCACTAAATCCATACTTCTGGAAGCAGAAATTGGCGTACTGTACAAATTTTTCGAAAATGTGGACTGGAGTGTACTCCAAAGTGCCGAGGTAAGATATTACCATCTTTGCATATGTTGATTGCATATAAATTATTTTTTTATATGATCACCTTTAGCAGAAAAAATATTTAGTGATTGTGCAAGTGTTTCTACGAGAGCGTTTCTGGATTATTTAGCCAGTCTAAAATACATTAATTTCTATTTTTAGGTTTGGTATTACGCAACTATCCAAGTGTTTTTTTCAACGAACGTGGGTTTTGGATCTTTCATTACCAATGCAGGAATTATGTACAATAAAGTTAACCCCTTATGGTAAGATAACACTGTTTTTCTAAACTACAAAGAAAAATATATATATATATATATATATATATATATATATATATATATATATATATATACAGGGTGTCCCAATAGTGCCTTCTCGGTTGAAATCTTGATAACGGATAGCGATATAAAAAAGTTCAAATACAAAAGTTGTAGAACAATACGGGCTACATAACCTAAAATTATTTTCATTTATACAGGGTGTCTCAAAAATCTGTAGCGACGCAAAGTTGTATTTTTTCTTATGGGACACCCTGTATATTTTTGCATATTTAGATTCTGCTCGTGATTCTACACATTTTTTGTATAACATGTCCTATGTCTAAATCTGATAGTTTTTCTAATATCCGCCATTTTGTAAAAAATTATGAATTGCAGTGCCTTTTTTCAAACGACGTGGGCCGTTGGCTTTTTGATATAGGATTATGATTTTTGATAGGAACATTAACAAAAGTATGGGTTGACTTTCAACGTGAACAAAATTTGTCGGCGTTGTACAGGGGGTCCTAGATAAGTAGGAGAAATTAAAAAAATTAAAAACGTCATATCTTCATTTTTTTAAATGGAATGTATAGCATTTTAATATTTTAGACTATTCGTGACCCAAAACCCTATCTTTCGTTATAAATATGTCCTATACCTATTTGTCATAGTTTTTGTATTTATTATTTGGTTTTCAATGGCAATCGCCTTAGAATTTGCTTTATTATCGAATTTTCTAATTATAATAAACTACAAGTGACGCAAAACTAAGTAATTCTTAAATATTTACTATTTTGGCTATTATAAAAGCGTAGGTAGTGTCAAGATTTAGTTAGAACTTAATGTACGAAGATGCCTTAAACAATCCTAAAGTAAAAACAAATAAAAACGGGGAAAATGTTGTTATGGCGAAATGTCAAACTCTTGTATTTGTGTAGTAAAGGTGTTCAAATTGATTCAAAATGAATTTTTCTAGAGAAGAATTGATTAACATGATTTATGTTTTGGGCGCAAGTGATCAAAATTGTTTTTTAGCAAGTAGAGTTTATGCGCAACGGTTTAACAAGCAACTCTAACGAATAACTCTTCACGTTTTTGATTTATAAGCATTTCTTTATGAAATATTATAATAACCTGTTATTTTCAATGATTCTAGTGGTAGTGTGCCATGAAAACAATTGTTGTGAGACGCCATGATAGTTTGTTTGACAGAAGTTTCATTCTTGAGCTTCTTTTTAAGTCAAAGTTAAACTAATATTCGTGAAATGGTTTATCTTATATTGTCTTTATTTTATTTTTGTAGGACAGCCCTGGGCTACATAGTAACGAACCTTATTTTTGGAGCGGGGTCAGTGATAATAACGACGATTCTGACTGAAGATATTAGCAACGCTACGAATTCGTCTAGTGCGATTACTGGAGAGGTGGCCGAGGTTCGGCTTTTTACGCTGATCTACGATGCGATGGTTAGCCGGAATAGTGACGATTTCAAATATTGGATGATTGCAACTTATTTGCTTTTTATTTCTGCGGGTTTTATAAGCATGGTAAGTTGAGATATACTCATTCAAACTTAAAAATATACAATGAGTTTAAATCTATTGCGAAAGAAGTCCTCCATCCTAAAGTTTCAGTAGGTAACTGTCCTACTTTTTTAAATACTTTTTTTAGACATCTCTTATATCTGGGATCTTATGGGATTACTACAGGGGCGTGCGATGAAATTTTAAGAAAGGGAAGCACATTTTAGAAACTTACCTATTTGTAATGTAATTCGATTCTTCGATCATTTTTTGTATATTCGTCAATGACGTCATCATAAAAACGTCTATGTTCCGACATATTTTGGAGAAGTTTATTTTCAATGGACAACAGCGATGTCTGCGAAAGTCTCTCCTGCCCCGCTGAATTTCTCACGAAATTTTTTATACGTTTAAGTGTTGAAAAATTGCGTTCTACTGATGAACTTGTGGCAGGTATTGTCAATACTAATTCACACAATTTCGACACTTCGGTGTAGGCATCTTCCAGCTCCTTGTCTTTTAAAAATAGCATTAGTTCCTTAGCATTATTTTTTGCGCTAATATCATCAGTTTCATAAATTACTTTTAGTTCAGATCGCAGTAACGCTCGGTCGAAGAACTGGCCATAATGAAAAAGAAGAGATTTAAACGCATCTTCTGGGAAAGTTTTTCCTTTAAATGCATCAAAATTGAAGAGCTCGAGGAATTTAAAATCATTTAAACCGTTAAATCTATAGTTTATTTGTTGCTGAATTTGATCGATTATTTCATAAAAGAAGCGTCTGTAAAATCATTCTTTTTTTTAGGCAAAAAGCAATATCATTTGTTTTAGTTTGTAATATATTAAAAACATTGTCCGAGAATGGAAATATTTCTGAAAATACAGGGTGGTGCAACCAAGATGGGGTGGACGATTGTGGGCAAACGGAGAGGGATTTGAAAAAATATTTTTGGGATATGATTGATAGTCAAGAACGCTGTGTTTTAAAATTATACCCATTATACAGGGTGGTCTGAAAAGTTCGTGGTGAACCAAACCTGTGTTTTTTAAATGGGACACCCGGTATATTATTATTTTAGTTGATTCTCCTATTCGTTACGATCATTTTGATATGAGGTTTGTTGGGTATAAAATGTATACCAAGGGAATGGGACGAGGTTAAAGTGGAAAAAAGGGTTATACTCCGGCCATTTTTTGAAAACAATTGAAGCAGGTATGGAAAAACCAAATATTCTATAAAATGTATTGTATCTAGGATTACAATAATCGCTTGTAAGTCGTTCAAAATTATTAACTGTTATACAGGGTGGTCAAGTTTTGCAAATTTACCTTGGATTGAATTTTTTTAAATGGAACACCCCATATATTTTACTGTCATATTAAAGATAACATTGCCAGCTTTCAGAAAATACCCTATTTGATATCTTTCTAACCAACAGTTTTTTAGTAAATTAACCGTGAAACCAAAATTTACTCATTCTAACAGAAACGGTATTATTTACGTTGCTTAAATTGACTACCTATAATATAAGGAGGCCATGATATAATCATAAATGAAAAGAAAGATTGACATTCTTGTCAAAACCGCAAAGTGTCAGAGAATTGGCATCAATTACCATTGTTTTTTGACGATAAGCCGAGAAATTGTTAAGTAACAATGAGTTTGAGTACTACAGAGTTGATAAACATGACTTTTATATTGGGCGAGTGTCAAAAAAACCCTTTACTAGCAAGCAGGGTTTATGCGGTACGATATCCCGATGCCGAAAAAAAACCAAGACCTGAAGCTTTTGCAAGTTTATTAAAGAGGTTTCAAGAAACAGGCAATGTTGCTTTTAAGAAACGTAAAGTAATTAATAAACCAGTTACCAATGAAGATAATGCTTTGACAGTGTTATTAACAGTGCAAGAAAATCCACACACAAGGACCAGGGAAATTGAGAGAGCTACTGATATTGAACGGATTCTGAAACAACATAAATATCATGCCTACCACGTTGAATTACACCAAGAACTGTATGATCGCGATTACGTCCAACGACAAGAGTTTTCAATTTGGTTTTTAAATACAATTTTCAGATGAAGCAACTTTTAAAAGCAACGGCTTGGTTAACAAACATAATATGCACTATTATTCAACCGAAAATCCACATTGGATTCGTCAGGTGGACCATCAAAATAAATGGTCAATTAATGTTTGGGGAGGTATAATTGGCTCTCATGTTATAGGACCATATTTCTTTGAAGAGCATTTAACGGGAGAAGTCTATTTAAATTTTTTGAGAAATGAGTTGCCCGTATTGCTCGAAGACTTACCCTTTAATGTTAAGAAATTCCTTATGGTTCCAACATGATGAAGCACCCCCGCATTACCATAGGCATGTAAGACATTTTCTCAATAATTGGAAAGGAGAGCATTGGATTGGGCGAGGTGGACCAGTTAAGTGGCCTGCGAGGTCACCCGATTTAACGCCACTAGATTTCTTTTTATGGGGACATGTTAAAGAAGAAGTTTATACAGAGGTTCCAACCACAGTGGAAGATATGAAGTTGAGAATAATAAGCAGTTTGCGCAACATTTCAGACCTGACTTTGAGAAAAGTGAAACTTTCATTTATGGATAGACTCGAAATGTGCCTTCAGCAAAACGGTGGTTTAGTTGAACATCTTTTATAAGTTTTAATTACATTGTTTTTGTTGATTTATATTAAATTTATTTTTTTTGTAAAAAAAGATCTGTTATTAATACTGTCAAAGCATTATCTTCATTGGTAACTGGTTTATTAATTACTTTACGTTTTTTTGAAAGCAACATTTCCTGTTTCTTGAAATCTCTATGATAAACTTGCAAAAGCTTCTATCTTGTTACAAATATTTATTTATTTACTGATGACAATATTCTGACACTTTGCTGTTTTGACAGGACTGTCAATCTTTTGTTCAATTTATGATGATATCATGGCCTCCTAATATTAAATTGTCAATTTTAACAACGTGAATTCAGAGTAATTCGTGTTAAAATGAAGAAATTTTGATTTCACAGCTAATTTACTGAAAAACTGTTGGTCAGAAAGGTATCAAATATGGTATTTTCTGAAAGCTAGTAATGTTATCTTTAACATGAAAGTAAAATATACAAGGTGTTCCATTTAAAAAATTCAATCCAAGGTAAATTTGCAAAACTTGACCACCCTGTATAACAGTGAATAATTTTGAACGACTTAAAAGCGATTATTGTAGTCCTAGATACAATACATTTTATAGAATATTTGGTTTTTTCATACCTGCTTCAATTGTTTTCAAAAAATGGCGGGAGTATAACCCTTTTTTCCACTTTAACCTCGTCCCATTCCCTTGGTATAAATTTTAGACCCAACTAACCTTATATCAAAATGATCGCAACGAATAGGAGAATCAACTAAAATAATAATATACCGGGTATCCCATTTAAAAAAACACAAGTTTGGTTCACCACGAACTTTTCAGACCACCCTGTATAATGGGTATAATTTTAAAACACAGCGTTCTTGACTATCAATCATCCCATTTTTTTTTTCAAATTCCTCTCCGTTTGCCCACAATCGTCCACCCGATCTTGGATGCACCACCCAGTATATTCAACAAATAATTAAAATTAAAATCTCGTTTCAAACAGTCCAAAAACCCCCTCGAACTATTTATTGCTTCTGAGTTTCATTATTTTCTATTATATTCTCAAATAGTTCAATCAGTGATTCACCATTTTCAGATACTGTTAACACAAATCTTCCATTATAGTTCCACCTACTAGGAGCTACTTTTAAATCCCTTTATTATTAAGACACACACCATACATTCACACACACACTCTTCTTACTAAATTCTCCAACATTTTCAACGTTATTACCGACAGCCGAAGTTGACGGTATTTGCATATCCACGTCCGTATTATTGTCTTCCATATCGCACCATGCACGACGCGACGTACGTATCACACAACACACGGATAGCCGTTCAAACAACGAACCTACTCCAACAATAGCTTCCGCCATCACTTAAAGCACGCGACTGAAATGCAAAAATTGTAAACAGCCGGTTGAAAGTTCAATAACGTCTGGCTCGATTCACAGGAAATCAAGCATACAGGACTTGGCTACAGAGAAGCTAGCGGCCGCATAGGTTCCCGATATTCTATTGTGGCTGGGTCGGAGTCAATGCCGCATTTATTATGGGCTTGATAATTAAGATAATATTTTAGCATTTTTAATATAAACTAAATTAATGGTTTCCTATTTCAAAAATTACGTTTTAGAAGATGTTTTGTAATTTTTTTTGGGGAAGCACTGCTTTCCTTGCTTCCATGGACTGCAAGCCCCTGGTGTTCTTCCATTTTATTTTTCAGCAGTTTAAATGCAAGTTTGCATTTTTTGGCACTCAAGAATAGATTATTTAAAGATGATTAATCAAATTAATAACATAGAACGCTTACGTTTTTAGGCAACCCTCTCATACACACTGCTGAAAGCGATCTACGGGCACGACGGCATAAGACTGAAATGGTGGCAGACCAGCGTCGTCTTCAGCTTCACGGGTTTCGTGCTGAGCTTCCTGCTGCTGCTGAGGCGGAATTTCGATCTGGTGCACCTCCTGGACCATTACATAGTGGGGAATCTGATTCTGATATGTGTTGTTATCGAAGTATTGGCCTTCATCGCTTTCTACGGTAAGTGTAGATACTTACCTACTTACTACAGTTTTCTAACACAGAAATTGGAATTACTTTCCGACGTTTTGCCTGTGATCGTAAGATGTATCTTCAGGAATCTTTACTGTACATGATAAAGACACTGAATAATGTTCGTGGGACATTTCTCATTGCTGGTCAATAGCCGGAGGATAACAATAATATATATATATATATATATATATATATATATACATATATATATATATATATATATATATATATATATACATATATATACATATATATATATATATATATATATATATATATATATATATATATATATATATATACAGGGTGCCCCAAACTCGTTGGCACGTTAGCCGTAAATCCAGATGCAGCCGTGGAATTTTATTCAAATTCGGAAGTCAACTGAACTCTCAAAGCAAAATATTTTGACATTTCTGTTATTTCCGGTTTAAGCGGAAGTGACGTCACCTTTGTTATCTTAAATGGGACACCCTGTATTTATTAGTTAGTTTTGTTTTTTTGTTTAATTCTGAACATTTTTTTATAATATACTTGTACCTCTATCTTTAACCGTTTTTGAGATAATTGAGATTAAATAAAAAATTGGAAGAAAAGATGGCACTAATTAAATGGCAATTTTTTAGAAACTACTAAACATAAAGAGACAAAAATTTGGTGGGTTGAAATATTAATATGACCAAACAAGATAAATGTCATATTATACATTTATTTTATAGAGGGTGGCTCAAAAATCGTATCATGTTAACACATTTTATTTTTGCAATAACTATGATTTTTTAAATGGAACATCCCGTATATTTTCTAAGTAATGTTTTCTCTGTAGAATGCTTATTTCAAAAAGTTATAATGTTCCTATACCCCTCTTCAACGGTTTTTTAGATATTCAGGTTTTTATACTGGAACGTACTAAATATCCTAAAATTTGTGAAATTTAGTAGCTGGCTATGATATGACAGGTTTTAGCAAAACAAACTATCGCTGACTATCAGAAGAGCAACTTAGTCAACTACAAAATTTTACAAAACGTTTCGAGTTTTGCTTTCGTTATGATCAGTTTATGAAAGTACTATTACTTTATTACCATGTTATCATAAGGTGAATAAAGGGTATTGAAAATTCACAAGATTTGCGTTAGTTAAAAAGGACCTATAATTACTCACGTTCTGATATTCTAAATCTGTTTATTATTCATAAAAAATACAATCGAATAGAAGCAAGAACATGTACAACATTTAACTAACAATATCCCTATCTACCATCACTAAACGAAAGAAAATTCAGAAAAGTTGAAGTTAATTTAAAATGCTGACGGTTTTAAACAAACAAATTTAGGTTAGTTTAAAAAGAGAATGAAAAGGTTAGAGTTAGATACAATATTAACATAAAAACGGGTTTGGCGGCAATAAGTATTACGGACAAAAGCCTTAAAACTAATACGTCCATTAAAACAATAACAAAAATAAATATTATTCCAAACACTTTCTTAAACATCAATATGAATAATGATGAAAATAATGTTACTTATCGAAAATGTCCTCCATTTGCCGCTAAACATTTCAAAATAGATGTTTCAACATGCTGAGTGGTAGCTCTTCTAACTTCTTCACCGTCTAGGTTTCGAAAAGCTACGCGTACCCTATTTATTAAATCATCCTTGGAAGTAACTGGCGTTTGATAAATCCTTTCCTTGATGGTGCCCCACAGATAAAAATCTAATGGTGTAAGATCAGGTGACCGAAGTGGCCATAACCAAGGACCCATTCGTCTAAACCATCTGTCATGGAATAAGTTATACAACAAAGTTGAAATTTGTTGAGTGCAATGTGCCGGTGCACCATCTAATTGATATCAGCAGGATGACCTTACGTCAGGGGTTCAAGTATTTAAAAATGGCCCTAAAGTATTGTTAAGAATATTTGAATACTTTTCTGAATTAACATTTTCATCGTAGATGCAATACTGAAACTTATTGTCCATTAGTATACAAAAAACATTGAAGCCAAATTTGTCTTGAAATCCTCTTTCCTTTATAAAATGTGGGTTTTCTTTTGCCCAAAAATGAGAGTTCATTCTGTTAAAAATTCCTTCTCGTGTAAATTTTGACTCGTCCGACCAAATAACTTTTTGTACAAAACTGGGATCTTCCTGCATTTTTATTAAAAACATCTCGATAAAACTCAACGCGCTGAATAGCATCTCCCCCTCTTAAAAATTGCGCTGTTTCAAACTTATAATTGTGCATTCCGTTTTTGTTTAAAATTCTTTCAATAGACGAATAGGAAATTCCCAAATCACTTTCTGCACTGTAAATCGAAGCGTGAGGGTAAGCTTCGAAATATCCTAAAACGTTAATGGTATTGTCTTCATCTCCAGTAATCGGACTAACCTGAATACGTTCGGTTTTAATATCGCCATGGTTTTTGAAATTAGCCTCAAATTTTCTAAATTTTCTTTCGTTTATTGGTGGTAGTTGGGGATATCGTTCGTTAAATGTTCTACATGTTCTTGCCACTATTCGATTACATTCTCCATGAATAATAAACAGATTAAGAATATCAGAATGTGAATAATTATTTGCCATTTTTGAAATTAGGAGAAGAAAAGATCAAAGCTTGTTACTGTTCTGACAGTCAACTGTACTTTTATTTTTCCAGAACCTGTCATATCATGCATAGCCAACTACTAAATTTTATTAAATTTATTAAATTTCAGGATATTTAGTACGTTCCGGTATAAAAACCTGAATAGCTAAAAAACCGTTGAAGATGGGTATAGTAACATTATAACTTTTTGAAATAAGCATTCTACAGAGAAAACATTACTTAGAAAATATACAGGGTGTTCCATTTGAAAAATCATAGTTATTGCAAAAAGAAAATGTGTTAACATGATACGATTTTTGGGCCACCCTGTATAAAATAAATGTATAATATGACATTTATCTTGTTGGGTCATATTAATATTCACTCCATTCAATCCACCAAATTTTTGTCTCTTTATGTTTAGTAGTTTCTAAAAAATTGCCATTTAATTAGTGCCATCTTTTCTTCCGATTTTTTATTTAATTTCAATTATCTCAAAAACGGTTAAAGATAAAGGTACAAGTATGTTATAAAAAAATGTTCAGAATTAAACAACGAAACAAAATTAATTAATAAATACAGGGTGTCCTATTTAAGATAACAAAGGTGACATCACTTCCGCTCAAACCGGAAGTAACAGAAATGTCAAAATATTTTGCTTCGAGAGTTCAGTTGACCTCTTATCTCCGTTCCAAATTTGAATTAAATTCAAAGGCTACATCTGGATTTACGGCTAACGTACCAACGAGTTTGGGGCACCCTGTATATATATATATATATATATATATATATATATATATATAATAATTTTACTGTCAACCTGTATAATTTTAAAATGATGTTTAGTTAACTGAAACCTGCTATAGTATGTAGGCTTTTTTTATCAATTCTAGGCACAGCAAGAATTCAGTCGGATTTCGAGTTTATGTTAGGCCATATCCTGTCGAAGATTTGGCTAGTGCTATGGTGGTTTATACCAATAATTCTGACTGCCATTTTCGTTTGGGGTTTGGCGACCCTATCCTTAGAGGGCATCTACACAGACGATCCGATTTGGCTGTATGCCCTGGGATGGTCCGTGGTATTGACAGCTTTTATATTTATTGTTGCAATGGGCATTTTTGTGATGAGCAAAGAAGATGGATACACTATCGGCGATGTGAGTATTTTTAATTAAGATAGACGGTGTTTTAGATGTGCTTATTTTTAGAGATAGAAACTTTAAATGTATAAATTGCAGGATTTTGCTTGAAACCCCAGGATTTTTTTAACGGAATGAACAAATGAATAAGGGAAATCTGATAAGAAATATCAAATTATCTGATTTACCTCAGATTTTTCACGAAAATCAAGAATTACATGAAAATCAACTGGTAAAATTTAATACATCCAAGATGACAAAATAGGGGCCTAATAAAAGATTTTAAAAAAAGCACTGAAAAAACAACTTATTAGATTGTAGATGGCGGAATAAAATGACGGCCAAATCACATTTTTGTAATCGCGAAATAAATTTTAGTGTCCCCAGATGCCAAAAAAAAAACATGTTTTATCAATTCCGTCTTAGGAGGCTATGTATTGGTATCCAGGCATAACTTTTGATGCTAAATAACTTTTTTTAATAACATTTTGCTGAATCTTTCGAAATAAGGGTACTTTACTCTTGCATGATTTTAATATTTTTTGACCTACCTGTATATATATATATATATATATATATATATATATATATATATATATATATATGTATGCTGTTTGACTTGCAACCATTCTAAGTACACTTTATATGATTATCGAGGATCCAAAAACCAAAATCTCCTAAGTATATATATATATATATATATATGCAATATTATATTATATATATATATATATTTGATTGTGTAGTTAATAATATATTATAAATTCCCATCTTGTATATGTGTTTTAATATGTTGCACACTTAAATGACCACACTGTATATATATATATATATATATACCAAAATATATATAATATATATATATGTATATATATATATATATATATATATATATATATATATATATATATATATATATATATATATAATATATATATATATATATATATATATATATATATATATATATATATATATATATATATATATATATATATATATATATATATATATATATATATATATATATATATATATATATATATATATATATATATATATATATATATATATATATATATATATATATATATATATATATATATATATATATATATATATATATATATATATATATATATATATATATATATATATATATATATATATATATATATATATATATATATATATATATATATATATATATATATATATATATATATATATATATATATATATATATATATATATATATATATATATATATATATATATATATATATATATGTATATAGATATCTATATATATATCAACTTTCTTTTTTTAAACAGAACACTGTATATTCTCAAATTTTTGGATTCCTCGAAAAATTCTAGATGTATTTCATGTATAATATCCTATACCTAAGTTGAACTGTTTTTGAGATATTTTTAATTTTATGTTAAAAATGACGTTTGCAGGTCTATACATAACTATAAATATCTGCTTATCTAAGTCTCTATTATTTATTTGCGGGTGGCTTCCTTGTCCAAAAGGATCCACTTTGGTGGCCTGTGCTAATATTTTTATAATAAATAAATATAGGGTGATCAAAAACTGACATTATAAATATACTTTAAAAAATCATTAAAAAAGTTACTTTTTTCAAGCGGAAACACCCAGTTTTTATAATTTTATCTTATTTAACACTTAAAATAAGGGTGACTTTTTATAAAGTTGTCTATTCCAAAAATTTGTAGTTTTTTATTCTAATAATGCCAGACGGCTTCTAAGTTTTCTTGTTAGTTTACAAAACCAATTGATTACTATAGAAACGTAATATTTATTATCGTTTGACTACTAAAATATTATTTATTTATTATAGTAATTATAATAATTATTAAACTAATAATCATGCCGGGGCGATTAAATTACACACACGAGTTATATTTGAATTTGTTTATTATCTATGGAGAATCTAACAGAGTTTTAACAAGAACATGCCAGATATTTGCTGATAGATATACAGATAAACAGAAACCGTCACCGAACAGCGTTAAACAAATGTTGGAAAACTATAAAAATTTTGGAAACGTCAAGATCCACTTTAGTGGCCTGTGCTGATATTTTTATAATAAATAAATATAGGGTGGACATAAATATACTTTAAAAATTCATTAAAATTTGCTTTTTTCAAATGGAAACTCCCAATTTTTATAATTTTATCTTATTTAACACAAAAATTAATAAGAGGAAGCCCATTGTTGATAATGAAAATGTCGAGATTGCAATTCTAGAATATTTTGCAGCATATCCAATGACATCCCTAAGAAACGTGGCAAGAGAATCAGGAATCTCGAGGAACTCACTACATAAGATTCTGTTAAAACATAACTTCCAACCTTATTTAATATCATTGTTTCAACATCTAAAAGCCACTGATTTGCCAAAAAGAGTACAGGTTTGCGAGTTTATTTTAACAATGGTACAAGATAACCCTAGATTTTTGGACAATATAATTTTGACTTATGAAGCAAAATTTACTAAAAATGGCCTTTTAAACAGACCCAATTCACATTTTTTGAAGTGATTCGAATAGATATGCAGTAAGATCTCGGAATTTCACGAATCCTGGCAATTTAATGTATTTTATGCAGTAAGAAACGATGGAATAATAAAACTGAATTTTTACCAAGAAAATTTGAATGGTTAGTTATACATTGCCTAAACACAAAGACTTTTTTAATGAAAAATAATCCATTTAGGTAATATTACAATAATTTTTTTATCAATTTAGCGTCAATCCAAAATTAGATAAATCATTTAGTAAATATTATTACATAAATAAATTAAATTAAATTATTTATCAGGTCACACTACACTACTTCATACAAATACTGGTCCATATACTTTAACACATCATATCTAAAAACATATATCGTCCCAAGTTGTATAGGAAAGTTATCTTTAGTTATATATTTACAAGCTGTTTATACAGGGTACTTTAGAAAGTCATAAAATACTAAACTTTCTTTTTTTTTATTGAGCACTCTTCAGATTAAATTAATTATATTTTGATGTATTTTGTTTCTTCTTAAATCAATAAATCGATGAATATTATCAAAGCGTTTCTTTCCGTAAAATTATGTCTATTAACTTCTGTAGGAGAAAGATATCTGAATATTCTTGAAGTGTTGGACAACGAATATTTAAGTAATTTACCTTTGGCAGAACAAGTCAAATTTTCTACCAACACGATGGCGCCCCACCACTTAGAACCGTTGCAGTTACTAACTTTTTACAAGCTACGTTTTACGACAAGTGGATTGCCACAATGGACCTTTCCTGTGGCCTCCTCGTTCACTCGATCTGACAGTCTTAGACTATTTTATATGGGGAACGATAAAAGGAATCGTTTATTTTAATCCAGTAACAACGAAAGAGGACTGTAAGGCAAGGGTAAGGGACGCGTTCGAAAGTTTATCTCCAGCTTCAATTTATTCGGAGATGCGAAAAATGTTTGGAAGTACAAGGTGGACATTTTCAACATTTATTGAAAAAATAAGTTGTGCTCTTGTGTAGACTAGACTATAATGGGAATAGGCATTCTTTAATTAATTTTTGTCTTCACGGTTTCAACATTTTTATAGTTTTCCAACATTTGTTTAACGCTGTTCGATGACGGTTTCTGTTTATCTGGATATCTATCAGCAAATATCTGGCATGTTCTTGTTAAAACTCTGTTAGATTCCCCATAGATAATAAACAAATTCAAATAATCCTCGTGTGTGTGTAATTTAATCGCCCCGGCATGATTATTAGTTTAATAATTATTATAATTACTATATAAAATATATATTTATATATATAAAAATATAAATTTCGAGGAATCTAAAAATTCGATTATATACAGGGTGTTCCATTTAAAATAAGAAAGTTGACGTCTACTTCTTTAGGTAGCTGCCAAAATTTCAAATCTTTCTAAAGCCTACTTTCTCAGAAATCGATCGCCGCAGTTCGCCGTGGGACACCCTGTATATATATATATATATATATATATATATATATATATATATATATATATATATATATATATATATATAAATAAATCCTTTATTGTCAAAAAAATTTTACAATTTTGTGGACAAAGCTAAAATAGTTTGCAAACATCAAAATTAGCAAACAAAACAAAACAAAAACACATCATAAATATTATAGAAAAATAATATTTAAATCAAGAATTTAGAATATTAATATAATGGAATCCTAAAAGAAGTACATTAGAAATGTACTTTGTCAGTCGTACTATGTTATAAACATTTTCATAAATATAATGTAAAAAAAATAAAAAAGCAAAGTAAAAAATAAAAAATAAAAAAGTACGAAACAATTAAAAAAATACATATACAAAATTCGGTAAAAATGGTTGGTAATGGCAACTATCACACTAGGGGTTCATAAGGATAAATTTATGTGTTGTAAAACTCGTTCACGGTGTAGAAGGCGCTTTCCAGTAAGAATGATTTCAAAGCCTTGCGAAATGAGGTCAGAGATATTATGGATTTGATGTTATATGGCAGGTGATTATGCATTTTTTTTGCATTGTAGATTACTGATCTTTTAATTAATTCTGAGTGTGGGGTTGGAAGATAGAGATCGTGCTCAGTGTTTCTGAGAGGGTAGTTGTGAGAAGGTCTCTCTAATAGAGCAGGTGCATGCTTACGAATTAAGCAAACCGATTCCAAAATGAATAAGCAAGGAAGGGTTAGTATTTTATATCTTTTAAAGAAATCTCGGCAGTGAGTTCTACTGTTAAGTCTCAGTAGGTAACGAACAGCTCTTTTTTGTAGTATAAAAATTCGATCAAATTGAGTCGCACAACATGTACCCCAGAATGGAATAGCATATCTGAGGTGCGACTCAACAAGAGCAAAATAAACAGTTCTAGAGATAGAAAAGCTAAGCTCCTCGGAAACAGATCTTAACGCAAAGCAAGCAGAACCCAACTTCCTTGATAAAGCGTCGATATGTGGATCCCATTTTAAAGAATCATCTACAAGAAGCCCTAGAAATTTTACAGAGTTTACGACATCAATAGTGGTGCCATTAAGGTCAAAAGGTTGCAGCGTGTTTTTATAAGACAAGACTTTCGTTTTAGAGATGTTCAAACATAGGAGATTAGAATCGCACCAGGATTTAATGGTGATTAGGTCATTAGATACAATCCTATGTAGGTCCGTGACATCTGGGTGGCTCCACGTAAAGCTGGTATCGTCCGCAAAGAGACATATTTTTCCACTAATGTTTAAATTAGCCATGTCGTTTATGAACAGAAGAAACAAGATAGGGCCTAGTACCGAGCCTTGAGGCACTCCATATTCCATTGGCCTACAAGAAGACATCCTGTTGTCAACTTTCACAACTTGATTTCTGTTGCTAAGATATGACTTAAACCAATCGAGAGGAGCCCCTCTAAATCCATAGTACTGCAGCTTGTTAGTTAATATATTATGATTCACACAATCGAAAGCTTTGGAAAAATCACAGAAAATTGTTGCCGTAGCGTGATGGTTGTTTAGGCTGGAGTAAACTCTATTAAGAAGGGAAAACATGGCATCGCTTGTGCATTTGTTACTTAAAAATCCAAATTGATGTTTTGTAAGTATTTCATATCTAGACAGAAATGATAAAAGCCTTTTTTTAACCAGTCTTTCGATGATCTTAGATAGCGTAGGGAGAAGTGCAATTGGGTGATAGTTCGAAGCTTCTTCTGAAACACCTCCTTTGTGAAGAGGTATGATTATTGCAGTTTTAAGGCAGCTTGGAAAAGTACCATTTTGGAAAGACATATTTATCAAAGCAGTCAGATGCTCTAGAGTGCACTCCGGCAGACTTGAATACATTTTTAAAGTAAGCCCATCAATTCCCGAGGAAGATTTATTTTTGATATCATTAATTGTACTGCGAAGTTCTGATAAAACTACTGGTGAAAAGAAGAAACTGTGCAGGTTTACCCTATGATTAGAGAGATATGAAATTGGGTCATTAGATTGAGATACGGATTTAGTCAAATCTTTGGCTACATTTACAAAATAATTGTTTAGGTCCTCAGGAGAGGTAAGGATAGTGTTGGATAAAGGAGTTTTGTTTCTTAAATCATTTACGATAGACCAGGTTTCTTTAGCTACATTTTTGGCGTTAGAAAGTCTATTATTGTAATAAATATCTTTGGCGGCTTTAATAGTCTTATGATAAATTTTTCTGTATGATTTTACATAATTATGAAAAAAGACACTGTCCGAAAATTTCTTTAAATGAGATAGTGACCGCATGTTCTTAGAAGATATACGTAAACCTTTAGTGGACCAGGGTTTACTTCTTTTATTTTTGATAGGCCTAAGAGGAAAAGATTCAGAAGCTATATTAGTTAGAGTTTTTATAAAACGAGAAAATTCAGTGTCGACATCATAAGTGTGAGAGTCCCAGTCAGTTATTTGACATAGGTGTTTGAAATTAATGAAATTTCTAACCGAAAAATACATATTTATATATATATATATATATATATATATATATATATATATATATATATATATATATATATATATATATATATATATATATTATTACCATACACATTTCGGAAACAGAATATACATTAATCAACATCAAATAAAATATCACTCTATCTTTCAGAAACTAAAGGCTTCCCTGGAACCATCCCACAACTGGGGCCCCAAAGACCCGATGCTCCGCTACAACTGGGTCCAGTGGAATAGCAAATCCCAAGCCGGTGAGCGAGACTTCACCTTGAAACGAAGAGGTACCAAAGAATACACGAAAACGATCAGGAAAAAGGCGAAAAAAGAAGCAAAAAGCGTGATGAGCCTCGAGGGTTCCTACTTCAAGAACGATCCGGCAACACTAACGATCAACAACAATACGATAGCCAACGGAAGCCTGGCCAATGGAAACGCGAGGTTGAGTAACCAGAGTAACGAAAGTAACCCCTATAACAGGGTGAGTAACGACAGCAGTAACTACAACTCGCTGTACTACGTGAGTACTGAGGTTAGGAGACATATTGAAAATGGACGCGTGGTGGCTGACCAAGGTGAGTTTTATACAGAGTCTTTGATTACACGTGAAAGTATAAAGCACTTTGATTTAAAAAGAAATCTTATGTAGCATTGGGTTTATTATTAATTTTCAAAAAAAAATTATATTTTATTCTATTCAGTTTTAGCCAAAAGGTAAGTTTTTTTTCAATTATATTATGTAATATAATACTTTTTAAATAATTCATAAGAACCTGAAAAAATAACACCCTGTAGATATTTCTCAAATGTATTATAGCCATTTTGAGGGTATTGCTTACAGCATATAGTATATTAAATTTGAATGATTTACTTCTAGAAATATACGAGATCCATGAAAAAATCTGAAAAAAATTAAATACCCTGTGTCTCAAAAATGAAGGCTTTGCGGTCACATGTTTTGTTCTGATGATGGACATGTTTGAGAATCGAAACGTTTGATTTTTTTTTGTTTTGGGATTTGGAAAAATCAGAATTTATCGTTTATTTTTTAGAATCATGGCTCGTAGTAAGCATAGTACCTTTAGGATAAGAAGGATGAGGGTCAGTTGATCCTTCCATGGCCTCTGGGTTACCTGTGAACTCAGAGAAAGAAGTATTACTTGTTTTCGTTTGGTTATTTAAGTTGTTTGGGTTAGTTTTTCTTAAAAATATATTTTCGTTCAATTGCTTCATATGATGGTGAGAATATCCAACTGAAACGCAGCAGCGGCTCGTGGTGAATTGTATTGGGAGGTCAATAACAAATTTAACAATAAGCATACTTAAAATAAATATAAATATCTTACCTTTAAATTGAGCTTTAAATTCTCTTGAAGTTCAGGTCTACTCTTCGTTCTTTAGAATTGAAAAAATGCTGAATGACACGTTCGTTTTATAAACGATTTCTCGATACTTAACATTGCTAAAGCGTATAATCTATCTTGGCCCATGGTGTTAGCGTTCGAGCTGGCACTACGTGGCCATGATGGAATGGCGTTGTCTGAAAATCCAGGGGTTTTTCGAGGGCTTATAAAGTCTGTTGAGGAGTTGGATCCAATTTTTAAAGAGTATCAGCACTCTTCAAACAAAAATTTTCGTTTTTCAGATACCCCTGACTTGGAGCTCTCGTTTTGCCTTGTACATGAGCTTATAAAATTCGCAAATAATGTTTTTTAGTATCATCTGTTATCCTTGCACCTGAATACAAACAATGAGCTCATAAGTTGTCGACTGGCTTATATTTTATCCATTTATTGTTGCAGTGTTTTGAAAAAATTCGATTCAACTTGCATCTTGTTTATTTGCCTGAAGGGCTTATGATATCTAGTTAAAACATTTAGGTTAACAACAAAATGGTATAATCTTATGGTAAAAGCTTTCGCCGTTCTTAAACTCTTTATTTACTTGAATAGTTATTTCAGCGTCAATTATTAACTTCTAGCCCTAAAATGGACTAAAAAATTGCACCTTGATATAACTCCAAAAGCGAATTATAGTAAATCTATAGAATATATTTAGTTAGAGATTGGTAAATTCCAGCTAACTTTTGTCACACCTTGTATCCAAACTTCTTAATACTAATGATAACGCTAAAACTACTGATCATAAATTAGATCATAAAGGTTTGTTTTGTGTACTTGTTGTTAAGTTAACAATCCACTTGCATGAACATGTCAACGGTTTCGTAGAAACGTTGTATATGCAAACAAACTATAATTCGCTAAAAGTCGTTATTTTGTATTTTGCCAAAGATCATTAAGATCAGAAACAAGAAAAAAATAAAAAGATGTTTTGAGAATTTTAGGCGTTAATAAACTTTTGCAAAAATGCAATTGTGTGTGTTTCACGCCTTGTATGCATTATACATCATACATGTATATAACAAATATACATCTTTAAACTTTTTTGATACACTATTTGTGGTCGTTAGTTTAGCAAATACATATCTTGCTGTATAACTAAAACTCACTCACTATTTCATTTTACAGAAACCTACATTGCCGACTCCTTGGAAGAAACGATAGTTCCGAAACGTCGCCACCATCACCATCATCATCACCGGAGATCGACCAATAAAAGGAACACGTTCCCCAACACCCCCACCGAATATCCAATAGAAGACACACCGAGGCACAGTTACCCTATTAGTTCCAACTATAAATCTGCCGATGTGGCTAACGACGAGAACTCTGAGGGGTACGGCACATTCCGAAACAAAGGACCCTACATCATAGACGGGGATATCGGCCACGTTTGCCACAGGCGGTGGGATAGTGAACACGAAGCAATGACGGAATTGTAAAAATAAAAAGGATTTTGTGATATGAAATGTTGTGGAATTGATGGAAAAATGTTTGCATCAATTAAAAAACCGCATTCAATGTAAAGGATTCATTGACTGAATTTAGGGTATTCCAATATATATATATATATATATATATACAGTGTGTATCAGCCAAATGGAATAAATTCGATAATAAATAAATGGGGGCGTGTTCGGAAAAACGCTTGGACCCGTCGATTTGTATTTTTAGTTGCTCATTTTCTCCAATAAAAACTTTTTATACAGGGTGCGTCCTGTAACAGTGGTCAATGCCAACTTTCTTATTTCAAATGCAACACCCCGGATATTATTTAATTTTTGGATTCTTTAGGAGATTCTAAACATATTTTATGTTCAATGTCCTATACCTATCTTCAACTATTTCGGCAATATTAAGTGTTTTCAAATTTATTGCAAAAATTAAGATTAAAAAAATAAAATTATTTATTTCTTCATAATGTATAAACAAAAGTAAAAAGTTAATTTAGGAACTGTTGAATATGCTCGCCGCGAATGTCTTGGCAAATTCCTAATCTTAAATAGAAATTACTTCTAACGTTATTTAGCATCTCAGGCGTGACCGATTTAATCGCAAACGTTATTCGTCTTCTTAAGTCAGCTAAGTCGAGGGGTTTAGTTTTGTATACAACATTTTTAATATATCCCAATAAGAAAAAGTCTAATGGCGTCAGATCAGGGGATCGCGCTGGCCATTCTATCGATCCTCGTCTCCCTATCCACCGATTTGGAAATATTCCGTTGAGGTACTGCCGGACATTAATTTGGTAATGGGGCGGTGCTCCATCTTGCTGAAACCATATCATATTTGCTGGAACTTGTGGGTTTGCTGGATCCGGATACAAATTTGTCAAAGTTGGCACGACATTATTTTGGAGCAGTGCTAAATAATTATCGCCATTCAAATTGCCG
Organism: Kuschelorhynchus macadamiae; assembly: GCA_030620095.1. Taxonomy (NCBI): domain Eukaryota; kingdom Metazoa; phylum Arthropoda; class Insecta; order Coleoptera; family Curculionidae; genus Kuschelorhynchus; species Kuschelorhynchus macadamiae. Next base: position 1,006,916 of record JAUTXW010002797.1, read on the forward strand.
TCAATGAAAAAGGGGCCTATGATATGATCCCTAACAATTCCTGCCCAAACATTAACCTTTTCAGGATATTGAGTATGTTCTTCGCTGATCCAGTGAGGATTTTCCCTAGACCAATAGCGGCAATTTTGACGATTTACATGACCGTGAAGTGTAAAGGTGCACTCATCCGAAAACAAAACATGTTCTAATTGAATAACATTGTTATCTAACATAGCCATCATTTGTTCACAAAAATAAGTTAATGTTCGAATAATCGACGAATGGCTAATATCGAACATTGCGGCGGCTTGTCGACTAGAAATATGTGGGTTTTCCTCAAACTCAAGCATAATATCCAATTTAGTATCATCATTTATTGAATTGGCAGCTGCTTTTTTTATCTGCCTCAATGTCCAAGCTCGCGAAACTGCTTTTCTATTTTACTAATTGTTCCTTGGGATATATGCGGCAAATTTGGAAATTTTTCATGAAATAAGCGAGCAACTTCCACTTGTGTTCGTATGTTATCTCCATAACCAATCATTTGTAGAATTGTTATTTTATGCATTTGTGTTAAATGAACCATTTTTCTGATATTAGGTATTATGCAGTTAAATTCAAAAGACTATGACACTGACACTGATAACTACTGCAAAGAGAAAGGCCAGGCATTTTACCCAAAAGTAAACAAAACTTAAAAGTAAACAAAACTGGCTCTTTTTGTTCCATATCAATAAAAAGAAACGCTAAAATGGTTTTTGCTTACATTCTTAATATGAAGACCTAAATGGTAAATAAGTATTGAGTGTGTTGTAGCGAATTTTTGTAATCAAATAAATAGTTCAGTAACCAGAGCCACTTTCATGAATAATAATAAATTCGAAATAAATAAAATAAAAATAAATTTGAAAACACTTAATATTGCCGAAATAGTTGAAGATAGGTATAGGACATTGAACATAAAATATGTTTAGAATCTCCTAAAGAATCCAAAAATTAAATAATATCCGGGGTGTTGCATTTGAAATAAGAAAGTTGGCATTGACCACTGTTACAGGACGCACCCTGTATAAAAAGTTTTTATTGGAGAAAATGAGCAACTAAAAATACCAATCGACGGGTCCAAGCGTTTTTCCGAACACGCCCCCATTTATTTATTATCGAATTTATTCCATTTGGCTGATACACACTGTATATATATATATATATATATATATATATATATATATATATATCCAATATATATATATATATATATATATATATATATATATATATATATATATATATATATATATATATATATATATATATATATATATATATATATATATATATATATATATATATATATATATATATATATATATATATATATATATATATATATATATATATATATATATATATATATATATATATATATATATATATATATATATATATATATATATATATATATATATATATATATATATATATATATATATATATATATATATATATATATATATATATATATATATATATATATATATACTGGGTGATTCACGACCCACTGTACATACTTATGTGGTGTATAGGGTATCCCTAGGGTATATCGAAATGGATATTTAAATTGATTAATTCGGCTTTATTACCAAGATACAGGGTGATTTTCGTATTTTGGTAAAAATGTGTTCACCCTGTATCTCCTAAACGGCTTAATCCATTTTTTAAAAATTTTGTACACAAACACTCTTGGTATATCATAACTTTTTGACGTTTGAAAAGTATCAAAGTTCCAGGGCCGTATCCAGCCAATTCACACAGGGGAGGGGGGCTAGTTTTGAGACACCCTGTACATCGGAATTCGGTATTTTTGAATTTTTTTCTTAAACTACTTTCATTTTTGAACAATAATATGCCACCATCTTGAATGGCACACTAAAGGTTATGTACGAAATTTAAATCTTTAGATAGTACATACCCCTTTTTTTAGCGGTATCTGTATTAAAGCTTTTAACTAAGTATAAAATTATTTCAATGATTGACTTTAAAAAAAAATTAAACTGTCTCTACTAATAAAACACAGCCTTCTCGAATTATTTTTTATTTTTAGTGGCCCAAAAATACCAAAATCTACCCTAACACAATAACGCCTGTCTAACGGTATCTCTACATTTTTGTGCACGCTTTTGTGAATTGCAATTGAGCGTTGTATCATTTACATTTGTGGTTTTTGACTAAATGCTTGACTTTTAAAAAAATTAAACTATCTCTACTAATAAACCAGTTAATTTCGCTAATGCTCGAGATCGTGATCATTTATCGGCTACCGTAAAAATTTATCTTTTTTATTTTTGTTATTGTATACAAATTACGTGTAAGAGCTTGTTTTTTTTTTTAATTTTTTTATTTACCTTTATTTTTTTCGTGACCTTAAAACCTACAAAAAAATACAAATTCAATAAATTTTAATACCTAAAAATAATAAAGTAAGCCTTGGAATTTAGACAGATATTTTAAAAATGACATTACGTACATACAATTCAATCACTTGTGTTTGACATTGTTAATTAAAGATTTTTTATTTGAATTTTCTCTTTGCAAAAAGTTTGTACGTTTCAATAATTGTAAAAATGCCGTTATTTACAAATGCTGAGTACGCAGACATCGTATTTGTGTACGGATTTTGTAATGGTAACGGAAGGGCTGCTACAGAAGAATACAGAAGACGATTTCCGGATCGGAGAATTCCAAATCACCAAACGTTTGCCGCAACCTTTAATACATTGCGTGAAAAGGGTAAGTTTCCCTCAACCGATCTTCATGTTGAAAGAGTGGGTGCTAATAACGTGGTCCAAGAAGAGAATATTCTCAACCTTGTGAGGGAAGATCCAACCACAAGCACTAGGCGAATTTCCGCCCAATTAGCGATACCGCAGACAAGAGTATGGAGAACTATAAAAAATGAAAACTTATACTCTTTCCATGTACAAGAGGTACAAAGATTAGAAGAAGGCGACTACTTGCCTAGATTAGCATTTGCTAGGTGGGTAATAAATCATCGAAGAACTATTTTTAGAGCACTATTCACTGATGAAGTCCAATTTACAAGGGACGGAGTCTTTAATTCTAGAAATTCTCATGTATGGGCAGATGAAAACCCTCATTCGTTGCGATTGGCCAATTCTCAACGAAAGTTTTCAGTGAATGTTTGGTGCGGCTTAATAAATAATCATTTAATTGGACCACATATTTTCCCTCAACGACTAACGGCTGTTGTGTATTTGGACTTTCTACAAAACATTTCACGGGGCTTATTAGAAAATGGAAATTTAAGAGGCATATGGTTTCAATACGATGGGGCACCTGCACATTTTGGAATTGATGTTCGAAATTATCTCAATCAACAATTTGCTGATCGGTGGATTGGACGCGGAGGACCACATCCTTGGCCAGCTAGGTCGCCAGACTTTAAACCAGCCGACTACTTTTTGTGGGGGCATCTAAAACAAAAAGTTTACAGTGTTTGCAATCGAAACTAGGGATCAATTAATAAATAGGATACATTTTTATTGCGACGAGGTTAGACAAAACCCTCAAATGATTCACCGCTCAATTGCAAACCTACAAAAGCGTGCACAAAAATGTAGAGACACCGGTGGTATGCATTTTGAAAACATTTTGTAGCTTTTAAGACGTTATTGTGTTAGGGTAGATTTTAGTTTTTTTTGGGCTACTGAAAATAAAAATTAATTCGACAAGGCTGTGTTTTATTAGTAGAGACAGTTTAATTTTTTTTTAAAGTCAATCATTAAAATAATACTTAGTTAAAAGCTTTAATACAGATACCGCTAATAAAAGAGGTATGTACTATCTAAAGATTTAAATTTCGTACATAACCTTTAGTGTGCCATTCAGGATGGTGGCATATTTTTGTTCACAAATGAATGTACAGGGTGTCTCAAAACTAACCCCCTCCCCTGTGTGAATTGGCTGGATACGGCCCTGGAACTTTGCTACTTTTCAAACGTCAAAAAGTTATGATATACCAAGAGTGTTTGTGTACAAAATTTTAAAAAAATCTATTAAGCAGTTTAGGAGATACAGGGTGAACAAATTTTTACTAAAATACGAAAATCACCCTGTATCTTGGTAATAAAGCCGAATTAATCAATTTAAATATCCATTTCGATATACCCTAGGGATACCCTATACACCACATAAGTATGTACAGTGGGTCGTGAATCACCCAGTATATATATATATATATATATATATATATATATATATATATACAGTGTGGTCATTTAAGTGTGCAACAGATGACAATTTTTTTTATTAAGTACACAATCAAAATAAAAATATTGCCAAAAGTTGGTGCGTCCTCGATAATCATATAAAGTGTAGTTAGAATGGTTGCAAGTCAAACCTCATACAGGGTAGGTCAAAAAATATTAAAATCATGCAAGAGTAAAGCACCCTTATTTCGAAAGATTCAGCAAAATGTTATTAAGAAAAGTTGTTTAGCATCAAAAGTTATGTCCGAATACCAAAACATTTTTTTGGAAAAATTCAAAAAAGTTTTTGAAAAAACTTTCATAATTTAATCAAAATCAGATCAAATTCGCATAACTCCGTTAAAATTTAAGTATATTTGTGAAATTAACTTAAATTTTTTAGGAAATCACAAACTTCAGGTTTGTTGCAACGATATTAAACACAACGCGGAAATTTCGCCAATATTCTTTTTAACAAGGTGAAACAGTTGTTAAGAAAATATGCATATTAAAAAAACTTTCATTTGAAGTGCAAAATTTTAATTTCAAATATTTATTAAAGAACTGTACACATAATTGACAAACTGGAAATCCTTAAAAAAACAGATATAGATAATTTTTGTATATTGTTTTTAAAGCTTAGTGATGTAAGAAGGAATTAAAGTGCCAAAAAATATATTTTATTTGATTAACTTTTTTAAAAAGTTATTTGTATAACGATTGTTAGTGAATTATTAAATAAAAATTAAAGAAAACGAAAAATAGATCAAAAATAATGTTAATACTTATTTTGTCGATTAGTGGGTTTTATTTCCTGTCTTAATTTAGGCTGTAATAAATATCGACAATTGATATTTGTGACCTATCACTTAAAATTTAACTCTTAGACCATGTAGATAAGTGTACTATAATATTTGTAAATACTTTTGTACATTTTGAATTTTAAATATAAATAAAATCATGATTCAATTAAGAGTTTTATTATACATTTCAGAATTATATTATGCTTTGTAAAATTACCTACTGTAAGATAGGAGATTTTTTGGTTTGAAAGCTATTGGTCATTTTATTACATAAAGAAACAATAATTTCTTGGCCTTAAGTAAAAATTGGAATATCTGGATCGCATTATACTAAACCCTCAACAAGAATCTTCACATCAAAAGCCCACCACTTTTTAAGAAGAAAGAGATCCTTCATGCTCAGTAAAGTCTTGCCTCTTGAGCATCGCAGAATGTATAATCATGTTTGCCATAATATTCTGTGGAAAGATATTCTTCTGGGCACAGGAAATAATTGTAGCATGATATATGAGCAAAACCAATATCTTTGATTTTTTCCCTAGGTTTTCACCAAAAATTTCTGAGTCACATCTCTCCTACATCAGACAGCCAAGCAAGACCCTTTGGTTTGTTTAAGGAAGAAACAGAATATCACGATTTCTCGTAATTCGTGACATTCTATAGTAATTACGTCATTCGTTTCCGTCCATTTACGTCAAACTTTACTTTTCTTTGTTATTTTTCGGTATTTTATTAAAAACTTTTGACATGTAGTTAACAACTTTAACTTAAAATTATCAACCAATTTTGTACCACAATCTGCACTACCTTTTAAGTTTCATTTTTGTAGCTTACTTTTTACGTTAAAAGTTTACGGAAGTTACATTGTGTTCCAAGCGGTAAACAATTATAGAATTCTTCAATTTTTCGCATCCTTGCCATCTCTGGGCAATACGTGAAATTATTTATAAATTTGAAAATACTGCCTGTCAAAAGTATTACAGGAAACTGCAGTGCAAAAATTACAACATACATTAGATCTCAGTATATATTATTAACTTATTTCTCCAGTGGAATTAAAAGAATATGGAGCTTGTTTATATCTATAAACAAGAATATGGGGCGCATTCTCTATGTTAAAAATAAAAAATTTTCAAGTTTGTTGTCGCCCTCTATGACCTATAGAACTAAGTGAAATGTATTTCTGTAGTTGTTGATGTATTCCCTATTTTATAATTGTATGGTTGTGTACCAAAAGATGTCGCTACAGCAAGCTAATGTAATCATCTCAGCTGAAAATAAAAGATGTAGAAAGTTTGTTTTTTTTATTAGAGTAAATAGTAAAATTAGAAGTAAAAATTAATTCAATTCATCATCCCACACCGTCGAGAAATGTTATTGAAGGAAAACATTGCTTTGTTAGAAAAAATACGCAATAAAACAGTAAAAAATAGAATTGAAAGAGCTCTGTAACCAGACGATCATTTCAAAATTCAAAAAAAAATGCAAATTAATGCGGTACAAATTTCTCACGAACTTGCTGAAAGATCTGGCTTAGTGTTTTAAAATATAGATTAAATGAGAATAAAATACAGTTTGAGGATTGAGAATCATTAAAACCTCGTAAGCTTCCAGTGCTTGAACCCTTGTTTGTAGATTGATAACCAAGGCTTGAATTAGACTTATTTTTTATATATGATTACATCAGCTGGTTTGGGAACACTTACAGCTTGCACCACACGGATTTTTTTTATCTATTTGTTGAATAACAGTGTATAAATCTTAAAGTTTTCGCAACCTCGCCATCTCTGGGCAATATATGAAATTATTTATAAATTAGAAAATACCGCCTGTCAAAAGTATTACATGAAACTGCAGTGCAAAAATTACAACATACATTAGAGAGTATATATTATTAACTTATTTCTCCAGTGGAATTAAAAGAATATGGAGCTTGTTTATATCTGTAAACAAGAATATTCTCATGTTAAAAATAAAAAATTTTTAAGTTTGGTGTCGCCCTCTATGACCTATAGAACTAAGTGAAATGTATTTCTGTAGTTGTTGATGTATTCCATATTTTATAATTGTATGGTTGTGTATCAAAAGATGTCGCCACAGCAAGCAAATGTAATCAGCTCACAGCTGAAAATAAAAGATGTAGAAAGTCTGTTTTTTTATTAGAGTAAATAGTAAAATTAGAAGTAAATATTAATTCAATTCATCACCCCACACCGTCGAGAAATGTTATTGAAGGAAAACATTGCTTTGTTAGAAAAAATACGCAAAATAGTAAAAAATAGAATTGAAAGAGCTCTGTAACCAGACGGTCATTTCAAAATTCAAAAAAAAAATGCAAATTAATGCGGTACAAATTTCTCACGAACTTGCTGAAAAATCTGGCTTAGTGTTTTAAAAATATAGATTAAATGAGAATAAAATACAGTTTGAGGATTGAGAATCATTAAAACCTCGTAAGCTTCCAGTGCTTGAACCCTTGTTTGTAGATTGATAACCAAGGCTTGAACTAGACTTATTTTTTATATATGATTACATCAGCTGGTTTGGGAACACTTACAGCTTGCACCACACGGATTTTTTTTATCTATTTGTTGAATGACCAGTGTATAACTCAGAATATTTTAGAATTTTGTTGGTATTTCCGATAAACTGTTTATTACAACGCAGGTAGTGTCTCGAATACTTGGCATTTTTATAAAAGACAATCAATCCTTTGTGAGGTGTATTTTCTGGTCTTACTCTATTTTCTGCATAAATCTACAGGACTGACTGAAAATCCTTCCTGCATTATTGTGAAACTATGAGATTTCTTGATCTTTGTATCAAGTATAATTATATTTACGAGTAGGAACCGTTGCCTTTATCATTTAGTACCATAATTAAAGTTGTTTCTTCAAAGCACTTGTTGATATCACATCGTTGAAGTTTTTGATTTTTTTTTGTTTGTTATCCTTTGCCTTGATCTTTAAAAAGCTTATAAGTTACCGGAAATTAGAGATTCAATGATTTTGAAAAAAGTGGAAAGTTTACTTAAGCATTGAATATTTGGTCCATAATGATAAAGGTAGAAATTTCTTATGTAGTTCAACAAAGTAAGCAAGCAAAACACTTTCGTTCATACCTTTAACGTGCCTAACTTTCATCAAAGAAAATAATAGAAGCGTAGTTATTTTCTTTGCATTCATGCGGTTTTCAAACACCTTGAACTCCTTATTGTAAACATCTGAGTACACTGATAGATCGATCTAAATCTAGGTAGTTCAAATTTAAAAAAATGTTGGATAAATATTTTTAAACATTTAAATCAACTGACACTCCTTCGTTCGACAGCCAAACAAAAGCCACTGGTATAAGGAAGGAGAAGGTGGAATCGTCACATGCCGCATAAACAGTAACAACCACCTAAAGCCACAAAACCTTTTTTATATAACCTCTTAAAAGGTTACTGAAATCTGAATGTTAGTATTCCGTTTATTATAACATCATAGTATATACCTTCTAGCAAGAAAATAAAAGTAAGTTTATTGAATTTTACAACCTTTACCAACCTCGCCATCTCTGGGCAATCACTGATCTATTTATTAATTCGAAAATATCCCCTGTCAAATGCTTTACAGAAACCTGCAGTCCAAGAATGAGAATTGGGACCTTGAACTCAAGAACCATTATACTAACAGTGTTGCCAGACGCACGATAATATTTATCATCATAAGATAAATGATAATGACATCCTATCGTACGCGTTTTGTATGATAATTTTGTCGCAAGGACAACTGCACTTCATAGATATTTCAAACATAAAGGTCGATGACGTGTATATGTTCAAGTTTTTAGCTATCTATGCGTTGAATATTCTTAGTTTACCGCATTCAAACGCTGAATGTGAGAGAATATTCAGCAAATACAATTTGATTAAAACCAAATGAAGAAATAGGCTATTATTAAATACTATAAACGGAATTATTCTTGCCTCTCAGTTAGTAAAAGACCAAAGTGACAAGTGGCAGTAAAAAAATAAATCAGTCTCCTGAAATAATTTCAAAAGTTAATAAAGATATGTATTGATAGTGATTGATGTACAGGGTGTTCCAGCGAGGACTGAACAGGGACCTATTTTCGACCTTCCTTGTATTTTGGAAAAATTCAAAATAGCCAATCGATGTATTTTTTCTTGTAGAATCCAAAAATGTCATCGAAAAAATATTTGAACCAGAAACAAAAGAGTTACGCTATGCATCAGGTGTTTTTTAAATGGAATGTATCGTTTTTTATACGATTTTTGGAAAGAGTGATTTTTTTTATGTCCGTTCTGATTAAAAGATTTGATTTTGCGATAGCTGTTTATATTACATTTTAATGTTTTACAAACTAAAATTTTTAGCTTCACCTGTTTAAAATATACGATAGGTTGGTATAGGTGATCAAGGTAAAATGACGTTTGAATGCTTTGTCAATAAAAATTGACATTATTTTAATTATTGTCGAAGTCTTCACCTAAAAAATATATATTTGACTCTGATCGAAATGAAATACTCTTTGGACGAGAGACTACAGATTGTTATGCTATTTTACAAGTGCCAAGAAAATACAAGAGAAGCAAGAAGAAGATTTATTGCAAATTTTCATAGAAATATATCCATCAATGCAATTCTAAGGATAAAAAACCTATTTGAGGAAAATAAAACTTTACATGATAGAAAAAGAAATTCAATAAAAAATAATTATTAAATAATAAAATAAAACTACTAATAACATAAGTTTTCAATGTGACCGCCGTTTTTCTCGAAACAATATCGATAACCCCTTTGTAGCCTTTCTAAACTAGCTGTTACAATATGATTTTCCTGGTTAAGGCGGTTTATTTCATCGACAATTTTTCCCATGTTCTCTTGAATATTTTCGTTTCGTTGTCTGTATACGACGTTCTTCAAATGGCCCCAAAGAAATGTATCCAAAACTGAGAGGTCGGGGCTATTGGGCGGCCAAGCATATGTTCCATTTCGCCCTATCCATTCGTTATGGCGCCGATTTAAAAATTGAACCACATCATGCACGGCATGAGGAGGCGCCCCATCATGTTGCCAAATTAAATTCTGATAACCTGCGAATGGTAAGTCTTCCTTTCAATTTCGTTTTCTAAAAACTCATAATATCTGTGCCCATTTAAAGTCCCGTTAAAAAATATTGGTCCCAAAATTTTATTGTTTTTTATCCCACACCAAACATGAATAGAATTCCTCCCTTGAAATTTAATAGTCTGGAACTTTTTTGGATTTTCAAGGGCCCAGTGGTGACTATTATGTCTGCTGAATACTCCCGATGTTGTGAAAGTAGCTTCGTCGGTCCACACAATATTTTTGAATAAATCAGGGTCTTCGTTTTCTTGCAGAATTACCATTTGAGAAACAAATTGGAAGCGAAGTTCTTTTTGTGCCGGTGTTAGGTGCTGAAATGGAAGGATACGAAAAGGCCTAAATTTATAAATTTTCAGAGTCCTGTGAACAGTCCCTCGGGTAACTCTTCTGCGCCTTACACCGCCACCGTACTGAACTTCCCGAACTGCATCCGAAATAGATTTGGTTAAATTAACTTGAAAATAATTTATAATGGCCTGATCTCGATTTCTTCTTCTTTGTATATTTCTTTTTCTATCATGTAAATTTTTATTTTCCTCAAATAGGTTTTTTATCCTTAGAATTGTATTGATGGATATATTTCTATGAAAATTTGCAATAAATCTTCTTCTTGCTTCTCTTGCATTTTCTTGGCACTTGTAAAATAGCATAACAATCTGTAGCCTCTCGTCCAAAGAGTATTTCATTTCGATCAGAGTCAAATATATATTTTTTAGGTAAAGACAATAATTAAAATAATGTCAATTTTTATTGACAAAGCATTCAAACGTCATTTTACCTTGATCACCTATACCAACTTATCGTATATTTTAAACAGGTGAAGCTAAAATTTTAGTTTGTAAAACATTAAAATGTAATATAAACAGCTATCGCAAAATCAAATCTTTTAATCAGAACGGACATAAAAAAAATCACTCTTTCCAAAAATCGTATAAAAAACGATACATTCCATTTAAAAAACACCTGATGCATAGCGTAACTCTTTTGTTTCTGATTCAAATATTTTTTCGATTGGATTCTACAAGAAAAAATACATCGATTGGCTATTTTGAATTTTTCCAAAATAAAAGGAAGGTCGAAAATAGGTCCCTGTTCAGTCCTCGCTGGAACACCCTGTACCTGTTGTTTTTGTTTTTTTTTCTCACAGTAGTTAGTGATTTTATATTTACTATATATTTACTGTTTTTTTATATATATTATTCGTTTTTAAGAATCATTTTTTTTTATAAAAAAAATATTACTGTGACTGGAATTTATGTTATCTCCAAGTGGCGTCATTAGCTGTACGATAAATTTAAGCTAAAAACGATAACTTTCAAGCATTTGTACGATAATAATGAAATCAGGATATGGTAACACTAACATGTACAGTGGCTTTTATAAAGTCACCTTGGAAAGGCGGGGGCTGTAAAAAAAATGCAAAAAATAATAACATTAAGTAGCATCAAAACTAACGCCCCTATTAAGAGTCAGCAAAATTGCTAACGAGTCAGCAGGTTTTGACCACACTGAAAGTTGTTATAAGTCCTGGAAAAAAGGAGGAATGTAAAATATTCACAGGAACTGTTATAGTAAAAATGAATTTTTATATGCTTCTAAACTTTCAAGTTAACACAAACAAAACCCATTTATGCCCACACATGCCCTTGCTCTTTTTTCTTTTTTTGACTAAAGAATCATCTCTTAAATTTACTTTTGGCATACTTTGTACCACCAATAAATTTTTATAAGGCTGTTGATGGTATCACAAAAAAAGTTTAGCAAACACATCAATCAATCCTTCAATCCTTACCTAATTAAAGAATAATATTAAATATGGGAAATAGGGTTCAGAACAAATAGAACAAAAGTCGTACAATAAAGAAAAAATATATTTTGTAAATGTAAATTTCATACAAACATTTCTTTATATTGTAAGAAAAATATTTTTTAAAAAATGCTTTACACAATACATCTCAAATAAGAAAATCTGAGATAGGGCCTTTTCAATTTCCAAAACCCTCATATCGACGATGCATTTGACACAGTTGTACCACTCCTTTCTGAACAAATATAAGCTTTACGCCATGTTTCCTACTGACCAGGAAACTTCTCCGTCTAAGCTTCTACAGAGTGACAGTGCTCCCATGCTTTGGCATTTACTTGCTTCAAGATGGCCTTTAATGACTGTCCAGGACCACACTCAAAAGTATTCGGGAAATATTCATCAGGATCTCGTTCGTACATTATGTGTAACAGTTGTTCCCATTTGACAGGTTTCAGAATCTGAAAAGATGCCAAACCAAATATACATTTAAAAAAAAGGGATACTAAATTACTTGCATTTGGTATAAAATATATAAAAAAGAGTGTTTTGGCAAACATAGTACCTCCCCATATAGTGCATGCTTTTTAAATTACCTACGGGTTTGCAGCCGGAAATCTCCGGAGCCCCAATAGGTGGTGCTAAATGTTTCATTTAACTTGTAGTACTGTTTCAGTATGATAGACGTTTCGTTTTCGATTTTGTCATATCGAACAATCTGTTATTTCAGATCTCCCTGGGTACAAGCCTGCCTGATGAGGGTAGAGGCCCAGAAATCATGATCGCAGGAGGGTACCCTGTGACATAATCGAAAACAATTCTTCTTTTAGGCCGTTTTGCACCTGCAGAAATTATATTTCTGCTATTATACATATATCTTTTCCTGCCAAGAACTTTTGATAAAGATGTGTGAGAGCGCATTTTTATCGATTTTTAGTATCTACTCCCCATATAATCTCTCAAATTGAGAGAACAAATATATTTTGGCCTTTAAAAAGCTGCTTTACCTCTGTAGGGTTATTTTGTGTAGTTGAAAAAAAATTTATGTAAGAAACATAAGACAAATTTAGTGTCTGTTAAAACCCCCCTAAAGGGAGCTACTTCATTTCCATAGATTAACTCTATATAAAGGAAAAAAATTGCTTTTGTAAGCAAAAAAAGACAACAAATTTGCCCTGTTCTACTGTTTTTTTTTATATAACTAAGCTTTGTGAAAATAAAATATATTTATATTTTTAAGGAAATGTTGAATCTTTTTACTACTTTGTATAGTGGAAGAAATGTTTTATATACAAAGACATAAAAAATTAAAAAATGTACATTGTGTTTTACATAAAAGTATCCACTATACTATAATAGATATTAAAAAGGTCATACAACAGTTTCTTTAAAATTGAAGTTCTTTTAAAATATAATACTTTCATATATGCAGGGTGTCCCAATTTTCCTGGGACGACATCATCTATAAAATTTTAAATGGGACACCCTGTATTTTTGTCCATTATTTGATTCCTTGTCCAAAATAAACATAAGTTACCAATTTAAACTATAGTCGATTTCTGCCTAATTTCCGGGTTAATTAAGGTTATGTGTGATTTTTTTGAAAACGAGCGATTCTTCCAATCACTACAAAAAATAGCAAAAATCTAAAATTGGGCGTTTCTTAAAGTGAAATAAGTCGATTTTTTAAAATAGACCAACCATTATGTTTTTATTTATGTAAATGATCATAAAAGTACCTACTTTTTCATATATAGGGTTATTCACGCAATCCGTTCATTAAAAGTTTTTGATGATGCCATTTAGATAAAAATTTCAAATTTTGGGATTAAGGTAAGGTCAAGGGGTACTTCTTTTTTGAAATATTTTCAACTTCCTGTCACTTCCGGTTTAACCGGAAGTTGGTATCAACTTGCTTATTTTAAATGGAACACCCTGTATTTTGTGATATTTTTGGATTCTACGGAGAATTTTAATGCTATATTATGTAGCATGTCCTATACCTAGGTTCAAGCGTTCTTAAGTTACTTGACCTTGAGCCTTCGGGGTACCAAATTTTAAAATCTCATATTTTCATACGATCGGTAAATAATATTAGGTTTCTATTTTTTTTATTGAATTTGTCTATTTTTATACAGGGTGTCCTAAATTTTGCGGCAAACATTCACATTTTCAAAGCCGCTAAAGTCCGTTTTTTTAAATGGGACACCCTATAACTTTATGCACTATCAAATGTAGAATTTCATTTTCTGAACTATATTAAGGTTTCCTATACCTATTCGTAACCATTTTTGAATTAATCAGGTTTTTATAAAAATATCATATGTATTTGCTAAATGCTTACACCTTCCCGTAGTAAGCCATGAAAAAAACAATTGTTGTGTTTTCTATTCAACATGACAGCTGATTTGAACTTTTAAATTAAAATAAAATAACACTCAAAAGCTGATATTCTCAATTTATTTTATATTCGCGGAGAATGTTACAAAATATTGGAGAGAACGTGCCATTGTTTTTAATGAAAAACATCCTCATTTATCGCCAATGAACAAGAGAAAATTGAAGAGGATTGAAACGAAATTTTTTCGTTTCGGAAAAGTTAAAGTTATAAAAAATGTACAAATTGTTTACATTATTTTTAACCACATCTACTAAGTTCGAGACTGTTCTAAACTTGTTTTAGTGAACTTAAAAATTATAGCAATCTAACAATCGACAATAAATAAATAAAATAATAAAATTGAATTATAACAAATGTTCTATATGCTATCCGTTCATTTGAAGACACATTTCAATTCTTCTTTGTACAGTTGCTGTGGCCCGTTGAATTTGTCCGTTTTCTAATTCGGCAAAAGCTGTTCGTATCCTGTCCAGTAAATCTTGTTAGTTATTTACTGGGGAAGCATAGACTTTACCTTTGATAAATCCCCATAAATAAAAGTTTAGGGGTGTTAAATCAGGCGATCGCGGGGGCCATCTCCAAGGGCCATTGGGACCAATCCAGCGATCTTCAAAAATTCGAGATAATTGGAGATAAACTGCTGCGGAATTATGTGCTGGTGCCCCATCTAATTGATACCAATAACTTTGCAGCTCACCAACAGAAATTTCTTCTATAAATTCAGAAACCCTCCCTCGTAGAATTTCCAAATACTTATCATTGTTTAAATTCTCTTCATACATACAGTACCGCACCTGATCATTTAATACTATAAACATTGAAGCTAAACCTCTCTTGAGAACGCGTTTCGCGAAAAGCGTGCGGGTTTTCTGCTGCCAGAAATGTTGGCTTCTTCTATTTGTTATTCCTTCTCTAGAAAATTTCGTTTCATCGGTCCAAAATGTTTTTGAAAGGAATTGAGGGTCCTCTTGAATTTTCAAAAACATGAATTCGCAAAATTCTACTCGTCGGACGTCATCACCAGGTCTCAGGGCTTGCACGTTTTGGAAGGAATAAGGGTGCATATGATGGTCGCTCAAGATTCTTTGGACAGATGAAGAAGAAATTCCCAAATCGTTCTCTGCAGATGGTATTGAACTTTGCGGGTTTGCGTGGAAATAAGCTAATGTATTTATTACGTTATCCTCGGTATTTGTCACTGGTTTCGGAACATTTTTTGTAACTTTAACCTTGCCAAAACGCAAAAAGTTCGTTTCAATCCTCTTGAATTTTGACTTGTTCATTGGGGGCAAACCAGGGTGGCGTTCATTAAACACACGACACGTTCTCTCCAAAATTTTATAACATTCTCCATGAATATAAAATAGATTGAGAATATCAGCGTTTGAGTATTCTTCCATTTCGATTTAGAAGTTTATCACTGACAACTTTCGATAAATAACGCATACTAATCATCTGTCATATTGGATATTGGTTCTCGATTGTTTTTCCATGGCTCACCATTGGAACATGTAAACATTTAAGCAAATACATACGATATTTTTATAAAACCCAATTATTTCGAAAATGGTTACGAATAGGTATAGGGAACCTTCATACAGTTCGATAGAAAATGAAATGCTACATTTGATAGTGCATAAAGTTATAGGGTGTCCCATTTAAAAAAACGGACTTTAGCGGCTTTGAAAATGTGAATATTTGCCGCTGAATTTAGGACATAGACAAATTCAATAAAAAAATAGAAACCTAAGATTATTTACCGATCGTCTGCAAAATATGAAGATTATATCTTCTAAACTTACAAAAATGAGATTTTAAAATAATTTAAAAATTTTTTAAATTTGGTACCCCGAAGGCTCATTTTCGGTTCAAGGTCAAATATTTTAAGAATGCTTGAACCTAGGTATAGGACATGCTACATAAAATAGCATTAAAATTCTACTTAGAATCCAAAAATATCATAAAATACAGGGTGTTCCATTTAAAATAAGCAAGTTGATACCAACTTCCGGTTAAACCGGAAGTAACAGGAAGTTGAAAATATTTCAGAAAAGAAGTACCCCTTGACCTTACCTTAATCCCAAAATTTGAAATTTTTATCTAAATGGCATCAAAAACTTTTAATGAACGGGTTGCGTGAATAACCCTGTATATTACAGAGACGTTGAGTGGATTGGAAGAGGCACCAAATTCGGGTTACGCACATGATAGTCATGAGTGGATGTCAAAAAGTTCCTATACTTTTTAAAAATTAGGGTTACAGACTCAAAAATAAATAAGGATGGTAATGACAGAATTTTATGTCTTAAGAAAAATGGTTTACAGGAGTCCCGAATTTTCGCTTTGAACATATACCTTATAGCTCTCTTCTGCAAGACAAAGATACTTTGAAACAGATATCTCAAACAGGTTCCCCAAAAACAAATCCTGTATCGCAAATGTGACTTAATCATAAAGATGTGATCGATAAAGATGTGGACAAAAATTTTGTATTCCGTATATGCATTAATGCTTTGCAAACTGGAAATTACTACCCAAACGCCCAATTTTAAATTTTTGCTATTTTTTCTAGTGATTTGAAAAATAACTCCAGTTTTCAAAAAATCACACATAACCTTAATTATCTCGGAAACTTCGCAGAAATCGACTATAGTTTAAATTGGTAACTTATATTTATTTTTGACAAGGAATCAAATAATGGACAAAAATACAGGATGTCCCAGTTAAAATCTTATAGTTGATGTCGTCCCAGCAAAACTGGGAAACCCTGCATACATTATATTTTAAAAAAACTTCAAATTTGAAAACACTTTTGTATGAAACTTTGTTTCGTATCTATTACGGAACACAGAGTACCTGTTTTTTTTTAACTAACTTTTAAAGACAAAAAAATATTTTTGTTTTTTGGAAGGTTGTTCCTATTTCTAGGACTACCCTGTATAATGGCAAAAAAGTATGTTTATAAACAAAAAAGCATAGAAAAAAACACTTGTTTCACCTTTTGTTTGCTTTTCAAATGTTTTTTTTTTTACTTTTTAGGGTGCTGGTTCATATTTCTAGTGCTACCCCGTAAAAAAAAATTTCAAATGATTGCCATGTGCATAGGGTTTTGGTATGTGGTTTTTCAGTCTGTCAATCCTGAATTCAATCTTTCAATTTCGTTTATTATAATATTTCATTTGGCATCGTAAATGGTTAAGAATGTTAACAAATTTTATTACACAACAATATAATTACCTGTTTGGGAAGCTGTCTCCTTATGTGCTTCATATCACTATACTTCTTGCCATCTACATTGGAGTAAACACTGACAACAGGTTGCTGTATATCAACCTTACTCAGGGCTTTTTTGAAGGGTTCCACTGCCATCTCCATGAGATCCGAATGAAAGGCCCCACTTACTGGTAATCGCTTCAGTCTTGCCAAGTTGTATTCTTTATAATTTTTTTCTAGGTATTCTAGGGCCTAAATGAACAAATTAACAAATATATACCATGCAAAAATACGTAAGGTTAATTTTTATAGTCTGCTAGCGGTTTTTAGATGTCATTTTTAAATAGACATTTAAGGCAATCCTATTTGTTAAAAGTGATTGGAAACAAATTTAACTGCAAAAGTTATAGGGTGTAGAATTTAGTTTATTGCATTATTTTTATATACAGTCAGGACGAAAAGGTTTTAATCAATACATTAAAAACTGGGTATTTTTTCTTTAAATATAATCCATAATAATAAAAAATGTCTAGTTGCTGTCAGGCCAAGGGTTTTACCCATCCTTTCTGAAAATTGTTATAGGTACCCAATAAATCATCTGTGCTTTAAAAACTACGGATTTACAATCATAAATACGCACGTTTTAAGAATGTTAGAAATAATTTTTCAATTCAGTTTAGTTTACACATTGTGGCGTGAACATTGTCCAATATGCCGAAAGAAAAGCGTTTATTAAGTACGGCGGTATTAAATCAATTCGTGAAAGATTTTCCTGATTTTACGACTGACGGTTTTATGCTGTTTTGTAAATATTGTGATGTTCCTGTTACTGCGAACAAGAAATTCCAAGTGACACAACACATAGGAACTACAAAGCATCAAATCCAAAAATGTAAAAAGTGTGCTCAGAAACAAGTTTTAATCACCACAGAATTTTCACCAGAACCGGGACCCAAATGATCAAAGTTCAATGAAGATTTGTGCAAGGTGTTTATTAGTGCGGATATTCTACACCAAGATATTAATTCCACATGAATCCACGTTAAGGAAAAACTATATTCCAGATTTGTACAGTTACCGAATTGTATTGTATTGTATTTAATTAATTGTTACTACCTTTTGTTACAAATGTTAGTTTTATTATGTACTTTAACAGGTCTTTTGCTTAGATTTTTTTTTGCTTTTCGAGTGTTCTTTTCCTTTTCTTTATTATATTTTCATTATTAGACAGATCTATGAATTGTACACTTTAACATAGATATTTACCTATATATGGTTTTACTTCTTTGTTAGCTTTTTTTTACTTGCTATTAAACAAAGGAAAAGGAAAGAAAAAAAAAAACATTAGCTTTAGCATGATTTGTCGACAGAAATTCTTTGTATTCTTGACAATAAAGTACATTTTGATTGATTGATTGAAGATCTTAGACAAAGTAAATCATTCAACTGTTGCTGGATTTTTCAACGACTCTCTTACTCTTTTATTGGCCAGGTGGTATTAAATGAGTGTTAGTGGCAATTACAGATGCTGCTCCATACCTGTGTAAAGCAATGAGTGGTCTACAAATATTGTACCCTAAAATGATACATGCCACATGTCTTGCCCATGGACTTCATCGAGTTGCAGAACAAGTTCGTGCTTTGATCAGATTCCTCGGTGAAGAAAGTATTCCTAAAAGCACCGACTAGAACCGGTAGAAAAATTTAGGGAAACTTCAGGAAACATCCTCCTGCCCCCATCACCAATTGTAACTAGATGGGGAACTTGGATAAATGCTGCCAATTATTATGCAGAATATTTTGAGACAATAAAAAACATAGTCAACCAATTTAATGCGGAATACTCATATTTTATACAAGAACCTCAAAACATTTTGCGCAAAGAAGATGTACGTGAGAATTTAATTTACATTAAAAACAATTTTTCTTGCTTGTCTGATACTGAAATTTGAAAAATGTTAGTGCAGTTTTGGACAATAAAGAGACATTGAATCCAGATAATAAACAATTTTTAATAAACAGTGATTCGAATTTGTTTGAATATGTTCCAATTGTATCTTGTGATGTTGAGTATTTTCTGAGTATAAAGTACTATTGTCAGATAATAGAGGATAATTTCAATTTGATAATTTGTTACATCATATAGTTATAAAATGTGAATGCAATACATTTTAAGCAGGTTTATTCTTTAGTTAGTTTGTTTAGTTAGCTATATATTAAAATTTTATTAAAAAAAATACTTTTATTATACAATTGTATTAATGTAATAATTACTGGTAAAAATAGCATCTTAAGGATACCTTGAAGTGTAAATAATATAATATTTTAATTGCTATACTTTTGCTTTATTTCTGTTTTTTGATCCGATAATAAAAGCATTTTTAAGTGCATATTTTCCCTTGTTTCGGAGCATATTTGCATTCACATTTTTTGGGTTTTTAAATGCATAATTATCCTAAGCGTAGTAATAATAATAAAAAAACGACAAATAAAATTAAAAATCGACTGGTCGGAGGGCTTCTTGAGAAAAACAAGACCTGATTTTTAAACCAATTTATTCCAACCTTTTCTTCCTTACTGTATATATAGAGGCTATTGTGAAATAACACCATAAACATCAAATTTTTAAGGCAACAAACTGTATATTGTATGTATAGTTTGGATGCTAAAAACATACAATGAAATCAAAAGTTAACTTCTTTTATTTCATTTCCATCAATTGAAATGCTCAAAAAGTTTGGCCTATTAACAGCAGTTAGAGAGAATGCAATGTAGGTAGTTTTTGTCAAATTCAGTGTCAATTTAAAAGTTCTTAACCAGTCTTTTATGATTTTCAATTCCTTTATTGCTACTTTTCTAGTTTCATCTTCAAATACAAGAGTAGTACCACCAGCATATGAAACAGAAATCCTCCTGTGTTGAATTTTAATAGGGAGTTTATATAAACAACAAATCAAATGGGGCCCAACACAGTGCCCTATGGTATGCCAGTTGTTTCGTGTATGTCACCATCATTTCGTTTACTTGTTAAAAATCTTAAACCTCTTTAGTGTGTTAGTGTTAGTAGTTTTTATCTATTTTTGCTTTTTTTCAAATTTGACTACCCAATGTTATATTTGCAACCAAAAGGGCAACAAATGATATTAATTTGAATGCACAGAGAAGTATTGTATATCATAGAAAATCACCCTCCAAGATCTTTATGTTTATACCTAGATGCTGAAAAACATATTTTCAAACTCTGTCGTTCTGTCTGTCAGCTGTCTGTTCGCAGCATAGCTAAAAAACTATTACTTATCCTTTTTATTTTTAATTATACTGGTAAAATATAGATAGGAATCAAATATAGTGGGAAAAAAAATGGTGCCCAATAAAAATGCTTGAAAAGACACTTATATATGTTTAACTAAATGACTATGCAACAAACTAAATTGAGTCATAATTCACTATTTCTAATAGAAGAAAAATCCATAACAAGGGAAGTTCCAGGTAAAGGAAATTTACTGATTTTTTCAATTGTACTTGACATAGTTAAGAAAAAAGTGTTTACAAGTTTGAATAAAAAGAAATATTAATGTCATATAATAATAAACACAACTCAACATCTCCACTCAACTCAACTGAATGCAACAATTGTATATTTTTTAGTGATGTCTCTGAATGTTAACAGCTTTTTGGTCAGGAATATTTAAAGAACAGAACAATTTCGGCCAGTTGCAGAAAGCTCAATTAAAGTTTAGAATGTTTGACGGAATGTCAAATTTCACAGCGAGTTCCTAGATTTCTATAAGCATCTTGTCAATTCCGAAAGCTTGGTTAAATATTCTAAACAAAAATTAAGTTTTGTGCTACTGGCTGTTTGACTCCCAAGCACAAATGTCTCCATAGTTTACTTCCAGGCTTAATAAAAGAGATAATGCTGTGGCAGTCCTTTATGATTTGATAAAAGCCTTTGAATATGTAACTTACTAAAAAAGATTAGATCACATTGTATGAAGGATAGTGTTTCCAAGAGGGCTGTGTTTTAAGATATAATAAAATATGGTTTTCGCATGATATAGTTGAAAATATATATAAAAAAGAAAAAGCACATAAAGAATACAAAAAATATAAAACGCCGGTTCATTATCGGAGACTCTGCTCGCTCAGACGTCTTATTCATGCTCAGAGTGACGATGCATATAAAAATAATATAAGAAATGCTGAGAAGAACATGATTTCTGATCCTTCCACCTTTTGGTCTTTTGTCCGAAGTAAAAAGGGGCACACCAGCATCCCTGGTACCCTAAAGGAGGGTGACAACAAATACACAGATCCTCAAAATATTGTTAATGCATTTGCAAATTATTTCCAAAGTGTTTATACTATTTCTTCACCCAATAACTATGTTAAGTCTCCTGTGTTGAACTCCGATATAATAGGCATTCACACAATATCCTCTCAAGATATAATACTAGCTAGCAAAAAACTCAAAGACAAACCAACAGCCGGTGTTGACGAAATACCCAGTTTCATAGTAAAAGATTGCGAGGGAGTCCTTTCTGTCCCACTTCTACACGTTTTTAACTTAATCCTTGATAAGGGCAATTTTCTGGATACTTGGAAAACAGCAAAAGTCATACCTATTTTTCAGAAGGGTGATAAAACATTGATACAAAATTTTAGACCCATCTCGATACCCTGTAATTTTTCTAAACTATTTGAAATTATTCTGTATGATCAGTTATATTCTGGGGTTCGAAAGCTTCTCTCTCCCCATCAACATAGCTTTCTAGATTCACATTCTTGCACGACCAACCTGCCATCCTTGTCCCAGACTGCCTGCGAGTCTCTGGATTCCAGGGGACAATTAGACGTTGTTTACACAGACTTTCAGAAAGCTTTTGATCAAATCGATCTCTACATCTTGATCCATAAACTGGAGAACTTTGGTATGTCACAACAACTCTTAATAATGTTCAAATCATATCTATTAGGACGTTCCCAGTTTGTCAAATATGAGCACTTCAGATCACCATCATATAATGTCTCTTCTGGTGTACCACAGGGGTCCAATTTGGGGCCCCTGCTTTTTCTCATTTTTATTAATGATCTCCTTGATATAACTGAATGTCATACACTGGCATATGCAGATGACTTAAAGCTGTTTACTAAAATTCGGGCTCTATCAGATTGTGATCACCTACAAAAAAATCTATCATTGGTATATGAATGGTGTCTTAGCAATAAACTTGTATTAAATTTATCAAAATTTTATGTAATGACCTTCAATCGCAGAAATAACCCATTGATGTATAATTATGCTCTAGATGGTACGGTGCAGTGCAGTGATCTTGGCACTGAATTTGACCCTAAACTTACCTTCATTCCCCATATAAATTATCTATTTACAACTTCCTTCAAAACACTAGGATTTCTTATCCGGAACTGTAAAAATTTTACTGAGACACAAACAATGATATTATTATATTGCTCTTTCATAAGATGAAAACTGGAGTATGCCAAAGTGGTTTGGAATCCTATTTATAATTGCCATGTTCAGGCTTTAGAAGCCTTGCAGCAACGTTTTCTAAAGTATTTAGCTTTTAGGGCAGATGGTGCTTACCCTTCAAGAGGTTGTGATCACGGTCAGCTTTTACAGAGATTTAATATATCATCCTTAGCAACAAGAAGGAAAATTCAAAGCTTAAAACTAATATATGGCCTCACTCATAATAAAGTTAACAGTCCATTTCTTCTTGGGGAGTTGTATTTTCGCGTTCCTTGCCTCGAAACACGGCATACTTCGGTGTTCTATCTCAGCACAGCCAGATTTTTTAGACGGAGTCCGGTATACTTTATGTGTTCAGTCCTCAACTCGGTGTCTCATACGTGCGATTTGCACTTTTACTCATTGAGTAGCATCATCGATTCCTTTTTAAATCTGGAGTGATCCAAACACTCATTAAGGTGCTTTTGTTAATACATGTAATTTACTTACTTAATTTTCTATTTTTTATTAAATGTTAGATCAACTAACTGTAATACATATTTAGATTTAGATTTAAGTATTGTTGTATCTCAAAAAACAGTTGTTTTGTATTTTTTTTTGTTTTCACTTAATTTTGTTATTGAATTTCCTGTAAGTGGGTTTTTTACCTGCTGCTAAAGGCTATTTATTTATTTACTTATTTATTATCAATTAGTAACAGAACTGTACACATGCTTGTTATCTTAATTCAAAAATGTGATGTTTTTTGACAAATTAGGTAATTCATTAGTGTTCAGCTTTATCAGTGAAATTAAAATGAAGTATTTTGAATTTAGTATAAAAACACAAATAAAATCATTGGCTAAATTAATAGAAGGCAGTCAAAACTTCCCCACCCTTATAAAACTCAAATCAGATGGTCTAACCTGTACACTAACCTTGTCATACTCCCGACTAGGTTGGAAATAATGATCTACCAAATTTGAAAAATTTAATTGGTAACTGTGCTAAATTTTGAACACAACAGATGTAAAAACAAAACATTTCTTACTGACTCACTTCCGGCAACGACTTTGCAATGCGGATAAAGGTAGTTGCTGACCCTGCATTCTGGAATTTTGTCCCCTCTGTCCAGAGCCCATTCTTTAGCTTTCTTACAGGCATAATTCAGTTTACTGTCTGGCTTGTAAAAAACTGTCACCATGCCACCTTTATAAGTATCGCTGGCAAGCTGCATCGCTTCTGCTCTGATTTGTACTAGTTTTAAAGCTGTTAAATAAAAATCAAAGGAATAATAAAACCACATTTTACATTTTTTATATGGTTTTTTTCTTTACCTTGTTCGAAGCCTAGAGCACCTGCAAAAGTTAATGCAGTTATTTCACCCAAACTGAATCCCGCAGTTGCTACACATTTGTCAACTGCATTCGGCCTTTCTTCCCTTAATCTCTCTATGGCTGCTAATGAAGACACAAAAATGGCTGGTTGGGCATATCTAAAAAATTGTTTTTCAAGGAATCTTAATTATTTATCTAATGGCAACCCAAAATTATAATTACCTCGTCTCATCCAGCTTTTGTTTTGGACCTTCCAGACATAGTTTCAGCAAATCATATTTTAAAATGTAGTTGGCTAGTTCAAATAAGTCTTTGACCACAGGAAACTTTAACAGATTTTTTGACATTCCTACATATTGACTACCTTGACCCGGAAACAGTATGACTGTGCTGTCTCTAGGATCTTTTTTATTTTGCCTAAAAGAATCTCCTTGTTTTCTCACTTTTGTGCCTAAAGAAAATGACACTTAAAAATTCAACTATCGAGCAAATACACACAAACTGGACAGCCTGTACAGTATATTTCTGTCAACAATTCTAGACCTACTAAAAAAAAGGTAGAACCTATAAATTATTGACAATATAAAGCACCCGTAATTTAGAATACAAGTACATAAAAATACAAATTGGTACCTTCAGGGTAGGGCATGGTGGCCCACTTTTGTTCGAGGATCTTAGGTTTCGCATCGTCAAAGGAGGCCGCATCATCTAAAAGTCTTTTCAAGGGGGACTCGTTTCGTTTTTTCGAGTCTTCATCGCCACTGTGTAGTTTATTAACCAGAAAAAAGTACCTCTTCGAAAAACTACCATCTAAAGACCCTTTATGTAGTGACTTTGTCATGAAAGTCGGTTTAAGGAGGCAAGGCATTTTAAAAATACGTTCTAATGCATAAAAAAATAGATACAAATACTGAAAACAATTTTTTTATGCGAAAAAAGTTAGGTTCTAGTTAAAGCTTTTCTTCTTTTTTATAGTGATAGGCTTCTCTTCTTTTGGGATGCTATTGCCAGCCCAATTATTAAAACTATAAAGCTTAGCTTTATTATTTTCCATTGTTTCCTGCCTCCCAGAAATTGAATAGGAAGAAGAGTGTGAGACTTAGTTGTCCCTGCATTATATTTTGTTCGTCTGCCCAGTTCTATATAGGAATATTAGCGTAATGGCCGCAGGAGGGGTGAAGAGATAACTTAAACGAGAAGGTCATCTGGTGACACCATTAGTACTCGTTCGTAAAACAGAAAATAGAAAAAAAGAATGCATGTAACAAAACACCGGAAAATACACACAAAAATTAAAATATGACGTAAATGGACGGAAGCGAATGTTGTAAAAATCTATTGTGTTCCATGTTTTAGAGAGGTTCCATTTTGTTTCAAGCGTCTACGATTATAAATTAATTCTTGAGAAGTGCTTTCTTGTTGGAAAATTCAGCCAAGAGCTTTTCTGCTTGGATTCAGAAATATTGACTTCAACTACAACCAAAACTAAAGTCGATTGGTGACCTGGTTAGTAATTACACTCTCTGAAAAATTGCCTATAATTTGCCCCCACCATACTTCTAGAAGTACCCTCTTGTCAAATATTTTCCTTGCTACGTGTAGAAATGGTAAAAATTCGAGTATTTTGGTGATTTGCTGGCAATTTTTGAAAACAATTTGACCACAATCGGCCAGGATAAGCTCCTATTGTTAGTTGTTAACTGGAAAATGCATAAATTGAGCAAGATATTCCTTTTTTGGCTTATTGTAGGGGCGTTTTCGGACGAACACAATCATATAGTAAGTAGCACAGAAGAAATAAATTACAGTGTATTTAAAAATTGTTTTGTTTTTATTTTCGTGTTAAACTGGTAGGATATTTAATTTTTCTTAAGTTAATTTAAAGAAACTGTTAAAGCATTGAAACTATTACTAACAAATTGAACGTTATTTTATTTTCATATTTCTATAAGTATTTTTTTTTAATATCAACCTAATATTTGTTTAATGTAAATCAAGGTTATCTATTAGCCTTCTGTATACTTGAATAGACATCCTCCTGAACCTTGATGAAATTTTAAAAATATTCTATTTTTAGTATGAAGACAATGAGGAAGTGGTGTTATGGATGAACACTGTGGGCCCATACCATAACAGGCAAGAAACGTATGCTTATTACTCACTACCATTTTGTGTGGGATCGAAAGAGAGTATTAACCACTACCATGAGACACTTAGTGAGGCCTTGCAAGGAGTTGAATTTGAATTTAGTGGAATTGAAATTGAATTTAAAAGTAGGTACAAGGGAATACAATAAAGGATTTATTTTTGATGAAAGGCGAGACGTTTTTTAATCACTTTAGGTGTTTTAAAACGTGTAATGGATCATGTTTTTCTATATTCAATAGAGAATCCCTAATATTATAGGATTCAAGAGAGTCCTCCTTAAATTCAATGTAGTTCTTAAAATAGAATATGTTGGGGAAAGCAATGTAGGCGGAAAAGGTGACAAAATGTACATTGGTGAGGTAAAAAATGATAAATACAAGAAGTAACATATGATTATAATAATGGTGATACAAAGTCTAGATTGTTTAATATCATATAACTGGTTGCCTATTTTCATTTACCATATTTGTTTACCCATTATTTACTTAAACCATTCTGTCTTTGACTTTCAAGAATGTACAAAATAGCCCGACATGCATATAGATTTTTTTCTGCATTTACCCTCCCAGCAGTGTAAATTTAGATGACCTAATTTATTTTTTTTTGTCACATTTAATCATGTTGAAGGTCTTTAATATTAATTTTGGTTGTTTGGTGCCTTAACTCTATTGTTAAAGAATTCATGACAAAAATTTCAGGTTATGTCTACTGAGCTATCTTTTTTTTTTTTAATGTTAATAGTAAGAAGAACAAATAGAATATGTCTTTTTAATACAGATATTTAAATATATATACTGATTTTATACACTACAAAATTCTTATGTTTTTCATATAGGCAATGTTAATTTTAAAATTGTTATAAAAGAAAAACTGTGGTATATAGTTTGATACTTTTAATTTCATTTGTTATAACATTGCACATTCGAAAGAAGAATGACACATCTCAGAATTCATCTATTTTGGTTTAAGATGGAAATGATCTTAAATGACACAAATGACTGTTAGATGGTGCACATTTCAAAGCATAATTATGTACAAAAATATGACAATAGAAGAAATATACACTTCAAAATACAAGAGTTCTAACCACACTACAGCACAACTTGTTACGTTCTGGACACGCGATTCGCTAACCAAGTTAGCATCATCAGCAGATGATATAAACTTAAGTAACTTATCCTAACCGAGACTATTTATAGGTAAATGTGGTCACACTTGGTTGCACCCGACTGCACCATTGTCAAGTAAACAATAGAGGGAGGGACTATAGGGAATAGGCCCTCTGTCTTTATTTAGTGCTTTCTTACCACATTTAACTATTTCTATACTCTCAAATGCATCCAATAATCTATTATTAGATACATTTTTAATCAACTTAAGATTATTTATTCCTATTCGGTGATTGTTTTCCAAAGCATGTTGGGCAACGCTTGACTTTTCTATTCTTCCGTATCTAAAATGTGCCATGTGTTCTTTAAAACAATGTTTATGGAGCGTTTAGTTTGCCCAACATATTTTAGATCGCAGTCATTACAGCTAATTTCATAGATGCCACTCCTCTCCCTCAAGTCGACTTTGTCTTTGGGGTTTCCAAGGAGATTTTTCAAACTATTCTCCGTTTTGTAGGCTATTTAAAAACGTAGGTTTTTTAAATACATTTTCTAGACCTCTCGTATATCTGGGATCATATGGGATTACTATGAATTTATTGGAAGCCTCAGGTATTTGAAGAGTAGTGGCATCTTTTAACATTTTCTTATGCTTATGTCTATTTACTAGTTTATGTACAAAATTATCATTATATCCATTACTTTTAGCTATATTTTTAATCCGATTCATTTCATTGTTAAAACGTTCTTTACTTAGTAGAAAATTGACTAACCTGTGAGTTAAGAAATGGAATGCTGCCATTTTGTGTTGACGGCAATGAAATGAGTCGGATGTTATATATCTATCAGTATTAGTAAACTTCCTATAAATATCAAATTTTAATTTATCATTATTTCTAATAACTAACGTGTCGAGAAAAGGTAATTGCCGTAAAATAAATGGAAGGATATTTATTGTTTAATGTTTCTAAGAAAGTGTCCAAATTTTCTGTTTTAGTATCAAAAATAGCAAATATATCGTCTACGTATCTATACCACACCCTTGGGAAATAATTGAGTTCTTTTTTGAATTGGGTTTCAAATTTGCAAGGAACGGAGATAAGCAATTGCCCATCGCAGTTCCCTCTAGTTGTTTATAATATTTATTGTTGTGCTGAAAAAAATTTT
Source organism: Kuschelorhynchus macadamiae (assembly GCA_030620095.1). Classification (NCBI taxonomy): domain Eukaryota; kingdom Metazoa; phylum Arthropoda; class Insecta; order Coleoptera; family Curculionidae; genus Kuschelorhynchus; species Kuschelorhynchus macadamiae. The sequence goes on from JAUTXW010002797.1 coordinate 1,035,747, forward strand.
GATTCATACATAATTTTGTGAGAAGTTACAGTGTTAGGACTTAAAATATACACTTGTTGCTCATTCTAAAAAATAGTGACTCATCTTAAAAATAATTTATTTTGAGTTAATATGGAAAAGATCTTTTAAAGTATTAAATAATTCAGTGGAATGTTACATGTATTCTTTCCAAACTGACAGTTAGATGGCGCTAGTGTCATTACAAACCTGACATTGCACTGAATTATTGAACACTTTCAAAAGATGTTTTCTATATTAACTCAAAATAAATGAATTTTGAGATGAGATTTTTGTAAATAATTATGTTTTGAATTATTTTACCGAAAACCTATTTTATTATCGATTTAGATGCAAATTTTTATTGCTTGTAAAATTTGGGTCGAGTTGTTCAGGGCAAGAAACATTTTTAAAGACTGCAAAATTAGAAAATGTAAGAATATTGATTGTAAGACAATTTTTTTATTACAGCTGATAATCTCTACAAAAATATTTAAATTAGTTCAACAGAGTTTACACATTCCACATTAATAACTGATAAAAGTATTATTTTTTATTTAACAAATAATATGTTATCTTTTAACTGGTTTCCCTTTGATTATAAAACAAACAAAATTAACAAACAGTCAACAAACTGAATGGTGGAGTCAGAAAATATCACCCAATCTTGACATTTATTCCTTGTGATATATTGTACCCAATATTAATTCTTAGATGAAACACCTGTATTAGCATAAACCAAATAGTGCTTTCTTTATCTAGTTATAAGAAGAAGTAAAATATTTTATATCTGCTTTTAACACCTTTTGATATAGAAATTTGTTATAATTAATCATTTATTTTTAAGACAACGTCCCAAAAACTGAATACTGTGCAGTTCAGTTGAACGAAGAAAAATACAGGGCTTTTGTCTATGCTGTCAAGAATCACTACTGGTACCAAATGTATATAGATGACCTGCCAATCTGGGGTGTTGTTGGTGAAGTTAAAGACAATAGCTATTATATTTGGACTCATAAGAAATTCGAGATTGGTGAGTATTGAGAAAAACTTAATTTGAGTTCACGTGATTTATGATGTTATTTTTTGTTACAAATTATTCTTGAAAAAGGAAGAGAAAATATTTGACAAAATACGAGAAGAAGGGGTTTTTGTCTATAAAACTATCCTAGTTTTAAGAATGGTTTTAATATTTTCTGAAATTCACCTGCATTTCTTATATTCCTTTGGCAGTTGGATCATTGTTTTATGTAATTAGCGTACATGCATATTATTTCCAATAAGAATGACTTCAGGTGATAGTGTAGTACCCTTTATGTAAATAGTTTCTCTGGGAAAATTTGTTTAAATTATTAAAAGGTTTTGGGCAGTTTAGAGAACATAGCAAGAATTCGTCGCCAGCCAGTGAACATATGTGGTTCAGTTTCCAGGGAGATTCTTGTGATATCAGGTGTCCCGCAGGATTCGCATGTTGGCCCAGTTCTCTTTCTGCTCTTTATAAATAATATAATATCTTGTTTCGAATTTTTTGAATGTCTTTTATATGCAGAAGACTTAAAATTCTTTTCACCAGTCTCCTCAGATTCCAATCCTCTACAGTCTGATATGGAAAGGCTCGCCAAATGGTGCAGAACTAATTATCTCTCTCTTAACATCTTGAAATGTAAAGTGCTTCATTTTCACAAATGTATTAATCCCAGTTGTTAGTTCTTTCACGGACCTAAGCATTATTTTTGATGAAAATCTAATTTTTAATCTATATATTGATAACATTGTACTTAAAGATTTTAGACTACTGGGTTTTATAAAGCGACATACGATACATGCAACTGATACCAAAGCAATTGGGTAGTGGTTCGTAGCGTTCTAGAATATTGTTGTACAATATGGAGCCCATCATACCAGTGTCACATTGACAGAATTGAAAAGGTGCAAAATAGGTTTTCAAAATACCTCTTATATAAATCTCATTTCCCATATTAAGGTCGGTCATCTAATACTAGAGCTCTTCTTTGCAGCCTTCAAACCCTTGAATTTAGAAGAAAGCAGGCTCTTCTGGTCTTTTTGTATAAATTGGTCAATGGGGGATTGACTGTGAAGTGTTACTGGGATTAGTGTTGTTTTTAGTTCCTATTAGGGGAACAAGACAATCACAGCTGTTTGTTGAAAGGTACCTTTCTACCAAATTATGGGTTTAGTGACCCACTAGTTCACAATTACAACCTTCACTTCTCAGGTTGATCAAAATACAAGAGTTCTAACCACACTACACGACAATTTATTATGTTCTGGACGCGCGTTTCGCTAACCAAGTGAGCATCATCAGCAGATGATATAAACTAAAGTAACTTATCCTAACTGAGACTATTTATAGGTAAATGTGGTCACACTTGGTTACGCCCGACTGCACCATTGTCAAGTAAACAATAGAGGAAACTATAGGGAATAGGCTCTCTGTCTTTATTTAGTGCTTTCTTACCACATTTAACTATTTCTATACTTTTAAATGCATCCAATAATCTATTATTAGATACATTTTTAATCAACTTAAGATTATTTATTCCCATTTGGTGATTGTTTTTAAAGCATGTTGGGCAACACTTGACTTTTCTGTTCTTCCATATCTTAAGTGTGCCATGTGTTTTTTAAAACGAATGTTTATGGAGCGTTTAGTTTGCCCAACATATTTTAGATCGCAGTCATTACAGCTAATTTCATAGATGCCACTCCTCTCCTTCAAGTCGACTTTGTCTTTAGGGTTTCCAAGGAGATTTTTCAAACTGTTCTCTGTTTTGTGGGCTACTCTAAAACCTACGTTTTTAAATACTTTTTCTAGACCTCTTGTATATCTAGCCTTAGGTGCTTGAAGAGTAGTGGCATCCTTTAACATTTTCTTATGCTTATGTCTGTTTACTAATTTATGTACAAAATTTCCATTATATCCATTACTTTTAGCTATATTTTTAATCTGATTCATTTCATTGTTAAAACGTTCTTTACTTAATGGAAAATTGACTAATCTGTGAGTTAAGAAATAAAATGCTGCCATTTTGTGTTGACGGCAATGAAATGAATCAGATGTTATATGCCTATCAGTATTAGTAAATTTCCTATAAATATCAAATTCTAATTTATCATTACTTCTAATAACTAACGTGTCGGGAATAGGTAATTGCCGGTTGTTCTCCTTTTCGTACGTAAAATTAATAGAAGGATATTTATTGTTTAATGTTTCTAAGAAAGTGTCCAAATTTTCTGTTTTAGTATCAAAAATAGCAAATAAATCGTCTATGTATCTATACCACACCCTTGGGATATACTTGAGTTCTTTTTTGAACTGGGTTTCTAATCTACCCATAAACAAATTTACAAGGAACGGAGATAAGCAATTGCCTATCGCAGTTCGCTCAAGTTGTTTATAATATTTATTGTTGAACTGAAAAAAATTTTGATTCATACATATTCATCAATAATTTCTTTCTTCAAATTATTGATTTCAAGTAGTTCATTTAGTTATCATATAATTAAAGCTAGTGGTATGGGTACACTAGGAAACAATGAGCTTACATCAAAAGATATTAAAATTTCACCTTCTTTTAAGTGAACATTCTTAATTTTGTCTAAGAATTCTAATGAGTAACCTCAAAGTTATCGTACGAGATATTTAATTTGCTGAATTCTTCTACTAACTATTTTGAAATATTGTACGTTGGAGAACAGCTGAAACAATAGGTCTCATGGACTTCTCAGATTTATGGATTTTGGGAAGGCAATACAGTTTAGATATCTGTGTGTTACTATGTGTTAGTTTGAATTTTAGATTATCGGACACGAGGTTTTTACACTGTTTTAAGGTATTTTATACTTCTGTTATCATTTTTGAAAACAAAACATTTTCTTCTCAATTAAAATATTTTATTTATCATCATTATATTATCAAAAACAGAGATAACAGAGGTAAAAAATACCTTAAAACAGTGTAAAAACCTTGTGTCCGATAAACTAAAATTTAAACTAACACATAGTAACCCACAGTTATTTAAACTGTACTGAGCTAATTTTTCTTAGAGTTATTGACTTCATTATTTATTTATTTGACGTTATTTGCGAATTCGTACCATTTGGAATGTTTAGCATTCTGTAGTGTACGTTTCTGAAGGGTCACTTGTCCGAGCTACGTCTTTACATTATTATTATTAAAAAAATAGTGTGATCTAATTCTAGCTGCTTGTATATGAAAATAACTGTTGCTGTTAAGATGATTTGCACCTGTTGCCCAGAAAAATAATTATTCTCTTACATAAGATAGGCGTGAAATTTCTGAGACATTGTTCAGTAAATGTTGGGCTATAATTTCCAATATCCATTTTATCATTTATCAACATTATCTGTCCTTATATTTAGATTGCTATATGAATTCCTAAATTACAAGTTGCTATATTGTGTTTAAGGATACAATGGTAAGCAAATAATTGATGTAAACTTGACATCCGAAGACAAAGTGGAATTGACACCGAACAAAAAGTTAAGTTTTACTTATGAAGTTACGTGGAAGAAGACCGATACAAAATTCGAGGACAGGTTTGATAAATACTTGGACCATAATTTCTTCCAACACAGAGTAAGTTTATTGTTTTATATATGTTTTATTATATACACGTTAAGATTATAAAATAATTAACCCATTTTCAAATTAAAGATATTAAAATAAGTTCATAATGTTTTTAAACATTTAAACCTTTGAAACAAAGTAGCCACAGTAGTTTTTATAGTAATTTTTGATAGGTATATTCTTAAATTTTTTATAATTTAGATTTTAAATACTCTGTAGAAGTGCTAGCCTATCAAATGTATTTATTTATATATTTTTTAGATTCATTGGTTTAGTATTTTTAACAGTTTTATGATGGTCATTTTCTTGGTGGGATTAGTGTCTATGATCCTTATGAGAACCCTTAGAAAAGATTATGCTCGTTACAGCAAAGATGATGATATAGATGATATGGTAAGTATGTACAGGGTGGCCATTTTATGGTGATACAGTACCTTATCTAGAAAACGGTCATAGTTACGACAAAAAGTTAAATACAAAAGTTGTTTGGATTCAATTAAATTTTTATTTTATTTCACTTTTACTTACACAGGGTGTTTCGTTTTGACGTGACACATGTCAACTTTATTAATTTAAATGGGATACCCTATATATATTTAATATAAGAAATTTTTTTTTAAAAAATGTTTTTTTAAAAAAAAATCTAAAAACTCAATTTACTCAAAAACGATAAAGAATTCGAATTTAGATGTTATTATAAAAACTTTCGCAAGTTAACAGTAGAATCGAAATGTGTAATAATATATAGGGTATCCTATTTAAATTAAGAAATGTGTCACGTGAAAACGAAACACCCTGTATAAGCAAAAGTGAAATAAAATAAAAATTTAATTGAATCCAAACAACTTTTGTGTTTAACTTTTTGTCGTAACTATTACCGTTTTCTAGATAAGGTACTGTATCACCATAAAATGGCCACCCTGTACTTTATGTATTATTTTATAATAATAATCTTTATTAATACCACTGCAATTTATGCATAAGATGACCACTGGGCTAAACACAATTATAAATTAAAAAATGTAATATAATAGATAACAACAGTGATTTTAATCATAACTACATATTTTTTTATTTATCAACCAATACACTAGAGAGTTATAACCTCCAAATGGTATTAACTTTGTAATGTCTTAAAATAAAAACACCTTAGTTTATTATTATTAAAAATATAAATTAAAATTTATCGACACAAATATACACATTTGTCAAAACTGAAGAAAACGAGTAAGCATAATATTTATTCATAAAAAAACCCAGAAGTTATGTCAAAAAAGTTAGGACAAATAGCGCCCTCTAAGTGCTAGATAAAATCTAATAACAAATTATGATTTCTCACACCAAAAAAAAACTGGTTACACAATTTCATGTGAAAATTCTATTTTGTGCAGTAGTTATTTAAAAAAAAAGAATCCGTAAGGAAACGTTTCCAATGTTGACATGAATGGGAAATGTTTCATTTTTTTTGTATGTAGAAACACTCCTTTCATTTGTTAGGGGTTGTTCTTGGACACTTATCATATAATTAAAGTGTTCAAAAAAATTTAAATGTTTATCTATTATATATCCTTGATATCTAAACTGTGTTACCCCTCACTATTAATTTTTAATTGACCTATTTTGTATTTTATAATCATCGATTTTAGTATGTTATATTCAGTTGAAGATAAATTGTTATTTAGCCATTCAAATAAATTAAGTTCTTTATAACAAAGTAAACAAAAAACACTTGCGTAAAATTTCCACTTAATTTATTTTACAAAAATAATGACACTGTGGCTTCATCAGATGTTAGGTGTAAACTAAAAAATAAAATAAGAGTGAACCACAAATTATAGATTTTAAATACCTGAATGCGTTTTTTTACAACTGCGGATCTTATACAGGTCAAATGTTCTGGATTTACCCTAAATAAACTAATAAAGGTTTAACAGTGGGGAACCGTTCAGGTCCAATTGATCGTTTAATAACGTGTTGTTATTTTTATGTTTGTTTATTTCCATACTTTCTAGTAAATTAAGTTTTTTACTTTTTCGTTCTACATGTAAAATGTCGAAGTTCTCATCAAAAGTATGGTTTTCTTGAATTAAATGTTTGGAGTAATTGGAATTATCTTTTTGCTTTCTGTAACTGAATTTATGTTCACTTATGCTTTTTTGAAATGTTCTGCCTGTTTGATAATCAAATATCAATCAATCAAATACCCAAATTATACTCTTTTATTAAACTACACAAAAACGATATGCCAATTAAACCAGTGGTATCTTATATTTCAGCACCAGCAGTAATCCTTTCTAATAAGTTAATAAACATTTTAGTAAAATATTGTAATTTTAAACCCAAGTACCGGGTGGCCAACTAAGAATGGACGCCGGCCATAACTCGCTAACCGTTAATCATATAACTTGGGGGAAAAAAAATTATTAGCTAAATCGACTAAGAGAAATCGCTGGAAAATATTTTGAAGTTCCGCATATGGCCGCTAGGGGGCGCAACTTTTATGGTCAATCAGAAAAAGGGCTGTTTCTTAAAAAATATTCATGTAAAGGTATATTATAAATACTGCCATCGTAAAGAGTAGAAAAATTGTGATTTTTTTGTTAAGGATATTTTGCTCTATCTCGTAAAATGTAGTGGTGGGGGAAGGTCAAACATGTTTTTATTTAAATGTCAATAACTCCGTTATTAGTCAACGGAATTGAACAAACTAGGTCTCGTTTAAAAGAGCCCATCTTAACTAATAATCTGATGTAAAAAAAAAATCCGATTTGATTTCGCCGTGGTAACTAGAGGGCGCTGATTGACATCACAACAATTATTACGCATTATTTTGAAAATTTTAAATAGCACGCTATATCTCTTTTAACACAATTTAATAGAGAAGGAAATTCTCAATAAGTCAGTGCAAATTTCAGCTTCCTAACTTTTTTCAAACCCGAAATATAAATAAAACAAATATTAGGGCGCTGGGTACGCAACATCTCCCTAATCTGTATGGACATAGCCTACATCACAATAATTCAGTAATAATACCACAGATAATATTCAACGCAAATCGCTAAAAATTATACTAATGTTCTGAAATAACCACCAGGTGGCGCAGTAGGAGTCAATAAGTGCAATATTAAATTTTCATTATAATGGGAAATGAAAGCCATTTAAATGGAACGTGTGAAAGAAACGATAATAAAAATATAATTCAATTAATGCCGCCCTAAATGTTCAAATTGTCGGCCATCGTTTTCGATGCACTTATGCATCCTATCTCGCGTGGATAAAACTGCAGCCTCCAGTTCAGCAACTGAAAAGTATTTATACAGTCTCTTATTCGCTGAATCATATTTTCCCGTGTAGTGGGTCTGGTGGCAAAAACTAAATCTTTCACTCGACCCCATAAATAAAAATCTAAACACGTTAGGTCGGGTGACCTAGCTGGCCATGGAAGGGTGCCGCCCCGCCCTATCCATCGGCCAGGATAGTGGGCATCTAAAAATTCCCGAACATTGACGGCGAAGTGCGCTGGACAACCATCGTGCTGGTATACCAATCGTTGTCGGACGTTCAGAGGTACGTCCTCCAACAAAATCGGCAATTCCTCCCTTAAAAATCTTAGATATCTCTCACCATTCAATGGATTATCGAAAAAAAATGGTCCGATAATTCGTCCGCCTAAATTCCCTGCCCAACAATTTACAGACCAACGGCCTTGGTGCTGGACTTCGCGCATCCAATGTGGATTTGTTCTGGACCAATAATGTGTATTGTGAAGATTGACACGTCCATCGCTCTGGAAGGTAGCCTCATCGGTCCACAATATTCGCCTCAGAAATTGCCGATCTTCCCTCATTACACCCAAAAGCCAGTGACAATGGTTTAGTCTGTGATCAAAATCTGCAGCAGTCAATTCCTGATGCAGCACTAAGTGATATGGATGTAACCTAAAACAAGATGAAGATATTTAATTGATGTTCCAGGAAATTATTGGTTTTCTAGGCTTAAAGACCTATGTGACATCAGAATCACGTGACTTTTGTTAAAAAATATGTCCAGTTTATATTTGCAATGTCGTTGCTTACCTGTGCTCTTTGAATATATTTTAAACAGTGGTTCGCGTTTCTCCTAGGTCTAGCGCAATAATTCGAGTACTTAGTTGAGGATTAAACTCGATATACGCTAGCACATTAATTACATTCTCTTCGGTGCGTCCTCTGCGTTGTCTGCGGTATACGGGAATATGCACGTTTCCAGTGGTTCGCAAACGTTGGATCACTCGAAGAAAAACCTTTTTACTTGGGTGGCGTCTCTGCGGATATTCCTGCGCATATACTCTTGCAGCAACCGTAGCATTTCTCAAACATTCAAAATAAACACCTATCATGTCGAATAGTTCTTGATTTGTATAAATCATTTTGTTCTTAACACAACGCAACACGAACAATAACAAATCTTGAACAAGAAAAATACGAACTACAACAATAACATGAACAACAGCAACTAGAAAAACTCAAAAAACACGAAAATCTCGGACAAAAACGCGAAATGATAGCAATACTATTAGGAAATTCAAGAACGATAAATAGCAACTAAAAGGCACTGACAAGAAACTATTGCTTATTTTTTGACGTATTACTTTCAATTTTGTTTTCACAGCCTACTATTTTTTTTGCTTGATGTAGCAGAAAATTGCTAAGGAATTATTATTTATCTATGTTTTTAGTTTATTGTTATTCTTGTGCATAAATTGTCGATTTTAAGAAAGACGGAGATTTGCAACGGTCGAATATATTAGGATTTTTCTTATTTATTGCCTTATAATATCTAACTTACTGAAAATAGAGTAAACTACAAAAAAATATAGAGAAAAGTAAAATTGCGAGTAAAACTATGCTTATTAACGTCTACTGCGCCACCTGGTGGTTATTTCAGAACATTAGTATAATTTTTAGCGATTTGCGTTGAATATTATCTGTGGTATTATTACTGAATTATTGTGATGTAGGCTATGTCCATACAGATTAGGGAGATGTTGCGTACCTAGCGCCCTAATATTTGTTTTATTTATATTTCCGGTTTGAAAAAAGTTAGGAAGCTGAAATTTGCACTGACTTATTGAGAATTTCCTCCTCTATTAAATTGTGTTAAAAGAGATATAGCGTGCTATTTAAAATTTTCAAAATAATGCGTAATAATTGTTGTGATGTCAATCAGCGCCCTCTAGTTACCACGGCGAAATCAAATCGGATTTTTTTTTGCATCAGATTATTAGTTAAGATGGGCTCTTTTAAACGAGACCTAGTTTGTTCAATTCCGTTGACTTATAACGGAGTTATTGACATTTAAATAAAAACATGTTTGACCTTCCCCCACCACTACATTTTACGAGATAGAGCAAAATATCCTTAACAAAAAAATCACAATTTTTCTACTCTTTACGATGGCAGTATTTATAATATACCTTTACATGAATATTTTTTAAGAAACAGCCCTTTTTCTGATTGACCATAACAGTTGCGCCCCCTAGCGGCCATATGCGGAACTTCAAAATATTTTCCAGCGATTTCTCTTAGTCGATTTAGCTAATAATTTTTTTTCCTCCAAGTTATATGATTAACTTAGTTGGCCACCCCGTACAGTATAAAAAATAGCTCTCAATTAATAAGTAAAATCAATAATTTAAAAATTCCAAGTAACGCCAGACTAATATCTTTTGACGTTCAAAATTTATTCCCTAGTATACCGCCGGCTGATGTTTTATTATTAGTTGAAGAACTTCTTACTAAAAATAACCATAATCCAATATACAGTGTGTCCGAAATTGGTTATGACAGTATTGGGATCTCGGAAACCGTGATAGTTACAAAAACGTTTAAATGGAGAAAGTTTTAGACAATTATGTTTGTAATATAATGCCGTTTTGCTCGCGATTCTATCTTTTTTAGTTTTTGAGATATTTTGAAAAAACCAAAAAACTGTATTTTCGAAAAAGTCCTATAATTTATTTATTTATGAAAATTTTCAAAATCTGTAAGAACATTATTAAGGCAACTTTTTACGTAGAGTGCACCTATTAAGTCAGATTTTACATACGACGTTTCGATTTTCTAGAACCATCATCAATTTTGTTTTTTCTTATGGCCGCTGTGTTCGATTTTAACAGTTTTGAAAAGAGTATTTCTTTAGCTTTTCAACGGTGTATCACACTTTGTAATTAAGTTATTACTAAAGGTGCAAAAAGTGCGTAGAGAAAATATTTAAACGTTTTTTGGAATTATTAAAGTAAAAAATTAAAAATTAATAGTGCTAAAAGGCAATATGTAATTCAACATCCAGTTCTACAAAAAATTAGTAAAAACTACTCAATAACATTGCACAATGTTCACAAATGTTCAAATGACCAGCCGCAGATAACACTAACATCTTTGCTCAAGTAGGCTTTGGTTTTGAAATAATAGAATGCTTTTAATCTGTCAAAAATGCAACGTTTAAGTTTTATTTAACATTCATCGCTGTTTTAATAAGGATTACAATGGCGTTAAACTTTTCTAATGAAGAAATGTTTGATATGTTAGTGTGTTATATTAAAAATGAAAGAAATGCAAACAGGGCCATGGATGTGTATTTTGACACGTACCCCGAAAGACGGCAGCCTGGCAGAACTTATTTTCAAACGCTGGTTAGAAACTTGCTTGAGTTTGGCAGTTTTAATAAGATTCGCACAAAGAAGTATGCAAAAGACAACGAGCAACGCAATAGGCAAATCCTAGAATATTTTAATGAAAATCCGACTTCATCTACAAGAAGAAGCAAAACAGAACTTCAAATTCCAAAATCTACCGTTCATGGCGTCTTAAAAGTAACTAAATATCGTCCTTACAAGCCAACAATTGTGCAAGGACTTCAAGCAGGTGATTTTGAAAGAAGAATTGTTTTTTGTAATTGGTATATCAATAGATGTCGAAAAAATCCCGCTTTTTGCAATAAAGTCATTTGGTCAAATGAGACTCATTTTACAAACTGTGGCATTTTTAATAAAAAAAATCACCATTATTGGGCTATTGAAAATCCGCAATTACGCGATCCACGCAGGCTGCAAGAGCGATTTGGTTTTAATGTGTGGTGCGGGATGCTTGGTAAGATAAACATAGTCTAATTGAATTGCTTATAATTCAATATTTTCCATTACTTTTTAGGAAATCGTCTCATTGGTCCCTTTATTGTTGACAGGCCCAAGATACCTTGCCATGTTACAGAATCAAATAGTTCCTGCCATTCGAGAAGCTGTGCCAGATGATCAGTTTAATAGCTTGTGGTTTCAGCAAGATGGTTGTCCTGCACATAACAGAAGGGATGTACAAACCTTGTTAACAACAACTTTTGGTGAAAACGTAATATCCAACAGTGGTCCTGTCCGCTGGCCAGCTAGATCCCCGGATATCACGCCGTTGGATTTTTATTTATGGGGATGTGCGAAAAATGAAATATACGAATTTGACCCCCCAGAAAATAGGCAAGTTCTTGAGCAGCGAACCCGAAATATTCTAGAAAATATAAATAGAAATACCATTCAACGGGTAATCAGAACAGTTGAAAGGAAATGCGGACACTGCATAGAAAAAAACGGTCAACATTTTTAATCCTAGTATTATGTAGCATTTTTTTATTAATTTTATTGAGTAGGTAGTTCATACTGATTTTCTGTTAATTCTTGTAAGGTTAGTACTTTTAAATCGCCATGAACGGTTGACTTCAGAATGTGAAGTTCTGTTTCAATTCTTCTTATGGAAAAAACCAGATTTTCATTAAAATATTCTAATATTTGCCCATTCCATTCCTTGTCACACTTGCATACTTTCTGTTGCGATTCTTGAAATTGGCTAACCCTAGCAAGCTTCTAATCAGTGCAGTGCTTGAAAAGAAGTTCTGTCGACAGTCGTTCTTCGGGGTACATTATGTGCAGTGCACATAGTATTAATGTTACTGAGTAGAACTTACTGATTTTATGCATAATTTAATGTCCAATTTAAAAATATTGCTATTTGAAACTATTAAATTTTAATTTATATCGATAATTCGAAAAAATGTTTAAACAGTCTTATTTCAAACGCAAAGCCTACTTGGGCAAAGATGTTAGTGTTATATGCGGGTGGTAGTTTGAACATGTGTGAACATTGTGCACACACATAATCAATTATGTTATTAAGTAGTTTTTACTGATTTTTTGTAGAATTGGATGTTAAATTACAATATATTGCTATTTAAATTTTTAACTTTTTACTTTGATAATTCCAAAAAACGTTTAAATATTTCCTCTACGCACTTTTTGCACCTTTAGTAATAACCTAATTACAAAGTGTGATACACCGTTGAAAAGCTAAAGAAATACTCTTTTCAAAACTGTTAAAATCGAACACAGCGGCCATAAGAAAAAACAAAATTGATAATGGTTCTAGAAAATCGAAACGTTGTATGTAAAATTTGACTTAATAGGTGCACTCTACGTAAAAAGTTGCCTTAATAATGTTCTTACAGATTTTGAAAATTTTCATAAATAAATAAATTATAGGACTTTTTCGAAAATGCAGTTTTTTGGTTTTTTCAAAATATCTCAAAAACTAAAAAAGATAGAATCGCAAGCAAAACGGCGTTAAATTACAAACATAATTGTCTAAAACTTTCTCCATTTAAACGTTTTTGTAACTATCACGGTTTCCGAGATCCCAATACTGTCATAACCAATTTCGGACACACTATATAAACAGGATATTTTAGAAGCCTTGTCGACTTGTTTAGATCAAAATTATTTAGAGTTTAATGAAACTGTGTACATAAGTAAGGAAGGTTTAATAATGGGAAACCCTTTAAGTCCAATTTTAGCCGAGATGTTTATGGACAATTTGGAAACTAAAATTCATGAATATTCTCTTAGTAAAAATTTGATTTATTGGTATAGATATGTGGATGACATACTAGCATGTTTTATTGGTACTGACAGGCAACTAGAATCATTTTTAGATTATATCAATAACCTACACAAAAATATACATTTTTTATTTTTATTTTTTTTTTATTTATTAATAGACGGGATCAACCCCATTACAAAAAAAAATACAATTTTAGATAAACTAAACTAGTAATACCTAACCAACAACAGTCTTAAAATAAGTAAGGTATTTATAACAGCATCAAATAAACAGTATTTAAGCACCTACATTAACATAAAAACTAGCCCAATTACATATTATACAAAATTATGAGATAATTTCCCTGGTAAGATTTTCAAAGTGAGATAAGGGAATGCCCAAAATTTGGATATCTTTAGAATTAATTAGATTTAGTGTTCTCTCGACAGGCGAATGCATAGCATAGTTGGTGCCATGATGAGGCAAAGAAAACAGTCGGTTAACCCTCAGATTATGCGATGAAACACTGAATGAAATCCTACCAATAAGTTCAGGACAAATTATGTGCCCATTTAAAAGTTTAAACACAAACAATAAATCACTCTGTGTCCGCCTATCACGCAAACTTTTAATATTTAATACATTCATTACATCATCATATACATGATCATCAGGAATTCTCATATTAAGTTTATACAGACAAAATCGAATGAATTTATTCTGTACTCTTTCCAGAGCCAGAGACTTGTTCATGTAATAAGGAGACCAGATTATTGATCCATAGTCCAATAAAGAGACAACCAGTGACATGTATAACCTTTTACAGGTTTCTAAAGACAGCTCCTTACAATTACGCAGAACAAAGCCAAGGACTCTAGAAGATTTGAGTACGATAGTATTAATTTGGTAATCAAAACTCAATTGCTCATCAAAGTAAATACCCAAATCTTTTATTACTTCAGTGTACTCAAGGTCAATGTTATCTACACTGTAAGACGAATCTAGTTTTTTTATTTCTTTTGTAAAAACTAATGAAGTTACATTTTCCCACATTTGAGGATAATCCATTACTAACACACCACTCATTCAGCCTATTCAGGTCTTCCTGCAATAGAATCATATCTTCTTTTGAACTAATTTCCCTGTGAAATTTTAAATCGTCTGCGAATACCAAGAATTTACTATTTTTAAAACACATTTTAATGCCATTTATAAAAATACTAAATAGTAAAGGTGAACAATGACCTCCCTGAGGTACACCAGAGGGAACACTAATACTCCTTGACCTTGAACTACCTAGACGCACCTGCTGAGTTCTTCCAGACAGGAAACTAGCAAACCAAGACACCTCAGAATCAGAGAAGCCAAAGAGCCCCAATTTCCTTAACAAAATACTCAGGATGACCCTGTCAAACGCCTTGGAGAAGTCCGTGTACACAACATCCACCTGTTGACCTCTCTCCATAGCATTCAACAGATCAGTCTGGAACACTAACAAGTTGGTCACAGTACACTTACCAAGACTAAAACCATGCTGTTCACTTATTAACAATTCCTTACTATAAAAATAGATATGGTCATAAATAATGCTGTCTAAAAGTTTTGGAATTGCAGACAGTATACACACGCTCCTATAATTAGATATTATATTATTGTCCCCTGATTTAAATATAGGTAACACAAAGCTATGTTTCCATTGCGTCGGAAATATTGATAAATCCAAGGATCTCTTGAACAAAATAAAAAGAGGGTAGGTAAGTGTACACACACAGTTCTTCAAAAAATAGTTGGGTACACCATCAGGACCTGAACTAACCTTGGGTGGCAGTCGGGAGATTTTATCAAAAACCAGTTCAAGCGACAGCAGAGGATTAGGAATGGTCATATTCTCATTAGCCTGACGAAAAGGCATATTATTAAAGGAATTATTAACCAGACTATACACTGTCTCCAAAAACTGGGCAAACCCTTCTGCAATACTTTCACAGCCCAAAAACTCCTGGTCATCATGGTACATCAAATTGGGAATACTATGTATCGCTCTTTTATCATTGAACTTACACCAGAAGCTCTTAGGATTAGTAAAAAGTAAATGATCTAAATTTAAAATATAATTTTGATAGCAAATATCCGTAAGGGCCTTGTACCTAGCTCTGAGATTGAAAAAGAGCTCATAGTCGACTATACCATGACTGGACTGATAAGCTTTATGGGCAATTTTCTTTTGCTGAATTAAATATTTTAGTTCAGCTGAGAACCAACTGGGAAAATGTGAAGTTCTGTATCTTTTGAGAGGAACAAACAATGCTATGGCCATACTTATTATATGATAGAAAACAGAAACAGCTTTATTAATATCATTTGAATTTAAAGTCTGGTCCCAATTAATTTCACACAAATAATTATTGATGCCCAAATAATCGCCATTTTTAAAATCATAGAAAAATTCAACATAATTACAAGTTATTTCTTGTTCTATGTCCAAGACAATTTCAAAGTTGTTTGCTTTGTGGTTCAGCGATTTACCAAAAATATAGTCCACAGCTTCAGTTACTAATAAATTCCTAGTGGTGAATATAAGATCCAAATAAACTAGCCTATCATTTGGTATTAAAATTTGTTGAAAAAAGTTAAGGTAAGCATAAGATTGACCTAGGAATAAACCATTTGAATTAGGAGGGCATCTAACAACCGCTCCAGAATCATCATTCTCCCAGTAAGTGCTAGGTACATTAAAGTCACCAAAAATGTAAAAATTACAGTAACCTGGGGGAATATATACCCCGTCAACCACAAAGCTGCTACAACCTACTTTACACATTAAAAATATTTGTTCAATTGAGTCATATTCCACTTTAAGTTTTTTAGCGCTAATATAATTTTTAATATAAATTAGTACACCTCCTCCACGGGACTTAATGCTTGTAGCATGGGATCTATCACACCGGAACAGGCTAAAAGATGGCACAGCCAATTCAGCATTGGAGAAGTCATAACAGAGCCAACTCTCTACAAACACCAAAATATCATAGTTCGAACATAAAATTTTATTACACAGATCCTTAATTTTTGTTCTCAAACCACCTACATTGAAACAAAAAACCTGTAATGGGGCTAGTTGACGTTTTTTCTCTGGTTACTAGAGTTGGGGGTATTTGAGGTGTAGGATACATTATTTTTAAATTTTACTGTTGAATTAGAAAATAATAGAGAAATTAATTTCTTGGACTTAACAATAACTGTTAGACATAATAAACACGAGTTTCAAATCTTCCACAAACCTTCTCATACTGATATTACAATACACAATACATCTAATCACCCTTTTACGCACAAAATATCAGCATTTAATAGTTTTGTTCATAGATTGATCAACATACCTCTAAGTAATGAAAGGTATATTAAAGAATTAAATATAGTAAAACAAATAGCTGTTAATAACGGTTATCATGAAAATCTTATAGACAAAATAGTAAAAAAGAAACAACATAAAAAGGCGTTACAGTTAATTTATCTTACTAACAGTTTCAAAGAAAATAATAATTTCCATACTTTCACTTATACAGGAAAAATAACATTAACTATTACTAAGTTTTTTAAAAACAAAGGTGCAAAAATTTCTTTTAGAACTAACAACAGCCTTAGTAAATACATTAAAAACAATAAGAGTAAAACCAAAAAACACAATAAATCGGGTGTTTACAAATTAAATTGTGAAACTTGTCCAAAATTTTATATTGGACAAACAGGCAGAACATTTCAAAAAAGGATAAGTGAACATAAATTCAGTTACAGAAAGCATAAAGATAATTCCAATTATTCCAAACATTTAATTCAAGAAAACCATACTTTTGATGAGAACTTCGAAATTTTACATGTAGAACGAAAAAGTAAAAAACTTTAATAGAAAGTATGGAAATAAACAAACATAAAAATAACAACACGTTATTAAACGATCAATTGGACCTGAACGGTTCCCCATTGTTAAACCTTTATTAGTTTTAAGGGTAAATCCAGAACATTTGACCTGTATAAGATCCGCAGTTGTAAATAACGCATTCAGGTATTTAAAATCTATAATTTGTGGTACACTCTTATTTTATTTTAGTTTACATCTAACATCTGATGAAGCCACAGTGTTGGCGAAACAACTGTCATTATTTTTGTAAAATAAGTTAAGTGGAAATTTTACGTAAGTGTTTTACTTTGTTAATATGAAGTTCCATCAAGTAACGGCTAGTTCTGTGCAACATTTAAGTTCTTCATTTAATGTTTGTATTTCATCTAATTTATCACAACAAATATTATGGTATCATCCATAAATAAGTGATTTGTGCATTTTTTAACTAGTTTAACGATATCATTTATGTATAAGATGAGGAGTGTGGGTCCTTGTGGTATTCAATATCCTGATTCTCAAATTACTGATTAACAAGTGCCAGTCGATCTCAAAATATTACTTTTTTATATTCACTTCTCTCTGAGGTTTGATACATCTACTGAACAAAGAAAAATATTACCATCATATTTCTCAATCAGACATGGTAAACTTAAAACAATATTTTGATAATTTGCTTGCTTATTTGAAAGAAATAGCAACAGGTTTGCCAAAGTAATACACAATTTGCTTTTAGGAAAGAGATCTTGGGGATGAATATGGTTGGAAGCAAGTTCACGGGGATGTTTTCCGGCCAGCCTCAAACCCTTTATTGTTTTCGGCACTTGTTGGAGCTGGTCACCAGCTGACTACTGTCGTATTGAGTGTCATTATATTTGCCATTCTTGGTGAATTATATACAGAGTAAGTTGAAATATGCCAACATTTATTATTACAGCCTTCCTTAAATATAAGTAATATATAATAACAGGTTCTAGAATAATATATCTGTTTATCTGCCAGGGAGTAAGTTGCCAGATTTCTCATATTTATGCAATAACATGTGTCCTAACTGTTTCCCTTTTAATATAAGTTAATCTTCATTTTTGCTATAAAGTTTGAACTGATATTTCCAAAATACCTCTTTCTTCTACTCCACACATTTTTAGGGAGAATATACCAAAATATTACATCTAAAATTTTATTGGCAGTATTACCATTTAAAAAGATTTTCCAGGCAATATGTCAGCTTGGTTTTAAATGGAACACCTTTGGTCCCTTGTCTAATATGTATCAGCAGTGTTGCCAAATTATTGATAGGGATTTAGTAGGATCTCAAAATATTACTTTTTTATATTCACTTCTCTCTGAGGTTTGATACATCTACTGAACAAAGAAAAATATTACCATCATATTTCACACTGAGGGACAATCAGACATGGTAAACTTAAAAAACTAATATCTGCAGCTTTGCCAGATTTGGAAATTTTTCTGCTAATACCATAGATTTTAATTTAGTGTTTTTTTGTCTGAAATACTAACATTTTGGCAGTGAAGTACTGGAACTCTGTTCATTGAAGATTATTAAGAGGGTTACTACCGCAAAACAGCGTTGCCAGATGTATCAATCTTTCTGCAAACTATATAACATTTTTTGATTTGTTTCAAATCTGTTAATCGATTATTATTGAAAAAGTACCAAAGCTGTTTATATACCTAGAGTTGAATAAAATTTGGTAGACACGTGTCAGCTGTTTTTATCAATTTTTTGAGGAAAAGCTGTCAAAGCAGTTTATTTTTTTGAAAAATAAATAAACATTCATCCCGATTTCCAGCAAAATTGCCAGAAGTAGGGATTTTTCTCATTATATAAAGGATAGTTCAGAGCTAAGAAGCTGCTTCCACAATTTGATGCACAGGGGAGGGGTTAAGTTTTAAATTTAAATACTTACAACGTTGCCAAATGTTTCATTTTTGCAGAAAATGATGTAACTATTTGTTTTAATTGAGACTTCCTATTTATGTTTACTATCTTATCTGAGAGGTCTAAAATCTTGAAAGGTTTGCTGAAGTTAAGTATGTTTTCAGGCGCGGCATGTTGCTTTCGACAGCCATATTCGTATATGCAGTAACTGGGCCGATAAACGGATACTTTGGTGGTTCCTTATATGCTAGGATGGGTGGGAAACTGTGGATTCGTCAAATGGTCGCTTCGGCGTTTATGTTGCCCGTATTCGTTTGTGGCACAGCTTTCTTCATAAACTTCATAGCTATGTACTATCATGCGTCTAGAGCTATACCTTTTGAAACAATGGTAAGTAATAATAAGTAAGTTCTCAGAGACATTGCACAATTAGAAATAGAGAGGTTTATGGATTAGTGCGTTTATTTAAGTGTAAATTGAGAGAGTCTGTTAGGTGAGCTAAAAAAGTATGATTTTTCAATTTTGGCAATATATCTTGAGAAGTATGCAAAAATTCGTCAAACTTGTACAGGGTGTTCCAGCGAGGACTGAACAGGGACCTATTTTCGACTTTCCTTGTATTTTGGAAAAATTCAAAATAGCCAATCGATGTATTTTTTCTTATATGCTAGGATGGGTGGGAAACTGTGGATTCGTCAAATGGTCGCTTCGGCGTTTATGTTGCCCGTATTCGTTTGTGGCACAGCTTTCTCATAAACTTCATTGTCTAGAGCTATACCTTTTGAAACAATGGTAAGTAATAATAAGTAAGTTCTCAGAGACATTGCACAATAGAATCCAAAAATATTATCGAAAAAATATTTGAACAAGAAACAAAAGAGTTATGCTATGCATCAGGTGTTTTTTAAATGGAATGTATCGTTTTTTATACGATTTTTGGAAAGAGTGATTTTTTTTATGTCCGTTCTGATTAAAAGATTTGATTTTGCGATAGCTGTTTATATTACATTTTAATGTTTTACAAACTAAAATTTTAGCTTCACCTGTTTAAAATATACGATAGGTTGGTATAGGTGATCAAGGTAAAATGACGTTTGAATGCTTTGTCAATAAAAATTGACATTATTTTAATTATTGTCGAAGTCTTCACCTAAAAAATATATATTTGACTCTGATCGAAATGAAATACTCTTTGGACGAGAGACTACAGATTGTTATGCTATTTTACAAATGCCAAGAAAATGCAAGAGAAGCAAGAAGAAGATTTATTGCAAATTTTCATAGAAATATATCCATCAATACAATTCTAAGGATAAAAAACCTATTTGAGGAAAATAAAACTTTACATGATAGAAAAAGAAATATACAAAGAAGAAGAAATCGAGTCCAGGCCATTATAAATTATTTTCAAGTTAATCCAACCAAATCTATTTCGGATGCAGTTCGGGAAGTTCAGTACGGTGGCGGTGTAAGGCGCAGAAGAGTTACCCGAGGGACTGTTCACAGGACTCTGAAAATTCATAAATTTAGGCCTTTTCGTATCCTTCCACTTCAGCACCTAACACCGGCACAAAAAGAACTTCGCTTCCAATTTGTTTCTCAAATGTTAATTCGGCAAGAAAACGAAGACCCTGATTTATTCAAAAATATTGTGTGGACCGACGAAGCTACTTTCACAACATCGGGAGTATTCAACAGACATAATAGTCACCACTGGGCCGTTGAAAATCCAAAAAAGTTCCAGACTATTAAATTTCAAGGGAGGAATTCTATTCATGTTTAGTGTGGGATAAAAAACAATAAAATTTTGGGACCAATATTTTTTAACGGGACTTTAAATGGGCACAGATATTATGAGTTTTTAGAAAACGAAATTGAAAATTTTTTGGAAGACTTACCATTGGCAGAATATCAGAATTTAATTTGGCAACATGATGGGGCGCCTTCTCATGCCGTGCATGATGTGGTTCAATTTTTAAATCGGCGCCATAACGAATGGATAGGGCGAAATGGAACATATGCTTGGCCGCCCAATAGCCCCGACCTCTTAGTTTTGGATACATTTCTTTGGGGCCATTTGAAGAACGTCGTATACAGACAACGAAACGAAAATATTTAAGAGATCATGGGAAAAATGGTCGATGAAATAAACCGCCTTAACCAGGAAAATCATATTGTAACAGCAAGTTTAGAAAGGCTACAAAGGGGTTATCGATGTTGTTTCGAGAAAAACGGCGGTCACATTGAAAACTTATGTTATTAGTAGTTTTATTTTATTATTTAATAATTATTTTTTATTGAATTTCTTTTTCTATCATGTAAAGTTTTATTTTCCTCAAATAGGTTTTTTATCCTTAGAATTGTATTGATGGATATATTTCTATGAAAATTTGCAATAAATCTTCTTCTTGCTTCTCTTGCATTTTCTTGGCACTTGTAAAATAGCATAACAATCTGTAGTCTCTCGTCCAAAGAGTATTTCATTTCGATCAGAGTCAAATATATATTTTTTAGGTGAAGACTTCGACAATAATTAAAATAATGTCAATTTTTATTGACAAAGCATTCAAACGTCATTTTACCTTGATCACCTATACCAACCTATCGTATATTTTAAACAGGTGAAGCTAAAATTTTAGTTTGTAAAACATTAAAATGTAATATAACAACTATCGCAAAATCAAATCTTTTAATCAGAACGGACATAAAAAAAATCACTCTTTCCAAAAATCGTATAAAAAACGATACATTCCATTTAAAAAACACCTGATGCATAGCGTAACTCTTTTGTTTCTGGTTCAAATATTTTTTCGATAATATTTTTGGATTCTACAAGAAAAAATACATCGATTGGCTATTTTGAATTTTTTCAAAATACAAGGAAGGTCGAAAATAGGTCCCTGTTCAGTCCTCGCTGGAACACCCTGTACAGTACTTCTCTTTTCATCATTTAATAAAAAAATGTTCGTCGCAAAATTCGATTTAATAAATAGTATGGCAGACTTTAAAATTGCGACAAAGTTTTCGATGGCTTAGCTTTTGCATTTGTAACCACTGTTTTATATATTTTATCTTTTTGATATTCCCTATAGGCTCTATAATTGCCATGTCGAATGTCATTTTGATAGATACAGTGTAGAATGATATATTATGATTTCAGAAATAGTGTATAACATGTATTAATATAAAGCATATTTCTTAGTTTACAAAAAAAAAAACAGTTTGAAGTAAAATATAATTTTAGAGTGGTATATTATTTGGTGTTATGATCCAGTAAAAAAAAAACATAGTTTTTTTAAATTGTCGACGTTTCGCAACTTTATTGTTGCATCCTCAGGACAGTAAAATGCTAGAAGAGAAAAACATGGGTTACATCAGTTAAAACTAAACATTTAAAACATTTAGTTGTTTAGTTTTGACTGATATAGAAGAGAAAAAGTGACAATGATGAAGTAATTTATTATTTCAAAGCCTAAAATGGAAAAAACTAAATTTTTTTTTTCTAAAATTATAGGCTTTGTTGAAATGACAGATGAAAATAATTTTCACCTCATCATTGTCATTTTTTCTCCTCTACAAATTGGCGAGGTTGGTTTTTAAATCCGACGTTTCGGATTCGGGCGACCATCAACAACTTTTTTAATTTAAATACGGATTTTCTACTTCATTATTCGATACGTAATACGAAATTCGTATCACTTGAAAAATTATGAAAAAACGCCATCTAGTGATCTCTAATAGAATCATTACGGCACAATTAATAGCTCTACATGACTACTACTGAAAACAAAGAAATAAATAATAATAATAATAATAATAAATAGCCTTTATTTAAGTAAAATTACAAAACAAAAATAATACACAAAGGAAAGAATAAAAATAAAAGAAAAAAACAAAGCATGCCAGTGCTTGGCGCAGTCTAGCTAAAAGTTAGTCTACTGAACCAAACAAAGACATAATAACAATAAACTAAACAAAATTCGATGACGCAAAATAGATAATCACCAAAAAAGTCCATAGTACTGCTGTCACATACGATATAATTAACAAAATATATATTCAATTGCTTAATTAGAGGTCATTAATAAGGTGGTTCTTATATTTAAACTTAAATTGTTTTAACGTTAGGTTAAGATATTCGCTTGGCAGTGCATTATAACATTTCACAGCATTGTATGCACAGTTAATTTTTTGGACGATTTCAAAAAAAATATATATAAATCTTAAAATTAGTGTTTTTGAGTTGGTACTAACCTCAAGTAAGAGAATTTGTGAAAATTAAAATCTTTTATGTAGGGCATTTTACACAGTGGCTCAAAAATGGGTTAAAAAAATATAAAGTTTTATAAAATTTTTAAAAATCAAAATTTTCAAAAAATTTTTTTTTTGTAATAGACTATTTAATTCCAAGTAAAAAACGTCTTATGAAGTTTTCTGTAAAACCTATGGTTTTATGGTAAAAAATTATCTGATTTTTTTAATGCAAAAAATAATACATATTCAAAACATTGTATAGCTACTAAATAACATTATGATGACTCAAAACACAAAATATAGCCCTTTGTAATATGTATTTTTAATAACGGCTACATTAGCATAATATCAAGTTACCTGTGACTAGCCGTGACGCTTAGACCAAAACAAATAAATAATATGTCAAAAAAGCGTGGTTTATTAACAATGTTTGACGTTTTCACTTTGAAGTTATATAGTATATAAACTGTGTTAAGGCTATTTTTGTGATTTTTCTGTGTTTTGAGTAAGATGCCTCATAAAAGAAAACATCATAGTGATAATCGAAAAATGGTATGTTACGCATGTTTTAATAAAGCAGTTAGAAGTGTTAATATTACTGGTAAAGTAAAACAACGTCTTGAAATTATTTCGCCTAGTTTTGACGAAAATAATGCAAGTATTCCCTCAGTGCTCTGTAGAACTTGTTACATAAAACTAATGAACAATAGACTAACAATAATTTTTGACTACGCACAAATGAAAATTTTGCCTGGGCGTTTCGAAATTACTGAAACATGCGTCTGTCAAATTTGTCAAGTGGCGCGTTTTCGTGGTCATCCTAAAATCAAAGATCTACCGTTTTCGTTTGCTGTCAAGAAAAAGGCTGTAGGTAGACCTTCAAAGAAAGATACGAAAGCGAAACAAAATTACAAAATATGCGTGAACTGCAATTGTAAATTACAAAAAGGCAGAAGGCATAAATGTACCAAGATGAAAAAAATTGATAATTCCCTAACACTAATTAAAGACTGTAAGTAACAGATTGTAACTAAAGTTCTGGAGGAACAAGAATGTGCTCAGGGAAGTTCTGTTATATCTTTAGATAAGGGACGCAGTACTATGTCTATACAGTTGAAGCGAAAATCAGATCTTCAGGGTGTTTTAAGTGCTCAAGATTTGAGCTATATGCAACAAGACTGTAATTTATCTCAAAATTCGTTAAGAAAAATATGTGGTTACCTTCGCACCAGGATAAACAGAACTTCCATAGAATCTTCGGCTTTACAGAAATTGCGGTCTAGTAGTCATATGCTAGATAAGTTTTTTTCAACTGTAGACTTACCGGATATTCAATGCTTGAAACAAGATGGCACTCCATTTTTGATATACTGCAGCGATCTTCCGGGGCTACTAACTTATATTTTAAATGCCAGGCAACAAGACGATGATTTTCATCTAAAAATCGGAATAGATAGTGGCGACAATTCCTTGAAAATATGTCTAACCATACAACCAACAAATGACCCAGAATATTATCAAAAATATAAAAGTGCTGGTATACAAAAGTTACTAATAATTGGCTTGGGACCAAATTTCAAGGAGAATTATGAAAACGTCAAAATACTTATGGACACTTTGCAATTACATAGTATATGCGGAATTTGTCCATATACTTTTGCGGCTGATCTGAAACTAATAATGCTGCTTTTGGGTCTGCAAACAAACGCGTCATGCCATACTTGTCCGTGGTGCGACATCAACTGCAAGGAACTTCAAAATAAAGGTAATCCAAGAACAATTAAGAACATCAACGAACAACGAATTTTATGGCAACAAACGACTGGGGGAAAACTTTCTAAAGCAAAGTATTTTGGTAAGTATAAGTATAAATTCATCAAGTTGCGATAAATTTTAATGATCATCATCTGACATTTTTAGTAAACTGTGTAAATATGCCACTAATTATCGGAGATGAAAACGAGCCAGTATTAAACTATATACCTCCTCCAGAATTGCACCTTCTTTTGGGAATCGTTCAAAAAATGTTCGACAGCTTAAAAATTGAATATCCAGCAGCAGCCGAAGCATGGATAAAAAGAGCTGGGCTAAGTTTCGACCATTATGAGAAATTTAATGGCAACAACGCGAGAAATCTGTTGAAAAAAGTTGATGTTTTAGAAGCATTGTCACCTGGTTTGTACACTTACCTAAGCACTTACTTAACTTATTTTTTCCTAATGTCAAAAAATATAGTTTTTTTTTTGGTTTTAGGCAACAAATATTGCAATTTGTTCAAGTACTTTGATAAAGTTGTTTCCAGTTGCTTTGGGCAAAGTCTTGACATTAATTTTGCCGAAGATATTCAACGCTTTGCCGTCGAATTAATACAAGTCGGAATACGCTATACACCGAAAATTCATGGCCTTGTGCATCATGTTCCTGACTTTATTAACGTACATCAGCGAGCACTTGGTTTTTTTTCTGAGCAAGCTTCAGAACAAGTTCACCATTCATTTAAGATGTGTTCACAAAATTTTAATTTAAATTCAAAAAACTCTCATTCTTCTAAACAAAAATTGTTGAGGTGCATTTGTTACTATAATAGCCAACACATATAATGTATGTATAATATAAATTCGATTATTATTCTTGTATTATTTATGCACAAAAGATCAGTTATTTTTTTGGAAAAAGGTATAGGTTCTATGGAAAACTTCATAAGACGTTTTTTACTTAAAATTAAATAGTCTATTACGAAAAAAAATTTTTTTTTGAAAAATTTGGTTTTTAAAATTTTTTATAAAACTTAATATTTTTTAACCCATTTTTGAGCCACTGTGTAGAATGTCCTACATGAAAGATTTTAATTTTCACGAATTCTCTTACTTGAGGTTAGTACCAACTCAAAAACACTAATTTTAAGATTTATATATATTTTTTTTGAAATCGTCCAAAAAATTAACTGTGTATGAAAAACTTCTCTGAAACAAGGCTGTCCGATGGATGGGCATATCCAGTCTTGATACACTCCTTACTACTCTATTATGAATTTCACTTCGGAAAATAATACGTTCTCTAATTGAGGATGGGGCTGAGGGGTTGTTAATAATATTTATTAAAAAACAACAAAAATGTAATTTTCTGCGTTGATCCATTTTTAACCACTTAAGTTCCCTGTACCAAAGTGAAACATGATCATATTTTCTTATATTATAAATTAGGCGAACACAAGCATTTTGAACTATCTGAATTCTATTTTTACTTTCGTTGTCCAAACAGAATCCATAAATGTAATCACAATAATTGAATTTACTTAATACCAGCGATTCACACAAATTCTTCCTCAATTTAGGATTTAAAAACTGTTTGCAGTTATATAGAGTTTTTAGAGAAAAGTATGCTCTCTGAAGTAATACCTTCAAGTGGTCCCTAAAACGCAAGTCATTATCCAAAATAATGCCCAAATTTTTTGATTTATCTACAATATTAATTTTACATCCGTCAATTAAGATATTAATATTCTGTTTCAAAAAGTCACTCTGATTCCTATTAGAGAACACCATTGCAAATGATTTAGCAGGATTTAAAAATAAATTATGTTTCTTTGAAAGCTCGTTAATTATAAGTAAATCGAAGTTAATACGCTCCAGTGCATTTACGAAGAAGTTAGGTTCAAAACAGAAGTATAACTGTGTATCGTCTGCAAAAGCCTGTACTTTGCAATTTTGTAAAGATTTCAAAATATCCGAAGTATAAACTAGAAATAAAAGCGGACCCAAGACCGACCCCTGAGGTACTCCAGGCAAAACTTGTTTTAGTTCAGAATACTTGTTATCAGAGTATATTTTCTGAGTTCGATTGGACATGTAAGAATGTAATATACTCAAAGCTATATCACTAAAACCGTAATATTGCAGCTTTGCGATGAGAAGGGAATGATTAATGGTGTCAAATGCCTTAGTGAAATCTAAAAGTACTAATATAACATTTAATTGTTTATCCATAGCACGTATGAGATCATCAACCACGTTAATCAGTGCCACTGATGTCCCAAAATGTTTTCTAAACCCGCATTGCATAATAGGAATAATATTATTTGAAATAAAATAGTCAAACATTTGGGCATATAAGACTTTTTCGAAAATTTTTGATAGCGCTGGAAGGATACTGATAATACGTAAATCATTAAAATTTGTTGGATTATCTAATTTAGCCAGAGGTTTTCCGAGAAATTTTCCACAGATCTGGGAAGTAACCAATTTCCAAACAACAGTTTATTATATGTGTAATGTATATGTCTATATATGGGCTACAATATTTCAACATACTGGAGGATATATCATCAGCGCCCGTTGCATTAGATTTTAGGTTATTCAATATATTATGAATGTCATTAGTAGTAGCCATTTTAAAAGAAAATGATTGGTTGGAGTACTTCAAATTATTGTAATAGTCGACCTTCTCGCTACAGTCGGAAACGTTCTGGAGGAAAGAGGCAAAATATTTACTAATTTCATTGGGATCAGATAAATTTTTAGGTAATGTATAATTTTTGGTAGATTTTTAAGAGCAGACCACATTTTTTTTGAATTATTTTCTTGAGATACTGACTCCAAAAATTGCCTTTTTGCCTTTCTTACTTGGTCTAATGTAAAGTTACGTAACCTCTTATAATTGTTCCAGTCTTGTAAATTTTTTGTTTGTTTAAATAAACGCAATGCATCATCCCGCTGCTTCATAAAGATTTTGACATTCTCGTTTAACCACGGTGCTTTTGGCTTAGTAATACGGCATTCTCGTTTAGGAGCATGAATATCAAATAGTTTTAATAACAAATTATTTAATATCTGAATCTTTAAGTCAATACTCGTCTCATACCAAATATTATCCCAAGGAAGCCTATGCATATTACTTAAAAAAATATTAACATTAAAATTTCTAAAACACCTATATTCCACAACTCTTGGTACAATGGGACTCTTAGTGAGATTGAGTTCACAATAAATAATTTTATGATCAGAAATTATATCGGCTGACAAAACTCCAGAGTTACGAATCACGGAAGAATCAGAAACAAAAATACAATCTATTAGAGTACTGGTGGATCCAGTCACCCTTGTGGGTTCGTTAATAATCTGTAACATATTAAAATTCTCAAAAAAATCAGTTAAGGCATTAGGCAGAGTCAACAAGTTGATATTAAAGTCACCCAAGCAATATATACTATCAAACATGGGATATAAATATGAAAATATATTATCTAGATCACTTAAAATGGCATTGAAACCCATAAATAAATGCTTTATTGTCAAAAAAATTTTACAATTTTGTGGACAAAGCTGTTGTAAAAAAAAAATAGTTTACAAACATCAAAATTAGCAAACAAAACAAAACAAAAACACATCATAAATATTATAGAAAAATAATATTTAAATCAGGAATTTAGAATATTAATATTATAGAATCCTAAAAGAAGTACATTAGAAATGTACTTTGTCAGTCGTACTATGTTATAAACATTTTCATAAATATAATGTAAAAAAAATAAAAAAGCAAAGTAAAAAATAAAAAATAAAAAAGTACGAAACAATTAAAAAAATACATATACAAAATTCGGTAAAAATGGTTGGTAATGGCAACTATCACACTAGGGGTTCATAAGGATAAAATTATGTGTTGTAAAACTCATTCACGGTGTAGAAGGCGCTTTCCAGTAAGAATGATTTCAAAGCCTTGCGAAATGAAGTCAGAGATATTATGGATTTGATGTTATATGGCAGGTGATTGTGCATTTTTTTTGCATTGTAGATTACTGATCTTTTAATTAACTCTGAGTGTGGGGTTGGAAGATAGAGATCGTGCTCAGTGTTTCTGAGAGGGTAGTTGTGAGAAGGTCTCTCTAATAGAGCAGGTGCATGCTTACGAATTAAGCAAACCGATTCCAAAATGAATAAGCAAGGAAGGGTTAGTATTTTATATCTTTTAAAGAAATCTCGGCAGTGAGTTCTACTGTTAAGTCTCAGTAGGTAACGAACAGCTCTTTTTTGTAGTATAAAAATTCGATCAAATTGAGTCGCACAACATGTACCCCAGAATGGAATAGCATATCTGAGGTGCGACTCAACAAGAGCAAAATAAACAGTTCTAGAGGTAGAAAAGCTAAGCTCCTCGGAAACAGATCTTAACGCAAAGCAAGCAGAACCCAACTTCCTTGATAAAGCGTCGATATGTGGATCCCATTTCAAAGAATCATCTACAAGAAGCCCTAGAAATTTTACAGAGTTTACGACATCAATAGTGGTGCCATTAAGGTCAAAAGGTTGCAGCGTGTTTTTATAAGACAAGACTTTCGTTTTAGAGATGTTCAAACATAGGAGATTAGAATCGCACCAGGATTTAATGGTGATTAGGTCATTAGATACAATCCTATGTAGGTCCGTGACATCTGGGTGGCTCCACGTAAAGCTGGTATCGTCCGCAAAGAGACATATTTTTCCACTAATGTTTAAATTAGCCATGTCGTTTATGAACAGAAGAAACAAGATAGGGCCTAGTACCGAGCCTTGAGGCACTCCATATTCCATTGGCCTACAAGAAGACATCCTGTTGTCATCTTTCACAACTTGATTTCTGTTGCTAAGATATGACTTAAACCAATCGAGAGGAGCCCCTCTAAATCCATAGTACTGCAGCTTGTTAGTTAATATATTATGATTCACACAATCGAAAGCTTTGGAAAAATTACAGAAAATTGTTGCCGTAGCGTGATGGTTGTTTAGGCTGGAGTAAACTCTATTAAGAAGGGAAAACATGGCATCGCTTGTGCATTTGTTACTTAAAAATCCAAATTGATGTTTTGTAAGTATTTCATATCTAGACAGAAATGATAAAAGCCTTTTTTTAACCAGTCTTTCGATGATCTTAGATAGCGTAGGGAGAAGTGCAATTGGGCGATAGTTCGAAGCTTCTTCTGAAACACCTCCTTTGTGAAGAGGTATGATTATTGCAGTTTTAAGGCAGCTTGGAAAAGTACCATTTTGGAAAGACATATTTATTAAAGCAGTCAGATGCTCTAGAGTGCACTCCGGCAGACTTGAATACATTTTTAAAGTAAGCCCATCAATTCCCGAGGAAGATTTATTTTTGATATCATTAATTGTACTGCGAAGTTCTGATAAAACTACTGGTGAAAAGAAGAAACTGTGCAGGTTTACCCTATGATTAGAGAGATATGAAATTGGGTCATTAGATTGAGATACGGATTTAGTCAAATCTTTGGCTACATTTACAAAATAATTGTTTAGGTCCTCAGGAGAGGTAAGGATAGTGTTGGATAAAGGAGTTTTGTTTCTTAAATCATTTACGATAGACCAGGTTTCTTTAGCTACATTTTTGGCGTTAGAAAGTCTATTATTGTAATAAATATCTTTGGCGGCTTTAATAGTCTTATGATAAATTTTTCTGTATGATTTTACATAATTATGAAAAAAGACACTGTCCGAAAATTTCTTTAAATGAGATAGTGACCGCATGTTCTTAGAAGATATACGTAAACCTTTAGTGGACCAGGGTTTACTTCTTTTATTTTTGATAGGCCTAAGAGGAAAAGATTCAGAAGCTATATTAGTTAGAGTTTTTATAAAACGAGAAAATTCAGTGTCGACATCATATGTGTGAGAGTCCCAGTCATTTATTTGACATAGGTGTTTTAAATTAATGAAATTTCTAACCGAAAAAATACGGCCTACTTGTCTAGAGGAATTTTTGGCTTTGGATGTAATTGAAAATTTTGTGAAAATTGCTTCATGATCGGAGAAACCTGGACCCCAGTGAGGGAGGCTTATAAAAAACACAAAATGTACACTTTTTGCTGCGTATTTTAACTTGAAAAATCAAGTATTCCAACCCAGAATTAGTTTCAAAATTAAAATTAATAATTTTTATATTATAGTTGACATTTACATAAGCTGCAACTCCACCCCCCCTCCCCGCTCTGTCTTTTCTAATTAGTTGAAACTCAGGAATATGAAAAAAACCTGGATCATCACCCTCGGAAAGCCATGTCTCAGACAACATCATAATATCGAATTTATTGTCCATTACCAAGTTTTTAAATTCATTAAACCCCGTAAAGATTGACCTAATATTTAAATGTCCTATTTTTAAACCATTCGACATATTTCAAGTTTTTAAACTAGGCAATTAACCCATATTGCTCTAGATAAAACAATGCAAAAAAAAGAAAACTAAAACAAAACAAATAAAATTTTCACAATATTCCTCAATACATATTTAGGATTACCTTCAATTGAAGTTATTTTTCTAATTATTCTTCAGCTTTTCTATGTCGGTTTCATCCGAAATTCTATGCACTACATCCCCATAACGCACATAAATATTACCGTTGTACACCCACGCACTTTTATTAGTAAATTGACGAACTGCAAGATCGAACAATGTAAGTCTAGTTTTAGTAAGGTCCTCTTTTATCTGAAAACCGGTGTTTTTTAAATGTTTACGATTTTTTTAATACCGATTTTTTAGTCATGTCACCAGAAAATTGTACCAATACTGCCGGAGGTTTGTTGTTTGGTATTTTCGCTGTCACACGCTAACACTTCACTACATCAGTATCCTGAATATTTAACTTGAGTTTTTGTTTAAATAAATCGAGAACCTTGCCATGTATGTTTTCGTTATTTTCATGAGCGATACCAAAGATTCGGACATTAAGGTTGCGCGCTGATTGCTCCTGGTTATCGATGATTCTGCGCAATGTTCGATTTTCGGACTCTCGGAATATTAATTAATTTGTTGTTAATGTTATTTCTTTTGATTAGGCGTTGAGGCGTTCTTGAAATTTTCTTTCAACCATACTAGCTACCCTGCTAGCTATTTCTTCAAGAAATTTGTCATTAAAAATACTGTTCTCGTATGGGAGGAGTTTGTATTGCAAAATTTTTTATATTTTTCCCGAACATAGCTGTTCTCTGAAGGGTTTCCCCACCAGGGATGCCATGTTCTACTGTGGGAGGAGTTTGATTCGAAAAATTTTTTATGTTTGCCTGTGAACACGGACGATCCTGATGAGTTTCCCCACACAAGATGCCAAGTTCTCGTGGGCGTTCGAGTTTATTCGAATTTATTCGAATTGTGGACGCTGTGCTCCATTTCTTCTCTCGTGAACAAGGAATACACTCTACTTTAGTTTTGGTTTTTGTAAGGACCTGCGGTCCTGATGTTTTTTGTACTTTGTTGTGTCGCCGCCTTCACAAATGAAAAGGAGGTCGACCTCAGATTTCCCACCCAGACTCTGACGATCAGGAGAGAAATCCAATTCAAACAATGAGTATGTTTTTTTGTTATTATTATTTTTTTTAATTTCCAACGAACTGTCGGCATAAATAGTATGCAGAGATTCGCGCTTGAGGCTACTATCGAGCAACATAGTTTCGTTTGTTGGGAATTTATTTAATCCATTATCAGAATAATATTTATTATTTCTAAATGAGGGTTCGTTTAGATATTCTCTTTCCCGGGGTACCTCCATGGAGACGTTCCCCATGCAAGTAGCTCCGGCGAAAGTGTCGACTAAATAGGTACGGTATGAGTTATTATGGTTGTCAATGTAAACAGGGGCTTTAATTGACAAGCTTGTCAGGCACCCACCACTCACCCGGGGAATTTTTGAATGTTCGTTCCCCTCGCCAGGAAAGAGATTGAGCGAATGCTCAAGAAGGGGGACAGTGTTGCTGGGCGAATGGAGATCTGAGCTACCACCCTTGGGAACTACACCAGAAGTAGGAGTAGCCATTGATAGTCAGTTATAAAAAATTTAGTTTAAAGATTCAAAGTTCGGACTTGCCGAACAAACAAATTAGGGAGCAACGGGAGTCAGTCGGGGGAATGTCACTTAAAACTAAAGTAACGTAACCCGAGCGGAGTCCTATCACTAAGTCTAATTTTAATTACAAAAGTCTTATGGATTTATTTACTTATAAAATCCTAACAAATATGGCCTTGGCCGTGTGTAGGCTTTGCTAAGTCCTTACACCACTAAATATTTCACCTTTCGATTTTAAGTCGAAACGTTCAAAGAAAGCACTACGCACTGTCACTATTAGTGTTCATGTAGGTACTTTGACGTATGAGTTTATTGTTTATAGTTTATTGTTTATGATTAGTCAATGTTGAGATTTACACAAAGTTCGCTCAACAGTCTTTTGCCAAACCACTAGTAATTGACCACAACTACTAGAACTGTCTTTTTGCTCACTTTCGGTACTCAAGACAAAATCAAGGAGAATAACAAATCTCTCGTATCTGTTATTTGTTTATAAAAATTCAGAATCAACACTGTGACTGCTAAGTAAAGTCTTTTAGTTACAACTTTGGAATCAAAATACAATCTATCTTAACCTAGTCGAACTAATTAAGTGAATATCTTTTTTCTATTTACACTAAAATTTAAGTTTATTTATTATTATTAATAAAATCAAAATCAGGTACAAGCTTAGTCTTATTTAAATGCTGGCAAAGCTATTTAAAAAATTAAAATCAAAAATGATATTTTCAAAATTAAAAGTTAAAATCAAAACTCAAAAAGATATTCTTTTCAAGCTTGCCAAAAGTCCCTATCTAATAGTCCACTCGGGTCACGCCGCTTGGGATATTAGACGCGAAAATGTTGTAATATTTTTAATATTTAAAAATAAAAATTAAAATTATTATTTTATTAAAGTTAAAGTTTATGATATCTTATATAATATATACAAAGTCACGAATATATATATATATATATATATATATATATATATATATATATATATATATATATATATATCTCTACACTTAAGAGAGATTGAGAACTTCAGGAACTGACGTGCTATGTCTCTGGAGGGATCATTAAGTTTTAAAAAGATCGGATTCACCAAGCGTACTTAAGGCTAGGATCCTATCTTACCTAATACAAGATCAAGTAAATTATTATTTACAATTTGTTTAAACAATTAAGTTTAGTTACAAGAGAATATCAAAATCAGGTTTGTCACAATCAGTAATTTTACAAAAATATGATTCGCCCAATTAAGGGTAGATCATAAAATACAAATCAAATAAAATATACAATGTTACAAGATAGTAAATAATTTTGCAGTCAAAAATCGGTAAGTTAAAATTTATAAGTTATAAAAATGTTTATCAGTGAGCAATTCGTTAAAAATTAGAGTGAAAAGCAAATTCAAAATTTCCCAAAATAAGCAAAGGTAAACAGGTCTACGTTTTGAAAATTGAGAGATAATTTTATGCCAGAAGTTACAGAGTTTTACTTTAACACTTGAACACTAGTTAGGCTAAGGTTTCGAGCAAAGAATGGAAACTTGATCTGGAGAAAAACTGAGCTTGGAGAACGCTTAGAGGAGAAGGAGACCAGAGACACAGCTACTTACTAGTTTTTCCTCACGCAATTTAGACAGCCAGTTATTATTTCTTCCAGATGCCTCCTATTAGGCCATAAATCAAGAGAACCAGATTTAAGACCCGAGAACGATCTTCACAATCAGAGCTCTACTAAGAACCTTAGTGCAATGGAACCTTTCAAGCAAAGATCCGGTGCAATCCAACGTTGGGAACAAAGTGCAAGGTTCCTCTCGTAGGCTTCGGCTGTATCACTCAGAATGACAAAAAAGAAACGCACAATTAACACTGCTTCCGACGCTTAGGAGGGTATATGAATATATGCTTATTTCACTCACGAGATTGACACGTTTACTGTTCGGTAGGAGATGATCGAATTCTCTCGAAACAAAAATCTGTCTATATTTATACTAATCGAAGTTTGACGTCACGGCGACTCCCTTTTGCACGCTCTGGACCAATCCTGTTGATTGTGGGCGGAGTCCCGTGAACGAAACTGGTGCATTTTCTGTTCATTTTCGAACATGATTTTCTAGTAGAAACATCTCCCGGGAAACTTTAAAGTCCCGTGGGATTTTTGTTTTTGAGAATTTTCTCAGTTTGGGATTTTTCCCTAGAATAGTATCACTTTATACGTATTCTAGCCAAGTTTCAGATTTTTATTACAACTTTTTTCTTTTTGAACATAAAAAATTCGTACAGCCTTAAAACTTTGTTAAACGATAGTTCTTTATTAAATATTTACTCCCGTGAAAAATCAGATTTTTTCTATCAGTTGTTTTATAGATATTGGAAATGTTCACCAGGTCCTGGTGCAGTACTTCCAACGTCGATTTCCTGGTTTCCTAGTGGTTTTTTCCAAAAATGTTTTATTATACAAAACGTCTCTTTTTGTGTGGGCTTTCATCCTGTGAAAGTCCCAAGTTGATATCTTTATTTTGATTTTTTGTTTATTCAAAATTTTGTCCAAAAGTCCAAAAAAGTGAAAAATTTTGTTCGCAAAAATTTTCCTATTTCCTTGAAAATTTGATATGTTGTAGATTAATTCATTGGGAACATTTTTTGTCTAGTGACTTTTACGTCCGACGTCGCGTTTAGGCGCTACGGACGTAGCGTCCTTTTTCAGGAGTGGCATCGGCGATGCCTATCTTCTTTTGTTCATAAATTCTGTATTTTTTGATATATCCTTTTGAAATTTGGACACAAGGTGGCCCTAAGGGGTCTCTTTCGACTAGTCCTTACGGCACTTGTCTGTCTGTTTTAAAAAAAATTTTATTTAAGATAGAAATTGAAAAATTAAAATTTAACGAACTCGAATTTTTGAATTTTTTCCTTTAAAGCTAATTTTCTCTGTTATTACTGAACGGATTTTAATCATTCTTTTACTGAAATGTGTGGTTTGATAAGGCCTTTTTGGGGATGTTAAAATTTTTGTAAAATATTTATTTTTTAGATTTTGAAAAATTTTAATCGTTGAATTTTAGGAAGAAATAAAGGTGTTTTTGTAAAGATTTTTATATGAGCGTGAAGCGCATATACTAGCGATCATTCGTACGAAGTTTCATAAAATTATTTTGATTAGAAATATTTTTAATTAATTATTTTATTTATAGAAATTCTAGAATCGATCAGACCAATCCGATTGTAGCGTGGTTGAATCTGATTGGCTGAAAGACTTGAATGCTTTAAAAGGATTGGATGGAATGTTTCTATCGAATTTTCGAGATTAGGTGTGGTTACGTTTGATATTCGATTTGGTTCGAAGCTCTAGAAGATGATTTCTAGGCCTGTTTCCAATGTCTAATGCATGTAAATACATAGGGATTTCATTTTTCTTTATTTTGGCCTAATTTTACTTGTAGAATTTATTTAATTTCGGCAAAAAATGTGATATTACGACAATACTGCTAATAAGCGTTTTAATTTCACGTAAGTCAGTCGATGATAGCACCATACTAAACAGGTTAAATTTACTAAAAGCGAACAAATTTACACAAACCTCGTGCACCAATGTAAAGGAAATATTTTTTTTCAGCTAAACTAGAGACTCCACCACACGTGTGCACTAAAAACTTTAATTAAACTTCTGAAGGGCTACTGTAATTAAGTAAAATTCGAGAGCAACATAAGCAACAAGCCTACTCTACTCAAGCGCCATCACTTATTGAATGAAATGTTTGAGAGAAAAAAGTTTAACCTATCCCTACCACTTTATTATTGAAAACAGAAAAAAGATAAATAGCAAAAAGTTACATGATTGCATGGAGAATACAATGCTTATATTTTCGACAAATTTTAATTAGGAAAATTTAAGAGAAAAACGGCATTTCCATTTTTCAGATGTTGCGCCCCCTAGCGGCTATTTTTCGAACTTGAAAATACTTTAAAGCGATTTCTCTTGGTCGATTAACCCATAAATATTTCTTCCACATAATTGTGTCATCAAGGCTTACCGAGTTATGGCCGGAGACCATTCTTAAGTGGATACCTGGTACAAAATGCTATATAGGACAAACAGGTAGATATTTCAAAAAAGGGATTAAAGAACATAACAAATGAATAAAAAAAATATCTTACAAAAACAAACCCAACAGCACTAGTTGAGCACAAAATTAATACAAGACATAACTTTGATTCTAACACAGCCACGATTTTAGATACCAAAATTAATTTGAAATGATAGAGAAAAGAAATATTATCAATAAAAGAACGGGTCCTATCACTGGAACCTGTAGTGGAAGATAGATCAAAATACAAGAGTTCTAACCACCCTACACCACAACTTGTTATAGGGAAAACTGAAAAAGGCTTTCGTGATTTTAGAAATCAAATATCTGCTGCTATTAACCTAATCTTAGTACAGTACTTACAATAAAGGTTTTGTTCCGTTAACAAGTTGTGATGTAGTGTGGTTAGAACTCTTGTATTTTGATCTATCTTCCACCACAGGTTCCAGTGTTAGGACTTAACATGGCTTCACGGTCAACGGAACAGAACCTTTATTGTAAGTACTGTACTAAGATTCGGTTAATAGCAGCAGATATTTGGTTTCTAAAATCATGCATAGAACTTTTGCATTTTGAATAAAAGAACGGATATTAATAAATTAATATAATTTGTACCTATGTTTCTCATAGTTTTAACTATTTGACACTAAAAGTCAAACTTAATTGTATTGCATTTTGATAAAACTGACCTTATTTTTATTGGGTCTGTAAATCTCGTTTTTTCAAACTTCTTCTGTTGAACATTTTTTCATTGTTTAGTTTTAACTGATGTTGTAACCCATAATATCATATCATATCATATCTTTGAGTCTCTGAAGCACTACATCACTAGTATGCAACACGGTTTTTATAGTGGTCGCTCAACAACTACAAATCTTGCAATTTTCCAGAATTACTTAACAAATTACTGGTAACAACATCGACATATGAGGCTTTTGACAGGGTTTGCCATCAGCTTCTGTTATTCAAATTGCAGCGAATTGGTTTTTCTGGAACCTATCTGCAATGGATAGAATCGTACTTATTCAATCGTCGTCAGTGAGTTAGCGTATGTGGTTCAAGTTCTAGAGAGGTTGTTGTGACATCTGGTGTCCCACAGGGCTCTCATATTGGTCCAATTCTCTTTCTACTATTTATAAATGATATAGTATCATGCTTTAAAGTGTCTAAGTGTCTCTTATACGCAGACGATTTAAAATTCTTTTCACCAGTTTCCTCTGAATCAAATCCACTGTAAATGTACTTGGAAAAGCTTATCAAATGGCGCAACATTAACCATCTTCTTCTTAATGTTTCTAAATGTAAAGTGCACCGTTTTCATAAACGCATTAAACCCATACTCTCCTCCTACTTGATAGATAACGTGAGTCTTGAAGTTGTTAGTTCCTTTACAGACCTGGGCGTTATTTTTGATGAGAATTTAACTTTTGGTCTGCACATTGATAGTATTGTACTGAAGGGTTTCAGGCTGTTGGGCTTTATAAGGTGGCAAACAAAACATGTCACAGATACTAAAGCAATTGGATGTCTTTATAACTCACTTGTTCGCAGCGTTCTGGAGTATTGTTCTACAGTTTGGAGTCC
This sequence comes from Kuschelorhynchus macadamiae, assembly GCA_030620095.1. Classification (NCBI taxonomy): domain Eukaryota; kingdom Metazoa; phylum Arthropoda; class Insecta; order Coleoptera; family Curculionidae; genus Kuschelorhynchus; species Kuschelorhynchus macadamiae. Next base: position 1,074,799 of record JAUTXW010002797.1, read on the forward strand.
ATCGTATCAGTGCCACATCGATAAAATCGAAAAAGTCCAAAATAGATTTGCCAAATACCTTTTGTATAAGTTTAATTTTCCGTAACAGGGTTTATCATATAATACCAGGGCTCTTCTGTGTGGCCTTCAAACACTTGAGTTTCGAAGAAAGAAGGCACTTCTAGTTTTTCTTCACAAACTGCTCAGTGGAGATATTGACTGTCCGATGTTGCTTGAGTCGGTCGCATTTCTGGTTCCTATTAGGAGAACAAGGATACCATCGTACAAATTATGGGCTTAGCGCATTTGTCGATCGACTGGTACGCAATTACAATCGTCACTTCCCTGATTATGACATTTTCAGTTTGAGCACTTTACAGCTTAAAAGGCGGTTAAACGAATTGCTTTTATGATTGTTTTATATCTATATATACTTTGTATCTATTTTTATTCACTTGTATTTTAATTATGTATGTATTGTGTTGCTTTTGTGACGAACTATTGTGTGTTCTTTTTTTTTTCTTTATTTCTATTCGATATGCCTCTTAGGGCTATTTTACTTTTTACTTTATCTATTTGACCTTGCATGCGAATTCGTACCATTTAGAATGTTTAGCATTCTGTAGTGTACGTTTCAGTCCGAATGCGTGCATTGGCTACGTCCTTACATTAATTAATTAATTAATAAATATGTTTTTCTTTTCGGGCATTTTAGTGTCCTGAAGATGCAATAATAAAGTTGCGAAACGTCGACAATTTAAAAAATAATACCCTACTCTAAGAAGAGGATTGTTAATGAAAATCATTTAGAAAAATAAATATTACACGTTACACAACCATTACCTTCAGTTTTTATAGACACATAGTAGTAGAACAAATATTATGACACAATGAAAGTACTTGTTAATTGAAGATTTGCCTATATATTTTTGCAATATTCTCCAACACGACCTCTTAATTCACCTGCCAATTTCCTTTTCTATTGCTTGAATGATGAATTGTTACATGAATGTTGTAAGAGTTAAAGAATAATCTGGATAACCAGTAACATTTCAGGTTGCAACATAATTACGTTTTGTAGAGCGAAAAGCTTACTTTATTTTATAAAATAAAAAGAAAAAGTTGAATACCGGAGTGTGTAATATTTAGGTTGATTTTTGCCTCTGAAAACTGGCCTATAGTAATATGCTATAGGTTAATCAACGACTAAACTTGTACGTTTTATGTTAATTTATGTCTTTGTGTGTAAAAATGGGTTAAAAAAGGACAGGTCGTTATTTTTAAAAATTTCCTGATTATTCTGAAAATTTTTAATTCTGGTATTTTTTTTAGGTCGCCGTCGTTTGCATTTGTACTTTTGTGATACTACCTCTGACTCTTGTGGGTACAGTGTTGGGTAGGAACTTGGCTGGACAACCTGACTACCCATGCAGGTATGATATGATGTGTAATATACAAGGTGTGTTTTTATTGATTGCAAAAAATGAAGGATAACCTTGAACAAAATCTTTCGCTGCTTTGGTCAGTTTCTGGGGATTCAACCATGTCAAATTGGAATTACTATCCGACGTTTCGCCTTCGGTTGAACAAGGCATCTTCAGGGATCTTTACTCCACGACATCTGAACACTTGGAGACTTTTTTATCCAACTTCTGCTCGGCGAACTGTGATCCTGTGTTAAGATCGGTTTCTACATGTGATGTAGTCCATAACCTGTATCTCTATTGAAGCTTTTTGTATGTTTGAAAATGTCAATGGATTTTCTAATTTTTCGTTTATAAAATCCTGGAAACGATGCTAGAACATTGGTTTCTTTTATATTTATAATATGCCCGGTGGTATGTTGTTTAGCTATAGGGGAATGAACAATTTGTTTCTTTTTAATACATCATTTGTGTATCTTTAAGTCTAGTGGATATTGAGTATCCTGTTCCTCCCACATACATTTCTCCACCGGAGTAAGGAATGTTATATACTACTTTTGTGTACTAAAGATTGTACGTATGTTGGTCCGCCGAAGTAATTGTCCTATTTTTGTTCTGTAGTGCCATATCTGTAGGGAAGAACTAACCTAACGGTAGCTCCTTTCATTCTTCTTTCGCAGAGTTGGATATATCTTAGGGATCCAACTGGATTCTCGTAAATTTTTCTACGAAATGTGCAGAGTTTTTTTATAAACGAATCTGTTTTTCAAGTAAATGGATTAAGAAAATTTAAAAGATATTTATCTAGTTTGTATGTGGGCGAGTCTATGCATTAAAGATCGATCGAAGTGCTTTGTTGTCCTTGTGTATCAGGGAAAGACAGTAAAACCTGAGAATCTTGGAGCTGCTGGGTTTTAATGATTTTTTCTCCGCTGGTGGTAGACTGGATGCGTTGATCAGATTGGTAATGCGACTTTTTATTCTACTTGTATGGTCTGCCAACATAACCTTATAGGTATTGTTGTTCAAAAGTTTAGTTACTTTTTCCACCTATTCCGTTTTGTCGATGACGACTGTGGCGGCGACACGTAGAAAACACAGGGTTATGGTTCCAAGAGGACAAGTCGGGAGTAAAAATCCGCCTAAATCTCTTTCAGTGTTAATATCTCATGGAGTAAAGATCCCTGAATGTGAATCGTGCAATAGAAGGCGAAACGTCGGATAGAAATTCCATTTTGACACAGTCCAATCCCAAGAACCAGGATTTCTTAAAAAATGAAGGATTTAATTGTTTGTCTTATTTTAGAATTAAAAATTATTTATTTATTTATTTATTTATTTATTTATCAACGGGCATAACCCAATATTACAATAGAACAAAATATATTAACAAGAAAAACAATTAAAACTAATAACTAATTAAGTAACCCAACCCCAACCAAGACTCAACACAGCTAAGTAGCAAAATAGTTAACAGAACAAAGGTAACATTAATAAGGAACAACCTTATGCAACACAAGACTTCACGCTCCTGGCAAAGCTTGCGCGCCCCTCAAAGCAGTCAATAAGATGGGAATATTGGTTAGCCAATCTAACAGATCTTGCCAGAAAAGAATTATGGCCATAGTTTGTGCGATGTGTTGAATTGTGGAAGGAAACCGCCTGTTTAGTTTGCCTTGGTTGGACGTGGAGGCCTATCTTATTAAGAAGTCTAGGACAGGAGCTCTGAGAGTGTAGAATGCTATGAAACATTTTAAGATCTCTAAACTTGCGGCGAGTTTCTAGATTGTCCAAATTTAAGGTTGACTCCATATGACGGTAGTCAATCCTGTCCTGGTAATTGATTGGTAGACCAGTCTGCTTAAAGGCTACATATCGAAGAAATGTATGTTGCACTCCCTTGATCCTATTAATATGTTCGTTATAGTAAGGGGACCAGACACAAGAGCTGTATTCAAGATGAGGACGCACAAGTGAGCAATATAGCTGTCGCATGGAAGCTATATTTTGAAAATCCTTTGAGCACCTTTTAACAAATCCAAGCATCTGAAATGACTTTCGCACTATACTTAAAATGTGCGGAACAAAGCTTAGACCACTATCAAGCATTACCCCCAAGTCTCTGATCTCGGAGACAGACTCCAGCATGACATTGCCAATTCTGTAAGTGTGGTCTAAAGGCTCTCTACACCTTCTGAAACACATTGAAAAGCACTTTCCAACATTCAAGTCCATACCGTTTGCACCACACCAACTGACCAGTCTATTTAAATCTGACTGAAGCCTATGGCAATCATCCACTGATGACACTCTAAGGAAGAATTTTAAGTCATCAGCAAAGAGTAGAAATTGGCTGTCATGGAAACAGGTTGAGATATCATTTATGAAAAGGTTAAACAGCAGGAGCCCCAGATGTGAACCCTGTGGAACACCAGACAATACAGGTATTTCACGTGACTTGAAGCTAAGGACTCTAACAACCTATGTACGACCGGTCAAATAAGATTCGAGCCACTTCAATAGAGAGCCCATAATTCCAGCCGTCTTTAGTTTATGCACTAAGAGCATATGATGTACTCTATCAAAGGCCTTGGAGAAGTCGGTATACAAAGCATGCACCCGATACCCCTCCTCCAAGGACTCGGACAGGAAGTCTGTGAATGAAAGAACATTCAACTCTGTTGATCGTCCCACACTGAAACCAAACTGTTCGCCAATGAGCTGACCCCGAAGAAAATATGTCAAGACCTCACACACAAGCCTCTCAAACATCTTGGGAATCGTGCTCAGAATACTAATGGGTCTATAATTTTGTATCTGTGCATTGTCTCCGGTCTTAGGAATAGGTGTTATAAAACTAGTCTTCCAGTAACTGGGAAATACACCAGTATCCAAGGATAAGTTAAATATAATGAAAAGGGGTCGAGCCAACAGAAAACTGTACTGTCTCAGGAAAATTGGTGGTAAACCATCAGGGCCAGGACCCTTGCTCACATCCAGCCCGGATAATTCAGTATATATATCAGACAAGGACACTTTTAAGTGGGACATATGAAGATTATTAAGAGTTACATCATCAGGAATATCACATGATTTGCTGTTGTACATTTCCGAAAAGTAATCGGCAAACAAATCGACAATAGCCTCACCAGAAGAGCCAACAGTATCCCTGTAAGACAACACATTAGGAATCTGAAAATTAGAATTTCTGGAGCGCACAAACCTCCAAAAGTTCTTCAAGTTAGTCGTCAGGGATAATTCTGTAATATACACATAGTCACTATAACATTGTCTCTTCAAAGTTTTACACTTGGCCCTAACATTACAAAATTTGACATAATCAGAATACAGTTTTGTGTTAACATACTGCTTATGTAATTTTTTTTTCTCAATTATAATGGCCTTCAACTCAGTGGAAAACCAAACTGGAAATTTTTTAGTAGAATACTTTTTCAATGGTACAATACTATCAATACATAGATATATTATTTCATAAAAAATATTGACCATTTCATTAACAGACCTGTTCAGAAGCAAGGCATCCCAGTTGAAGTTTGAAAGAAACAAGGAAACCGCATTAAAATCTACTGCATGAAAGTTTCTATAAAAACCCTGACCCACAATTTCATGTTTTCTCCTGCACATAGATGTTTCAAGCATAAAGGATAAGGGTGGATGGTATCTGTCAGGTTGTATTATTTCTTCCTCAGCCAAATGAATATTCAGGCTTTGATCTTCTGAGAAGACTAGGTCTAACATAGAAGTGGTTTCATTCTCAATGGTATTTACCTGGAATAGGTTATGACGGGAGCACATGATCGACACAACCTCCAAGGCTCCAACCTCGTTTGGTGATGCGCCAGGTTGTACTGTAGCAATAGAGCTCAGTTCTTCACTTGACCAAAAACCGTGGGGTAAGTTGAAATCACCAAGTATGCATAGTTTGCAGTTGGGAAGATCATCACTCAGTCTATCTATAGATTCACTGAAAGCCATATAACACTCAATAGCGGCCCTGGGAGGAAAATATCCAGTACCGACAATAGTTTGATGATCACCCGAGCCAACCAAGACAAAGAGATTATGGATTATGACCTTGGAAAAACTTGCAGCCTGTAGATATTTTTAAAATTTCTTATAAACATTTAGTAGGCGTTGTTCTCAGTATACTGTATATCAAATTTGACTGATATATCTCTAGAAATGTACGAGGTTGTCGAAAAAATTGTAAAATTCTAGCACCGCGTATCTCAAAAAAGGAAATTTTTTAGTCCTAGAATGAGCCACAAAAAATTATAATCACAAAATTTTAGGCATCAGTTAAAAAAACCCTGTATGAGTTCAATTTTTTTTTTATTTTCCCACATTGCGAGGCTATTATCACCGATGAAATTTTTGAATCGCTGAAACACTATATTTCGGGGGAGCAACATGGTTTCTGTCGTGGTCGCTCAGCGACTACGAATCTGGCGGTATTTCAAAATTATCTAATAACATCAGTTGAAGCCGGCCAACAAATTGATGTCGTTTGCACTGACATATCCAAGGCGTTAGACAGTGTCTGTCTTGAGCTTCTTCTAGCAAAATTACAACAGATTGGCCTTACTGGAAGCTATATTGAGTGGATTAAGTAGTACTTGTTTAATCGACGTCAACAGGTCAACGTGCGTGGCTCGTTTTCCAATGAGATTGTTGTAACATCATGGGTCCCACAGCTCCACGGCCCAGTTCTCTTTTTACTCTTTATAAACAACATTGTATCTTGTTTTAAAGTGTCAAAATGCCTTTTATATGTGGACGACTTAAAATTATTTTCTCCTGTTTCCCTTGACTCCAATCAACTGCAGTCTGACATTGAGAGACTTGACAAATGGTGTAACACCAATTACCTGCATCTTAACATTACTAAATGTAAAGTTCTCCGATTTTTAAATGCAATAATCCCATTCTTTCCACGTACTATATAAATTATTACATCATTGCACGTACTATATAAATTATTACAACCAAATATTACACTTAATAAAAATTTATTTGATTGTACGGGGTGGCCAACTAAGAATGGACGCCGGCCATAACTCGCTAACCGTTAATCATATAACTTGGGGGAAAAAAAATTATTAGTTAAATCGACTAAGAGAAATCGCTGGAAAATATTTTGAAGTTCCGCATATGGCCGCTAGGGGGCGCAACTGTTATGGTCAATCAGAAAAAGGGCTGTTTCTTAAAAAATATTCATGTAAAGGTATATTATAAATACTGCCATCGTAAAGAGTAGAAAAATTGTGATATTTTTGTTAAGGATATTTTGCTCTATCTCGTAAAATGTAGTGGTGGGGGAAGGTCAAACATGTTTTTATTTAAATGTCAATAACTCCGTTATAAGTCAACGGAATTGAACAAACTAGGTCTCGTTTAAAAGAGCCCATCTTAACTAATAATCTGATGTAAAAAAAAATCCGATTTGATTTCGCCGTGGTAACTAGAGGGCGCTGATTGACATCACAACAATTATTACGCATTATTTTGAAAATTTTAAATAGCACGCTATATCTCTTTTAACACAATTTAATAGAGGTGGAAATTCTCAATAGGTCAGTGCAAATTTCAGCTTCCTAACTTTTTTCAAACCGGAAATATAAATAAAACAAATATTAGGGCGCTGGGTACGCAACATCTCCCTAATCTGTATGGGCATAGCCTACATCACAATAATTCAGTAATAATATCACAGATAATATTCAACGCAAATCGCTAAAAATTATACTAATGTTCTGAAATAACCACCAGGTGGCGCAGTAGACGTTAATAAGCATAGTTTTACTCGCAATTTTACTTTTCTCTATATTTTTTTGTAGTTTACTCTATTTTCAGTAAGTTAGATATTATAAGGTAATAAATAAGAAAAATCCTAATATATTCGACCGTTGCAAATCTCCGTCTTTCTTAAAATCGACAATTTATGCACAAGAATAACAATAAACTAAAAACATAGATAAATAATAATTCCTTAGCAATTTTCTGCTACATCAAGCAAAAAAAATAGTAGGCTGTGAAAACAAAATTGAAAGTAATACGTCAAAAAATAAACAATAGTTTCTTGTCAGTGCCTTTTAGTTGCTATTTATCGTTCTTGAATTTCCTAATAGTATTGCTATCATTTCGCGTTTTTGTCCGAGATTTTCGTGTTTTTTGAGTTTTTCTAGTTGCTGTTGTTCATGTTATTGTTGTAGTTCGTATTTTTCTTGTTCAAGATTTGTTATTGTTCGTGTTGCGTTGTGTTAAGAACAAAATGATTTATACAAATCAAGAACTATTCGACATGATAGGTGTTTATTTTGAATGTTTGAGAAATGCTACGGTTGCTGCAAGAGTATATGCGCAGGAATATCCGCAGAGACGCCACCCAAGTAAAAAGGTTTTTCTTCGAGTGATCCAACGTTTGCGAACCACTGGAAACGTGCATATTCCCGTATACCGCAGACAACGCAGAGGACGCACCGAAGAGAATGTAATTAATGTGCTAGCGTATATCGAGTTTAATCCTCAACTAAGTACTCGAATTATTGCGCTAGACCTAGGAGTAACGCGAACCACTGTTCAAAATATAATCAAAGAGCACAGGTAAGCAACGAATTGCAAATATAAACTGGACATATTTTTTAACAAAAGTCACGTGATTCTGATGTCACATAGGTCTTTAAGCCTAGAAAACCAATAATTTCCTGGAACATCAATTAAATATCTTCATCTTGTTTTAGGTTACATCCATATCACTTAGTTAGTGATGTCCATACAGATTAGGGAGATGTTGCGTACCCAGCGCCCTAATATTTGTTTTATTTATATTTCCGGTTTGAAAAAAGTTAGGAAGCTGAAATTTGCACTGACTTATTGAGAATTTCCTCCTCTATTAAATTGTGTTAAAAGAGATATAGCGTGCTATTTAAAATTTTCAAAATAATGTTACCACGGCGAAATCAAATCAAATCGGATTTTTTTTTTACATCAGATTATTAGTTAAGATGGGCTCTTTTAAACGAGACCTAGTTTGTTCAATTCCGTTGACTTATAACGGAGTTATTGACATTTAAATAAAAACATGTTTGACCTTCCCCCACCACTACATTTTACGAGATAGAACAAAATATCCTTAACAAAAAAATCACAATTTTTGTACTCTTTACGATGGCAGTATTTATAATATACCTTTACATGAATATTTAAGAAACAGCCCTTTTTCTGATTGACCATAACAGTTGCGCCCCCTAGCGGCCATATGCGGAACTTCAAAATATTTTCCAGCGATTTCTCTTAGTCGATTTAGCTAATAATTTTTTTTCCCCCAAGTTATATGATTAACGGTTAGCGAGTTATGGCCGGCGTCCATTCTTAGTTGGCCACCAGGTACTTATGATATTAATGGTACACCAATTAAGGAATCCAAAAATGAAAAGGACCTGGGTGTTATACTTGACTGCAATCTGGCTTTTACAGATCACATTGTAAATATGGTAAATGAGGCACATAAAACAATGGGCTTCATCATCAGGCCTATTAAGGACTTTAGTGTTGAGTGTTGTCTGAAATTATTTGACAGTCTTGTATTGCCGAGGTTGGAGTATGGAAGCATAGTATGGTCTCCGCAATACGAGGTTTGGATTAAAACTATAGAACGCGTGCAGCGTAAATTTTTGAAATATATGTTTTATAAGAAATATGGATATTATCCAAAACAAGGATATGATCATAACTTGTTACTGGATGGATTTAAGAGATTATCTTTAGAAAATCGACGTACCAAAATATGTCTAGTATATCTTTATAAAATTTTAACAAATAAAATTAATTCACCAGAAATTCTTTCAGTGCTTCCATTCTTCGTGAATGTTGGAAATACAAGACAAAGAAAAATTTTTAATTTGGATTTTCCTAGGACGAACATTTATTAGAGCTCACCAATTTATAAAATGTGTAATTACTTTAATATTTATGCTAGTGACTTGGATTTAGACTTAATTAATTTAAAAGGTTTTACAAAACTGATAGAAGATAGATTATATGAATCTCAGACCCAGGTCTAGGTAGGACTTATGTTTTATTATTATGTATACTTTTATGTATTACTTATATGGTGTCTGTAATTGGCCTTGGCTGTTGATGCTGTAATAATAAATAAATAAATAAACAACGTAGTCTCGAAGTTGTTACATCTTTTAACAATTTGGGTGTCGTTTTCGATGAAAGCCTCACATTTAATCTGCACATTGATAACATAGTGCTCAAGGGTTTTAGACTGCTAGGTTTTATTAAAAGACACACTAAGCATGTCACTGATACTAAAGCGATTACTCGTCTTTATAACTCTTTAGTATGGAGTATCTTAGAATATTGCTGTACCATATGGAGCCCTTCGTATCAGTGTCACATCGACAGGATTGGAAAAGTTCAGAATAAATTTGCAAAGTATCTTTTGTTCAAGTTTAATTTTCCATATCAAGAACTGTCTTATAATGCAAGAATTCTTCTCTGCGGCCTACAGACCCTTGAGTTTCGGCGAAGAAAGGCACTTTTGATTTTCTTGCACAAATTAGTGAATGGAGGGATTGACTGTGAAATACTACTACAGTCAGTCTCCTTTTTGGTTCCTATCAGAAGAACGAGACAATCACAGCTGCTTTTTGAAAGGTATCATCATACTAATTATGGGTTTAATGCATTTGTTGACCTACTAGTATATAATTATAACCGTCACTTTGCAAAATGCAGTTGAATGGTTTGATTATGTTTTTATATGTTTTGTCTGATACTTGTGTCACCATTCTTTGTTTGTCTGTTTTTATTATTTGAAAATATACAGTGTGTCCCAGATTCGCTTCTCTATATAGGGATTTCGGCGCCTATTATACCTACAGCAAAGGTTAAATGGGGAAAGTTTTAGAGGAAACTTATTGCATTCGATATCTGGCTTCAGATTTACGATCGATCAATAAGTTTGGGAAATATCGGCGAAAAACCGAAAATGGCGGATTTCGTTTTTCGCCAGTATATCTAGAACGGTAAATTTGACAAATGTCAAAATGTGACATTATTCGGACACATTTTTAAGACAAATAAGATGGCGTATACGACACGTCTTCATTGTTTTTTGTTAACCCGCAACCCGCCTCAACTTTCATTTTTCTTATGACCGCCATATTGGATTTTTCGATTTTTGGAAAGAGCCTAAAATTTCCAGTCTAGTGATATTTCACAAGTGCATTAAAGATTTTAGTGTCATCAAAATATCACATTTCGCAAATTAGGTTTCAATGTTTTTAAAGGAGGCCATGATTTATTTGTCACAAGATTACATTAATAAGTAATCTATCTATTTATTTATTTATTTATTATTACACCATCAACAGCCAAGGCCAATTACAGACACCATATAAGTAATACATAAAATAAAAGTATACATAATAATAGAACATAAGTCCTACCTAGACCTGAGTCTGAGATTCATATAATCTACCTTCCATCAGTTTTGTAAAACCTTTTAAATTAATTAAGTCTAAATCCAAGTCACCAGCATAAATATTAAAGTAATTACACACTTTATAAATTGATGAGCTCTTATAAATGTTTGTCCTAGGAAAATCCAAATTAAAAATATTTCTTTGTCTTGTATTTCCAACATTCACAAAGAATGGAAACATTGAAAGCCCTTAATAGGCCTGATGATGAAGTCCATTGTTTTATGTGCCTCATTTACCATATTTACAATGTGATCTGTAAAAGCCAGATTGCAGTCAAGTATAACACCCAGGTATTTTTCATTTTTGGATTCCCTAATTGGTGTACCATTAATATCATAAGTATAATCAAATAAATTTTTATTAAGTGTAAGAGACATAGCAGAACATTTTTTATTATTAAAGTCAAATGAATTTTCAGTGCACCAGGCCACAACAGCACTTAGATCTTCCTGCAAATGAACACAGTCCTGAATAGAGGCTATTTCCTTATACATTTTAAAGTCATCGGCAAAGAGTAAGCCTTCTGAACTACTCATAACAGAACATATGCCATTAATAGCTATTAAAAACAACAGTGGTCCCAAATTGGAACCTTGCGGAACTCCAGATGCACTGGTGTATACATTGGACCTGGAACCCTTGACTTCGACATATTATTGTCTATTAGTCAAATAAGATCTAATTAAATGAATTAAGCCGTTACTTACATTGTTCTGATAGAGGAATTTAATTATAAGACTATGTTTTATCCTGTCAAAGGCCTTCATCACATCTGTAAAAATTACATCAACTTGTTTTTTGTTATTAAATGCAGAGTGGACAAACTGACAAAATGTTATTAAGTTGGTTAATATAGATTTTTTGGGTTAAAAACCATGTTGGCATTTAGATATGTTATGCTTAACTTCATCATATAATCTATTAAATATAGCTATCTCATAAACTTTAGATACTGCATTTAGGATAGTGACTGGACTAAGATTAAAAATGTGTAAGAGAGGTTCCACCGACAACTCACCACAGCCCTTAATTATGTATCCAGGCACCCCATCGGGTCCAATAGATCTGTTACCCTTCAGCTCTTTAAGGGATTCCCTAATCTCTTCTACTGAAAAGGACCCATTGCAGAAATAATCTTTTAAAGGTGCTTCTTCCTGACCTACTGGTATATCATGCACAAACACAGAACCAAAGAACTGGGCAAACATGTTTGCTATATTTTTTGAGCCAGATGCAGAAATATCATTATAGGAAACTTGAGCAGGTATATCAGTGTCATCTTTTTGACTTCGAATTTAATACCAGAAATTTTTAGGATCTCTTAGAAGACTTTGCTCTACATTGCCTATATGATCAGAATATGCTTTTTTTATTTTTAATTTAATTTTTTGCCTAATTTCCCTATATTTACCCCACCAAAATCTAAGTTTTGTTCTTTTAAATTTGGCTAAAAACCTTCCTTTATCTTTAATCATCTTAATAATTTCACCATTATACCATATTGGAAAGACCCTTCCAACCTGGGTTGACATAGGAACACATTCAACAAAAATGTCGTTAACGATCTCATAAAATCTATGACGTCCATTTGCATCGAGACATGTTTGACAATTAGTGACTGTCTTTCGTACAACCCTGGTAAGTGTATTTCGGTTAATATTTCTAAATGCGTCCAGAACTCTTTGTCTCAAATTCATAGATTTCATTCTTCGTGTGACCCCAGAGTTAGAAATACAAGGACGACAGGTCAGGGGGTCTAGGAGGCCAAGGCTCTCTTAAGAAGCTCCTGACTTGAATGGTATTGTGAGCCGGAAGAATAGCTCGTAAGGCTGGTACAAACTGGTTTCGCAAAAGCTCTAGGTACCTCTGTCCGTTTAGGTTGTAGTCAAACAAAAATGGTCCAATAAGTCGATTTCCTGAAATGATTAATAATTTATAAATTGGTGCCCCCAACAGTCAAGGGCGACAGTGTCGGCCGGGTCGTACTAGAAACTATAAATTATAAAGAGAAAATTATCTTTATTAAAAAGTAGATATTTTCTTTCCAAAAATAATTATCGAAACATCCCGTAATGAATGAGCTTGTATACAGTTGAAACCTATTCAGCTTTATTATGAAAAAGAAAAACATATTTTGTTAGCGTGAAGTAATAGCTGTAATAAATTATTTTGTTGGTATTGCATATTAATTTCGGAAATACTAAATCAATTTATTTCAGTGATATAATAATCTTAAAGAAGTACACAGTGTCTTAATAAAACATAAAACATAAAATATCAAAAGAACAAACCTCTTGCGCTTTAAAATTTAAATTATTTGGAAATACAGCTGAACGCCTTTCTATAAATCATAATGAAAATCGAAAAATAATTCGACATTTGATTAATATGGTATTTTTTTTCATAACGCAAGAACTAGGCTTCCCGGGTAATAATAAATCATTAAATTCAGACAATCAAAATAATTTTAGAGAATTAGCTAAACCTGCAGAAAATTTAGATGTGTTAATAAATTTATAGAACCGGATTCTATTTTATAAGTTCTTCGAAACTACAATACAAAATGATTGAATAAAAATGTAATCAATATTAAAAAAGTAAGTTGACTGATTAGAGTAGAACGTTTTACTTTTTTTTATTAGATTATACTCTTTGACCATCATTTGGTGCCTATTTAAAAAAGATTGGTTAGATTAACTTACCAATGATCCCACACCAAACGTTGCTTCCAAATCTGATCTGTAGACGTCTCTCCGCCCCTTCGTGAGGATTTTGCACAACCCAATGATGACGGTTGTGCCTATTAAAGACTCCACAATTCGTGAACCTGCTCTCATCGGACCACAAGACATGATTTACAAAATCAGGATTTTCATTACATCTCCTAGTATACCACTCACAGAACTGTAGTCGTCTTGGAAAATCAGTTTCCTTAAGTCCTTGTACTATTATGGATTTATATGGATGGTACTTATTCTTTTTTAAAACTCTCTGTACTGTTGATTGTGGCACATTAGTTTCCTGTTCTACAGTTCTTACCGATGCACTATGGTTTTCGTTGACAGCTTGTAAAATGTTTCTGTCTCGATTTTCATTGTTATTATTGTATCCGCTTCTAGGTTGTTCGAAGGCACCATGGTTAATTAAATTAACTACGATTTTCCTGAATTAGGTTTTATGAGGCTGCCGTCGTTCGGGGTACATCTCCAAATATCTTGCTGAGGTAACGTCAGCGTTTCTGTATGATTGAAAGTACAGAGCTAACAGGTCAACCTTTTCTTCATTTGAATACGGAATGCCGGCCATTTTCTATAGGTTTTGACAATTTATGTGTCAGATTTATGATTTTATTGGGATAAAAGCGTACATACTACTTGTTAAAACACAGTTTTCAACTATTTAACTTAACGTCAAAGTCAAAATCCAATTTTGTTACAGATAAATCATGGCCTCCTTAGAGAAGCATTGAAAGAAAGAAAGAAATCCTTTTATTTCTACAGACATAACAAATACAAAGAGAGGAAAAAAAATACATCTGAGAAATATGTCATTAAAATGGTAGTCTTTTATAAAATTGTCAAGCTATGGTATCAACAAATATATAAACAAAGACGTACATAAAAAAAGAAAACAGACAATATTTAGCTTAAACAAAACATTAAAACACTTAATGAATATGAATATGCAGTTGCTACAATGAGATCAAGTCTACAATATAGTAACAACTCAACACACTAATTTCCAAAGTTCAAGAACTCTGGGATAGAATAAGGTTCTACCAAACACAGATGCTCTTTTAAGTTATAGAGAAATTTTCTTTTATCATCAACGATAGATTTAATGTGGTAGACTATTAAATAGTTTAATACTACTATACAATGTACCCTTTTCATACAAAGTTGTTCGATGTTTAGGGTAGTTATAATTTAGAGATCTAGTGCTGTAGCTGTGGTTCTTAACCAGCTCATTGAAAGTACCAGGATTGCTAGAGAGAAATTTCATACACATATATATATATATATATATATATATATATATATATATATATATATATATATATACACCACATATAGTCAAAATTTTGTTTTCTCGGAATACACCACGGCATGAGTCCTTAAAGCCCATCTTAAACCAAATTCTCATTATTCTCTTTTGACATCTAAATATTATATCCATATCTGACGTTCCTCCCCATATCACAATGCCAAACTTAGCCAAAGAGTGGAAATTAGCAAAGTAAACCGTCCTAAGGACATCTGAGTTAACACTTTTTGATAGAATTCTAAAAGCATATGTAACAGAAGAAAGTCTCCCTGAAAGGTATATGACATGGTGACTCCAGCTCAGTTTATGATTTATGACAACTCCCAGAAATTTAGTAGAGAATCCCAATTGAACTATCTCATTCTCCAGTATCTGGTTGGGAAGCTCCCTAACACCGCCACTAAAAACCATATATTCTGTCTTATTATTGTTAAGAATCAACTTATTTTCATTAAAGTAGCTTTTGGCACGATTTACTTTATATTTATACTTTTTTCTTAAACTGCTTCAAAAGATTTGCCTGTAACCAGAATATTTGTGTCATCAGCAAAGCAAAAAATTGTTTCAGTGTTTTCATTGAGAGCAATATGGTTAAGATCATTAACAAATATTATGAATAATAGCGGTCCGAGGACACTACCCTGTGGCACACCAACAGTCAAGCTCATTGGCTCTGATCTTACTGATCCAGGAGAACTGCTTAGCTCCACGGATTGCTGCCTATTTGACAGATACGTAGCAAACCATTCCAGTGATTCCCCCCATATCCCATATCTGTACAGCTTGTCTAACAGTATGCTGTGATCAATGCAATCAAAAGCACGAGAGAGGTCCAAAAAAATTCCACAAGTCAGGACACCAGTCTCCACTCTGTTGAGAACAAAATCTGTAAACTGAAAGAGAGCAGTTTCTATTGAGTGATTTTGCAAATAAGCATGCTGGTGACATGAAAATAAATTACAGCTGACAAAAAAGTTACGAGGGCGTATATTCATTGCATATTCAAATAATTTTGAAAAGCATGTAAGCAAACTTATTGGTCTGTAGTTGTTAAAATCTTTTGTCCCCTTTCTTGTAAATAGGTTTTACAATTGCATGCTTTAAGCCATCAGGAAATATACCACTTGAAAATGACAAATTTATTAAAACACTCAGAGGCTTGCAGATATAATTCGCACAATGTTTTAACACTGAGCTTGGTATCTCATCCTCTCCAGTGCTCTTTTTGTTCTGTAGTTTAGATATTAAGGTCAGTATTTCCTCTGGTGTTGTTGGGATTTTAAAAAATGATCTCCTATTAAAAAGTATGGAGGACGTAAAACCCCCATCTACACCCATTTCACTGTGTTGTGATAACAGCGATTTCGCAATATTTACAAGGAAAGTATTCAAATTATTTGAACAATCTTCTAGATTGACAGCTAACATTACTTTAAATCATGGCCTCCTTAGAAAAAACTGAAATCTAACTTTACGAAGTGTAATATTTCGATGATACTAAAATCTTTAAGCACTTGTGAGATATCACTAGACTGGAAATTTTAGGCTCTTTCCAAAAATCGAAAAATCCAATATGGCGGCTATAAGAAAAATGAAAATTGAGGTGGGTTGCGGGTTAACAAAAAACAACGAAGACGTCTCGTATACGCCATCTTATTTGTCTTAAAAATGTGTCCGAATAATGTCACATTTTGGCAGCTGTCAAAAACGAAATCCGCCATTTTCGGTTTTTCCCCGATATTTCCAAAAACAATTGATCGAAATGCAATAAGTTTCCTCTAAAACTTTCCCCATTTAACCTTTGCTGTAAGTATAATAGGAACTGAGATCCCTGTATAGAGAAGCAAATCTGGGACACACTGTATATATTTTTAGCCTTATTTTACTGTTAATAATATAATTTTTTTTATTTTGCGAATTCGTACCATTTGGAATGTTTAGCATTTACGTCCTTACATTATAAAAAAAAATTGATTTATCAAATTAATGTATGAAATTGGAAAACTGTAGCTTCTAATGTTGATTAATTTTTGACATTGTTTTTCTTAAATTAAGGATTAATGCTGTGCCTAGACCAATTCCTGAGAAAAAATGGTTCATGGAACCTGGAGTAATTATACTGCTGGGAGGAGTCTTACCTTTTGCCAGTATTTTTATTGAAATGTAAGTAAATATGATATTCTATGAGGTAAGATTTTTTTTTCACCTTCTCATAAGATATAATCGACGTTTTTTCCTCTAGGTATTTCATTTTTACGTCGTTCTGGGCCTACAAGATCTACTACGTGTACGGTTTCATGCTGCTGGTTTTCCTGATCTTGATCATAGTGACCGTATGCGTCACCATCGTGTGCACATACTTCCTGTTGAACGCCGAGGACTATCGCTGGCAGTGGACGTCGTTTTTGGCAGCCGCCTCCACTTCTGCCTACGTCTATGTCTACGCCATTTATTATTTCTTTTTTAAGACGAAGTAAGTATTTTCACTTTTTCAGAGTTTTTTTCACGTGCACTTGCTTTGCACATCTCAAAATTTTTATACAAATTTAAACTAAAAAAGTTACAGGGATGCGGTTTTCGATATTTGAAGGCTATATCTATCTAGAATTGGTCAACGCCACCTCGGTTCATCAAAAAGGTACTCTGCATAATATATAAAGTGTTATATAAAATCGTGTGAATTTTACAAAAGTTCGTAAGTCCCGAGTTTCTGCAATTTTTAATTTTGGGCATGTTATGATATTCTACGAACCATTATCTAAAACCGATTTAATAGTCTAATTAGAACCTTTTATATTGACAGCTAAACAATTTTATTGTGGGGCGGCTAAAATGGGTCCATTTTACAAAGGAAAAATTACCTAGACTGGGTTGTTTACAACATTAGACAAAATAAACGTTAAACATCACTCTTCTGTTGAGTTTAGAATTGAGTGGCTCTCTGTGTATCGATAAGCAAGTGTATGTGAAGATGAGAATGTCTACTTAAAATATTTTGGTGTGTTAATCAAGATAAGCGGTGGGCTCCCCATGTGTGCTGTGTTAGTTGTAGTGTATCATTGGTGCAGTGGATGAAGAGAAAGAGAAAAAGTATGCTGTTTGCAGTTCTAATGGTATGGCGAGAACCCACCAATCATTCTGACGATTGTTATTTTTGCCTGACAAAGACTGAAGGTTGTTCCAAAAAGGGAAAGCACAATATAGAATATCCAAATTTGCAATCTGCCATACGACCTGTTCCACATAATGTAAATTTGCCAATGCCGATTGCGCCTTTAAATTGGCAAGCTTTTGATTTGGGAGATAATGGAGATAACGCATCATCAGGCAGCTCAGAAGAAGAGTGCACCGATCCCACTTTTACCACAGGTCCCAGTTCCGGCGAGCCACATTTGATTGTTCAAAGTGAATTAAATGATTTAGTACGTAATTTGGGGTTATCCAAGCAACAGTCAGAATTTCTAGGTTTCCGTCTTAAGGAATGGAACCTATTGGCCAAAGACACTAAAATTACGAATTTCAGAAAAAGAAATGCTATGTTTTCTGAATTCTACAGTATGGAAAATTCGTTGTGCGCGTGTACTGATATAGACAGTTTAATGCAGGAACTTGATATTGAACATTCTCCCCGTGAGTGGCGCTTATTTATAGACTCATCTAAATATAGCTTAAAAGCTGTGTTATTGCTTAATGGAAATTTAAAGCCCTCTATACCAGTTGCAATGAAAGAAAATTATGAAAATATGCGCACGATTTTGGATAAAATAAACGACAATTTTTTGTCGGCCAGTGCTACTGAACGTCAAAAAGAAAATTATTTTTAACTATTCACTTATTTAAAATTAATAATGTTTACATAATTTTATCTTAGTTAAGATTGCGTTAATCAAGAAAACTACAGCTGTATTATACAGGGTGTTACACACTTTTTGAATCAATAACATAAAGTTTTTGCAATTTTTTTAAAGATCTTCATCAATATAAGTTAAGCTAATTTTTAGAAACTAAAGAAAATAGGGAACTTGCATACATTTTTAAATACGAAAAAATACTAAAGATTACAAGGCCACGTGGTATTGAAACATATATCTAAAAAAAAACAATTTTATTGGCTCCCCGGCCGACAAACGGCAATTAATAAAGTCCCAAGATTCAAATTACGTCACCCGACCAAAAACGGGACGTGACGTCGTTAGGTTTACGCGAAATCTGGCAACGGTGCAACGTTCCAACAACAACAGGCGTCATTCTTCAAGCCGTCAGCCAGACGACATTTCTCTTTTTTTGTGGTTAATGGGCGACACTGACAGCGTTTTCTGATTTCGGTTTTATTAGTGTCGAGTTTATTTTGTTCGATTTACCAGTAACACACCCTTTTCTTTTAAATAAACATAAAAATTAAATCACAAGATTAAAACAAACAAATCTGCCAATACTACCATTATTTGCATTTTCAATTTTTGCCGGTCGTTAACGACGTTGCCATACTGGTACGATGTGACGTCAAACTGTAGAGTAGAGTATTTATTTGTGTCAAATTAATCAAAACAATGATTTTACACAAGTCAAAAAATGTACAACGTAAATTAAAAACACAGATAAACACTTTGGAATTAAGCATAGTATAACAAAGTAGGTGCTTAAAAATAGTACTAAAATAAAAATTACATATATAGGTACAGGTACAATTATTACACCACAATATTAAAAGTATACAACAAATTCACGACTAGAACGTTCACAAAATTAAAATGTAAATATTCATTAACGTCATAAAAAGCATGTTTAGTTAAAAAGTTTTTTATTTCTTTGCTAAAAGTTTTTGTAGGCAGAGCTCTAATATGTGTTGGCAGGTGGTTGAAGAATTTTGGAGCAAAGTAATTAAATGAAAATCTGCTCTTGTTTATGCGGGAATTTGATGGCACAATGTTATCAGAGTTCCTGGTATTATAATTGTGTATATCAGAATGACATGAAAAGCCAGAAATACTGGACTTTATCCAGATCAGACATTTATAAATGTAATAAGAAGGAAAGCTAAGAATTCCAAGTTTAACAAATTGATGCCTAACATCCTCTTTATAATTTCGGCCCAAGATTCTCCTGATTGCTTTTCTCTGGATTGAAAACACTTTTTGAGCATGTGGGGAATGACCCCAAACAAGTATTCCATAGGACATCACGCTCTGAAAGAGAGAATAGTATGCATTTAAAGAAGTTTGCCTGTTTACAATGGGTTTAAGAGTTCTTAATACATAGAGACTTCTGGAAAATTTGTCTGTTA
The DNA here is from genome assembly GCA_030620095.1 of Kuschelorhynchus macadamiae. Classification (NCBI taxonomy): domain Eukaryota; kingdom Metazoa; phylum Arthropoda; class Insecta; order Coleoptera; family Curculionidae; genus Kuschelorhynchus; species Kuschelorhynchus macadamiae. Next base: position 1,095,048 of record JAUTXW010002797.1, read on the forward strand.
GAAAATCAATGTGAGATTCCCATGTACATTTCTGATCCAGTCATACACCAAGGAACCTAACAGGATCATGTGCTTCCTCCAGTCTTCTCTGAGTGAAAACAAAATTAACAGTTTTTTGTTGATATAAACTTAACTTATTTGCCGAGAACCAATCCAGTGCCCTCGACTGTACCTGAGCCATGACACTTTGGAGCGAAAGCAAATCAGATTGCCGACAAGTTATTGTAGTATCATCTGCGTACAACACGGCCTCGGCCCCATGGAGGCAACCCGCAAAATCATTAATATAAATGACGAACAGGATAGGCCCCAGAACCGAACCCTGCGGCACCCCAGACAAGACATTGGCCTCTTTAGAAAAATTGCCATTGAAGTAGACCTTCTGTCTGCGATCGAGAAGATAGCTCTGAATTAGACGGACACTATCCTCACAAAAACACCCAGTCGAAAGCCTTGCTTAAATCACAAAATGTAACTCCAGCAAGGCTTCCTCCATCAAACTCTTCAGCAATCATCGTCATCAGTGTCATGATGGCCATTTCTGTGTTTTTGTTTTTCCTAAAACCATATTGACTGGGGTCAAAAAGGTTAAAAGATTCCATATAGGAGTATATTTGTTTTGAGAGAATAATCTCAAAAATCTTGCCAAAAATCGGAACAATACTGATTGGTCTAAAATTGTCACACTTTTCCTGGGAACCACTCTTATGAACAGGAATTACTTTAGATAGTTTTAGTTTGCAGACATATATTAAATAGACTGGTTAATGGCAAAATCAGTAAGTTTTTTAAATGTTTAACAATTGAGACAGTCATATCAAAAATATCATGACTGTTGCCATTTTTTAAGCAACTAATTGCATCTCGAACATTATTTGGCGTAACAGGAGAAAACATAAATGTACTAGTACATGTTTTGTACAAAAAATTATAGGGCTCTGTTTTTGATGATATATTTTGAACTATAAGATTTGGTTGTTGAATAAAAAAGTTATTTAACTGATCTGCGTTCAGAGCGCTGTTTGCTATTTGGTTTCTTTTTTGGGGACGGTTTTTATTTATAATATTCCACATGGCCTTCGAACTTATTTTTGCTCGAGTCAATATAGTGGTTATTAGCTTCTTTTTTGCTTTCACTGATTTTAGTCCTATAGAATTTTCTGAATTCATAGTATTGAAATTTATTTTCCTCTGACGGTCTTAATTTGTACAAGTCATGTAAAAGATATAAGGTTTCACGGTAATGTTTAAGTATATCATTAAACCAGGACACCTTGAAGTCTCTATTTAGATCTACTTTAATAATTCTAGAGGGAAAGGCAACTTTTATTGCGTTGGTAATTAAATCTAGGCTGAGTATCGTGGTGTACTTTTGGTGTTGAGACAAATAATTTTCGTTTGGAGTGCATTGTTTCTCAAGTAAATCCATTCAAAGAAGAAACAATAGTGAAAATAAAGATAAGTACATTCCTTCTATTGTTGTTTTGTCAAACTACTGATAAGCGCCAGCAGTATTATACTAATAAAAGAGTTTATTCTTAAATTTCCTGTAGTCCAGTAAAATAAGATTTAAATGGTTTGCAATATTATTGCATTGGCCGGTCACTTATAGTCCAGTCAAATAAGGATAATACAGTGCAATATTGAATCCTGTTCTATAGTCCAGTCAAATAAGGATTAAACGTTTGGCATAATGACTGAAAACGACCAATATCTGCACTGTAAGAAACCCGTTGCAGCGAGTGTAGAATGCCTAAAATGTGGGGGATTTTTTCATCCCGCCTGCATGGCTCAAGCTAACGAAGCTAAAAATCGGCAGTGTCGCCATGTCGACACCAAAAATTTGGTTAAAGAAGTAGAGGTGCAAAATAAAACTATTCAAAAATTGCTCACAAAAATTAACACTTTGCAGCAAAATATCATAAAACAAAATAAACTTTGAAAAAGGCACTACAATTTCTGAGTTAAATAAAAGGGTTCATAAATTGGAAAATGAACTCCAGTCACTAAGAAACAAGGACAAGGATTCTGAGCTTCTACCACAAAATGAACACTCAGGTTTAGCCTTAAACAAAGATTTTTTGTCAGCGGTTTCAGATGAGCTAAAAAACCAATCTGAAGTGATTGGTCTCCGACTTGATGGCATTGTTGAGGCAATAAAAGACACGAACAAGGTGCTGGTTCAGTTCTTCATAAATAATGCATCACAGCACCGTCAAGAACCTACGACTGTTATAAACAAAGAAATGGGCAGAGATGTTTGTAATGTTAATGATCGATCGAGTAAGAGTATCAAAGTTATATCAAGATTCAAATCTGCAGAACATTTCCTAATATTATTTTTATCCACCCAATCGAATAACCATGGTGTACTTTTGGTGTTGAGACAGTAAAGGGTATCAAAGTAATCCCTCTAATATTTGCAGCAGCGGAAAGAAAATGGTTCTACATAGGTAACTTATCCCCAGAATGCAGTGAAGATTTGGTGAGAACACACTTAGAAGGCAAAAAAATATCCATTCTGAGCTGTGAAACACTGAGCGGTCGCGATGATCATAGATCTTCATTTAAAATTTCAGTTGATCCACAACTCGTGTGTGTGTTAAATTGTGAAGTTTGGCCTGTGAATGTGGTCGTTGTTTTTCGAAATACAGGGCCCAGGTGTACAGCTGGCCGCTTCTCGGATCGGCAGAATACAGACGCTTTCCCAGCAAAAAGTAAATATAGAACCTAATAATGCAATAAATGTATAAATATTGTTTACCAGAATGTTAGAGGGTTGAAACAAAATTGACTGAATTTTATAACAATGGCTACATCTGATGAGTATGGTTCAGTAATATTAAGTGAGACTTGGCTACATGATCATGTTAGAGAAGTGAAGTGTTTCTAGATACTTTTAATGTGTTTAGAAAAGATAGAAATTAACCTTAAGTGGAAAGACTAGAGGTGGAGGGGTATTAATAGCTACAAAAAGTGATTAAGGTTAACGAAATTGATCTAAATTTTCAAGATGAAAATATTGATGTTTTATGTGTAAAATAATGACATAAGTAGATATAAGTATTTATACATATTAGCGGTATATGCTGCACCTTCTAGTGCAACACTTTATCATATGAAAAACTGTTTGATTTAATTGAGGAACAACATTACCTTTATAATTATGATTTTGTAATAATTGGAGATTTTAATATAACTAACCTTAACCAATATTATCGATCTAGTATACCAGATAAATTTGTTGAAACTCTACTCCGGTTTTTAAATTTCTATGATACCAAACAGGTTAATTACACTAAATTCCTCAAATCGCTTACTGGATATTGTAACAACCAAATTAGGCTGCAGGGTCGAGAGAAATGATTTCAGTTTTGTTATTGAAGATAAACATCACCCCACACTTAATATTTCCATAACTACATCTACTTTAAAAGAAAATGAATTATCTCCTAAAGCCTGACTGTATAATTTTCGCTAAGCAAATTATGTGGCTTTGTATTATATATTTAATCAAACAGACTGGAGTTTCCTTGAATCTTACACTGATATAAATGAAGCAGTTTCATATTTCTATGACAAACTATATAATATCTTTGATATGTGTGTTCCTAAAAGCAAACATAGTAACAAAAAAATACCCTACCTGGTTTAATAAACCTATAATTGTCAAAGTGAAGTTAAAAGAGAAATTAAGAAAAAATTATAAAAAAACTAATAATATTGACTTGCTATTAGAGTATAAAACGGTAAGGGCTGAACTTAAAAATGATATAAAAGTTGCCCAAAGAACTTACATTGAAACAATACAGTATAACATCGGCGTGGATTCTCGATTTTTTTGGTCTTATATTAATAATAAAAAAAACTCTGTACATATGCCCAATAAAATGTTTTTAAATAATGTAGAGTATAGTAGTGGTCCAGATATATGTAATGCCTTTGCTAGTTACTTTAACAGTGTTTACACACAGAATTCAGCAAATATGCCAAACATTTTAGAAAAATTATGCCCCACTCTGTTACTAAATAAGATAGAAATAGTTGATGTCATGGAAGCTGTTAAAGATCTAAAAGATGGTAAAGCAATTGGTCCTGATAAAATTCCAACATTCATATTTAAGGGGTTTATGGAAACGTTATGTTATGTTACCCATTGTGGTTTCTATTTAACTTAAGTCTCAAATACTAAGACATTTCCTAGTTACTGGAAACAAGCTAAAATTTGTCCAGTCCATAAAAAGTAATAAATCAGATATAAGTAATTATAGACCAATTGCTGTATTGTCAGCACCAGCAAAATTGTTTGAAATAATAATTTTTAAAGCTTTATTTCCTATAGTAAAGAATAGTTTAACAATATACCAACATGGTTTTGTAAAAAATAAATCTACCACAAGCAATCTATTGGCAATAACACAAAATATTTCTGATGTTTTAAATTGTCGTAGCCAAATGGATGTTATCTATATGGATTTTGAGAAGACTTTTGATAGAGTGTCTTTTTCAATTTTGCTCTCCAAGTTAGGGAAGGAATTTGGTTTTCATAGCAGTCTGGTGGGACTGTGTGTTCGTAGGTATAATGTTAATGCCAAAGGTTATACCTCAGAAGACTTTATTCCTGCTTCTGATATTCCACAGGGTTCTAACTTAGGACCATTGCTGTTCCTATGGTTTATAAATGGTATAACTAAAGTGGTTCAAAATGCTTCGTGTTTAACTCTTCAGAAAGATATAGATAATGTTGTTCAATGGTCTTTGGATAATAAACTCTACTTTAATAAAGTTAAATGTGTACTACTTACTTATACGAGAAAACTAAATCCAATTACATTTACATATTCTATTGAAAATGTCTTCCTTAAAAAAGTGGATGAAATGGTGGACTTAGGAATAACTTTTGATTCCAAATTGATTTTTAATAAACATATAATGAACGTAGTTAATAAAGCTTGTAAGATGTATGGATTTATAGTGCGAAATACAAATGATTTCTCTCGAACCCAATGCTTAATACAGCTATATATATCATATGTAAGAAGTCTGCTAGAATATGCATGTATAATTGGTGTCCACATTATGAGTGCTTTAGGTATATACTTGAGAGGGTGCTGAATAAGATGTTTCGATACATATACTTCAAGGAGACGCGAGTATCTGGTTTCGGTATGTCCTCACTGTCACTCTGTGAAAGATATTCTCAAGTGTCCCTTTATAAGCGCAGGCAAAAATTTTGTTTGCTATATTTACACAAAACAATAAACGGACTTAATGATGATACCTCATTTCTCTCATCTCTACATTTTAATGTTCCAGCTTATGGCATGAGAAATGTGAACAATTTTTACATACCAAATGTAGCTCACAATAACCGACAGCTAGGATCCCCTTTATATAATATATGCAACCTATATAACAGAATACAAAAGGATGTTGATATTTTTACCATTAGTTATAGATCCCTAAGAAATAGGTTAGATCATGTTCTTTAGTTATATTTAATTTTTAGTTATTAGGTTCGATATTGTACTTTGTAATAGGATGAATTCTTGTAAGGAATCTGTTAAATGCAATAAATAAATAAATAAATGATGTCTATCTTGATAATGAACAGATTTTGATAAAATCTAATATTAAATTTTTGGGTGTAGCCATAGACACTAAGTTAAGGATCATATTTTGAAAGTATGCAATAGTTTGGCATCGGGATGTTATGCCTTGAGAGTTGTATCGAACGAATTGGATGAACACATTGCCAAATCAGTATATTCGGCCTTAATAGAATCCCATTTGCCTTATGGGGTCTGCTTCTGGGGTAATTCGAGCCAGTATCTGATAAACTCAGTTTTTGTTCTGCAAAAGGGGGCAGTGAGGTATATGTGCAGGGTAAGTGGTAGAGATTCTTGTAGACCACTATTTATTAATTGCAAAATCCTAACTCTAACTTGTATTTTTATTTTAGCTTAGTATGCAAGTTTTTATTACTTTGTTCCAGCTCATTTAGCTTTTTATCGTAAACAGCAGATGCCATAGTAGTTTTTTTAACATCTGAAAGGTTTTCACTTGCAGTGGTGCTAGATTTATCCAGAGAGGTAAAAGTAGTTTTAAGCTCATTAACGCTGCTGGTAACAACATTCAAATTTAATTTCAGATCATCAAAGTTTGCTACAAGTTTGTCTTGAAGAGATTAATTCACATCATCAAGCTTAGTTGTGAGTTTACTGTAGAATGTAGCACACACATTACTAGTTACATCCTTGATAAGAGATTTCGATCCACCACCAACGTCTTTGCCAAGGGATTTGACGTTATTTGCACAGTCACTGCATGCATAAAGCGTAACTCTGGATTTCATTCGTGTTACTTGAGCCTCTGAGGTTGAGAACTTGGAGCATGCCAAGCAATTCCAGACACCGCAGAAGTCACAAACTCTCTTATATTCCACCTCTTTATCCGTCAAATCACCACGACGTTTTGAGCACGACGACATTATGCTGAATCGACTAGGTGAAACGGGCTATACAAAAATTCAAGCCTTCCTCATTCCAAGTCTCTGTTGAGTGTTCTTTATATTTAAGTGTGTATGTATATTTATATTATATTAGTGTTTTTGATGTGTGTTTTTTTTATAATTCCCTGTTTTTATTTTTTATTGTTATCTACTTTTACTTATATTTTTTTTACTGCTTGTTGGTTTATATATTTCTACCTTTGACTTTGTAACAAGATTTTATCTTAAACAATAAAGCAATTTTTGACTTTGACTTTGATATTGGTTGAAAATTAAAAAAGTTATAAGAATGCGGTTTTCGATGTTTAAAGGCTTTATGTCTGGAGTTGGCCGATGTTGTGCTGGTTTGCAGGATTATCTTTCGCATTATATATAGGGTGTTATATAAAATCGCGCAAATTTAAAAAAAAATTGTGTCGAGTTTTTGATTTGGCTTAATTTTATGCATGTCATTCATGATAATTTTTCGACCCATATCTAAAACCGCTCAATTTATAATGGTTTAAAAAATTTAAAATGTGTAAAGCAAATGGTCAGCAACTTCTAAAGCTCCCATATGCCAAATTTCAATCTAATCATAAAATTTTAACCCCCCTCCTCGCTGACGTGGCGATTTTGTATTTTTAGTTTTAAAATTATAGTTCTATCAATGCATATAAAATTTTGCTCACATAGGTAATTAAGTAAAATTTAATAGAAAAGCCTATACAGGGTTATTCACGCAACCCGTTCATTAAAAGTTTTTGATGATGCCATTTAGATAAAAATTTCAAATTTTGGGATTATAGTTATTAAGTCCAAGAAATTAATTTCTTTATTATTTTCTAATTCGACTGAAAAATCTGTGTTACGTGTAAATTATCTGTATAATCTAAAAATGGTTTTTAACTGTCTGTCAGTATTAGTTACCATTGCCAATTTTAGTTTCTGTATAGTTCATAAATATCTCGGCAAAAATTAGACTTAAATATTTCCCATTATTAAGCCTTCCTTACTTATATACATATTTTTGTTAAATTCAAAATTATTTTGCTCTAAACAGGTCGACAAGGCCTCGAAGATATCCTGTTTATAAACTGGATTAAACCTTATTCTTGGTAAGCAGTTCTTCAGCTAATAGTAATATCAGTCTTGCGTTACTTGGAATAGTCAGATTATTGATTTTACTTATTAATTGAAAGGGGTACTTCTTTTTTGAAATATTTTCAACTTCCTGTCACTTCCGGTTTAACCGGAAGTTGGTATCAACTTGCTTATTTTAAATGGAACACCCTCTATTTTATGATATTTTTGGATTCTACGGAGAATTTTAATGCTATTTTATGTAGCATGTCCTATACCTAGGTTCAAGCGTTCTTAAGATACTTGACCTTGAACCAAAAATGAGCCTTCGAGGTCCCAAATTTTAAAATCTCATATTTTTGTAAGTTTTGAAGATATAATCTTCATATTTTGCAGACGATCGGTAAATAATCTTAGGTTTCTATTTTTTGTATTGAATTTGTCTATTTTTATACAGGGTGTCTTAAATTTAGCGGCAAACATTCACATTTTCAAAGCCGCTAAAGTCCGTTTTTTTAAATGGGACACCCTATAACTTTATGCACTATCAAATGTAAAATTTCATTTTCTATCGAACTGTATTAAGGTTCCCTATACCTATTTGTAACCGTTTTCGAAATAATTGGGTTTTATAAAAATATCGTATGTATTTGCTTAAATGTTTACATGTTCCAATGGTGAGCCATGGAAAAACAATTGAGATCCAATATCCAATATGACAAATGATTAGTATGCGTTATTTATCGAAAGCTGTCAGTGATAAACTAAATCTTCTAAATCGAAATGGAAGAATACTCAAACGCTGATATTCTCAATCTATTCATGGAGAATGTTATAAAATTTTGGAGAGAACGTGTCGTGTGTTTAATGAACGCCACCCTGATTTGCCGCCAATGAACAAGTCAAAATTCAAGAGGATTGAAACGAACTTTTTGCGTTTTGGCAAGGTTAAAGTTACAAAAAATGTTCCGAAACCAGTGACAAATGCCGAGGATAACGTAATAAACACATTAGCTTATTTCCACGCAACCCCGCAAAGTTCAGTACCGTCTGCAGAAAACGATTTGGGAATTTCTTCTCCATCTGTCCAAAGAATCTTGAGCGAACATCATATGCACCCTTTTTCCTTCCAAAACGTGCAAGCCTTGAGACCTGGTGATGACGTCCGACGAGCGTGCGAATTCATGTTTTTGAAAATTCAAGAGGACCCTCAATTCCTTTCAAAAATATTTTGGACCGATGAAGCAAAATTTTTCGAAGAATTGAAATGTGTCTTCAAATGAACGGACAGCATATAGAACATTTGTTATAATTCAATTTTACTATTTTATTTATTTATTGTTGATTGTTAGATTGCTATAATTTTTAAGTTCACTAAAACAAGTTTAGAACAGTCTCGAACTTAGTAGATATGGTTAAAAATAATGCAAACAATTTATTACATTTTTTATAACTTTAACTTTTCCGAAAACGAAAAAATTTCGTTTCAATCCTCTTCAATTTTCTCTTGTTCGTTGGCGATAAATGAGGATGTTTTTCATTAAAAACATGGCACGTTCTCTCCAATATTTTGTAACATTCTCCGCGAAAATAAAATAAATTGAGAATATCAGCTTTTGAGTGTTATTTTATTTTAATTTAAAAGTTTCAAATCAGCTGTCATGTTGAATAGAAAAGCACAACAGTTGTTTTTCCATGGGTTACTACGGGAAGGTGTAAGCATTTAGCAAATACATATGATAGTTTAATAAAAACCTGATTATTTCGAAAATGGTTACGAATAGGTATAGGGAACCTTAATACGGTTCGATAGAAAATTAAATTCTAAATTTGATAGTGCATAAAGTTATAGGGTGTCCCATTTAAAAAAACGGACTTTAGCGGCTTTGAAAATGTGAATGTTTGCCGCTGAATATAGGACAACGTGTATAAAAATAGACAAATTCAATAAAAAAATAGAAACCTAAGATTATTTACCGATCGTCTGCAAAATATGAAGATTATATCTTCAAAACTTACAAAAATATGAGATTTTGAAATTTGGTACCCGAAGGCTCATTTTTGGTTCAATGTCAAGTATCTTAAGAACGCTTGAATCTAGGTATAGGACATGCTACATAAAATAGCATTAAAATTCTCCGTAGAATCTAAAAATATCATAAAATACAGGGTGTTCCATTTAAAATAAGCAAGTTGATACCAACTTCCGGTTAAACCGGAAGTGACAGGAAGCTGAAAATTTGAAATTTTTATCTAAATGGCATCATCAAAAACTTTTAATGAACGGGTTGCGTGAATAACCCTGTATAAGAAACGTTTCTATAGCAACTTGAAGGCTTTTGTCAAAAAGTAAAAACCCGTTTGGGTAAATATGACTATAGTTTATTAAAATTGTATCAGCGTCATTTTTTGCTATGTTACTGATTCAAAAATTGTGTAACACCCTGTATAATACAGCTGTAGTTTTTTGATTAACGCAATCTTAACTAAGACAAAATTATGTAAAAATTATTAATTTTAAATAATGAGAGAATAGTTAAAAATAATTTTTTTCTGGAAGTTCAGAAATTATTAAATTTACCCTATATATTAAAAACAAATGAATGAACCAAACTGGTTTTAGATAATGGTTTGTAGAATATCATAATATGCCCAAAATTAAACAAAACTAAAAATTGCAGAAACTCAGGACATACGAACTTTTATAAAATTTGCACGATTTTATATAACACCCTGTACAGGGTGATTCATGAGGAAATGTCAATACTTCAGGTACATATTCAGGACCAAAAAATTAACATAAAAGTCTGGCGATCTAGGTGGCCAATTAAACGGACCTCCCCGACCAATCCATCGGTTTGGAAAGTTTTCTATCTTACAAGTAAACTGTAATGTGCAGGGGCTCCATCATGCTGCAAATACATGTTTTGTCTTACATTAAGGGGAACATCTTCTAATAGATTTCGCAAGTGATTTTCAAGAAAGTTTAAATATGTTTCTCCTGTAAGACTACTGTCGATTATAAATGGACGAATTAAATGACCATTTAACATTCCACACCACACATTAATGCTAAATTTATGTTGGAAATTATGTTCTACTGTGCGTGAGGATTTTTATAGGACCACCGGTGTTCATTTTGAAGATTATTTATACCATCACGCGTGAGCTGTGCTTCATCAGTGAACAAAACATACCTATACAACCTTCGATCTTCATTAATCCAGTTACAGAATTGCATTTTCAACTCAAAATCACCTTCCTGCAAATGTTGAACCCGTTGTAAATGAGATGGGTTTAAACAATTAATGTGAAGATTTCTCCAAGCAGACGATTGTGTAATTTGATAAGTATCTGCAATCCGCCTAGTGCTTATGCTTGGATCATTTTCGACGGCATTGAGTATAGCCTCTTCTACTTCAACGTTGGGTCCTGATTCCCTTTCAGATACAATTTTCGCACTTGGAAACATCCCAGATTCTCCAGCAGTAGTGAAAACTTGTTGAAAAACTCTTCTAACTGGCACCCTTCTATCTGGAAAACGACGCTGGTACTCCGCGACTGCTTGAATTGCGACCCCATTGCAGAAGCCATAGACAAATATCATATCTGCATATTCACGATGCGAGAATATCACAGGCATAATGACGTATTTAGATCTAAAGTTTCTTAAATGATTATTGTCAGATAATAAAAGTTATGAACAGAAATTGGCAGACAAAATTTGATGTTATTATTAACTGACATTACTATTGCTAAGTAACAGGAAAAACGATGAGAACACCAATCAGCAGTTGTTCTGTCAGGCAAGGCACACTTTTATTTTTTTACAATACATGCATACTTTATGTGAATTTGATAAAAAAAATCACATGCGCCGAAACTGTTTTAAATCCAAATATCTCGAAAACGGTTGCTCGTATCCACTTTTAACAGGTATAACTTTTTAGACTTAGAAATGGCAAGGGAATAATTTGTTTTGCTCAAAAATGTAATACAAGACTGTACCAAAAAGTTGTGATTGTTCGAAGAAGTAGAAAGACATGTAAGTGGCGCCCCCTACAAGTAAGAGCAATACTAATATTAGATTCGAATTTGTCATACCAAAAAACCCTCGTATATCAATTTTCACTCCATTATTTACATTATCATAGATTTTATTTAAAAAATAGGAAAATTTAATAAAAACTTTAAACACCCTGTATCTCGAGAACTAAGGCCTTGCGGACACTTATTTATATAGACTTTTATGTTTATTTTTTGGTCCTGAATATGTACTTGAAGTATTGACATTTCCTCATGAATAACTCTGTATATTACGCGGGGGACCATTTTAATGAACCTAGGCAGCGTCGACCAATTCTAGATAGCTAGAGCCTTTAAACATCGAAAACCGCATCCCTGTAACTTTTTTAGCTTTTGAAAAATTCCCCTTTAAATGTGGGTAAAAATTTTGAGATGTGCAAACTTATCAGTTGATTGTTGGAATGTTTATTTTAACAGATAAATGAAATTACCACATCAATGGGTTTATCAACCTTCATGTTGTTTTTTTGTTTCCAGGATGTATGGGCTTTTTTAAACGACCTTCTACTTTGGCTACATGGCTCTTTTCAGTGGAGTCCTGGGCATAATATGTGGAACGGTGGGGTACATGGGAACGAGTATATTCGTCAGGAAAATCTACTCGACTGTGAAAATAGACTGAGACAGTGTCAATTTAAACGAGGAGAGATTAATTTGATTGATTCTATCGGGAAAACTTTGCATATTACAACTTAATGAAGCCGAGGACATGATCCACTCGGGGAAGCGACCTCGAGTGAATTGTTATTTTTTTCTAAGTTTAAATATGTATGAGTTTCCATTAACGTGTTGAGTTCAGTGTATATATTTGTTAATATGTGATTACAGGATTGAGTGAGAGTGAGAATTGCAATATAGTTTCCTTATCTGACTTTATTCTTTTTGTAATAATAAAAAGTGTAGAAAATCTTTTTGTATGGTAATTATTAGCTTTTTACTCATTTTGTTTAGGTTTTTCCCAAGATATTTGATAAGTTCCTTGATACATTTTAGTTAATATGATAATTTGTTGGTGGCCAGTAAATGATAGTCCGTTTATAGACTCTTGGTGCAACAATGTGTTTTACAATGAGAATTCATAAAATATTATAACATTTTCTGGTCTTTTTTTTTCAGATCGGCTTTCAAAGTCACTAAACTCTGAAAGCTTATGAATCTCAATGGTTTTGGTGGTCTAATAAAGACGTAAAGGGAGATGCCTAGTCAAGGTGTAATTTGACTTGACTAATGACAATATTTTGTATTAAGGACTATTACACTTAAAACTCAAACTCAAATATACTTTATTGGTAAAAGAACGTACAGAGTGTAACAAAAATATGGAACACATGAAATTTCAGTTATCGCTCACCTGATTTTAATGAAATTTTGTATACTTAGGCATGAAATTATGTTGATTCAGTGGTGGCATTTACAATATTGCCAAGTTGACAGTTTTTCTGTAATTGATGAGAATTTTATTTTTTAAATGGATTTTTTTTTACTCTAATTTTTATTGCATTATCGAATTCGGTTTAGAAATCTCCATGCTTTTCATTGGAAGCAAGTTTACTAGTATAATAAATAAAGAAACTATATTTGTTTAGCAATTTCCACCAATTTATTTCCATTTGACAGCTGTTTCAACACACTGTGTCGTTTTCAAATACCAACTTAAGATTGGAAGCAATTTTTTCGAAGGTTATGAGAAAATCATGGTTTAATATTGGTATTTGAATATATCGCCTAATAAAATACCTACACACGAAACCCTACTTGATACGTATTGCCTAACAATGTCAGTTTACACAGCTGGATCATTTAACCTTTGATTTAAGCCATGTCAAACTCAAAGTCACTGGTGGGCCAAAAGCATGAAGACCATCGACTAGGTGGGCCGCAAAACCCTATAAATAGCCTTTAAATCAATAAATAAATATATAGCCTTTATTTCCAACAGGTAAAAACCCACTTACAGGAAATTCAATAACAAAATGAAGTGAAAACACAAGAAAAAAAATACAAAACAACTGTTTTTTGAGATACAACAATACTTAAATCTAAATCTTGTTAATAAAGTATAAAGTACCTAAGTTAGTTGATCTAACATTTAATAAAAAATAGAAAATTAAGTAAGTAAATTACATGTATTTACAAAAGCAACTTAATAAGTGTTTGGATCACTCCAGATTTAAAAAGGAATCGATGATGCTACTCAATGAGTCAAAGTGCAAATCGCTCGCATGAGACACCAAGTTGAGGACTGAACACTTAAAGTATACCGGACTCTGTCTAAAAATATTTGATCTGGCTGTGCTGAGATAGAACACCGTATGTCGTGTTTCGAGGCGGGGAACGCGAAAATACAACTCCCAAGAAGAAATGGACAGTCAACTTTATTATGAGTGAGGCCATATATTAGTTTTAAGCTTTGAATTTTTCTTCTTGTTGCTAAGGATGATAAATTAAATCTCTGCAAAAGCTGACCGTGATCACAACCTCTTGGAGGGTAAGCACCATCTGCCCTAAAAGCTAAATACTTTAAAAAACGTCGCTGCAAGGCTTCTAAAGCCTGAACATGGCAATTATAAATAGGATTCCAAACCACTGCGGCATACTCCAGCTTTGATCTTATGAAAGAGCAATATAACAATATTGTTTGTGTCTCAGTAAAATTTTTACAGTTCCGCATAAGAAATCCTAGTGTTTTGAAGGAAGTTGTAATTAGATAATCAATATGGGGAATGAAGGTAAGTCTAGGGTCAAATTCAATGCCAAGATCTCGAATACTACTATCCGGTCTGCCAAGCACCATATCATCTAGAGCATAATTATACATCAATGGGTTATTTCTGCGACCGAAGGTCATTACATAACATTTTGATAAATTTAATACAAGTTTATTGCTAAGACACCATTCATATACCAATGATAGATTTTTTTGTAGGTGATCACAATCTGATAAGAGCCTGAATTTTAGTAAACAGCTTTAAGTCGTCTGCATATGCCATTGTATGACATCCAGTTATATCAAGATCATTAATAAAAATGAGAAAAAGCAGGGGCCCCAAATTGGACCCCTTTGGTACACCGGAAGAGACATTATATGATGGTGATCTGAAGTGCTCATATTCGACAAACTGGGAAGGTCCTAATAGATATGATTTGAACATTATTAAGAGTTGTTGTGACATGCCAAAGTTCTCCAGTTTGAGGATCAAGATGTAGGGATCGATTTGATCAAAAGCTTTCTGAAAGTCTGTGTAAACAAAGTCTAATTGTCCCCTGGAATCCAGTAACTCGCAAGCAGTCTGGGACAAGGATGCCAGGTTGGTCGTGCAAGAACGTGAATCTAGAAAGCCATGTTGATGGGGACAGAGAAGCTTTCGAACCCCTGAATATAACTGATCATACAGAATAATTTCAAATAGTTTAGAAAAATTACAGAGTATCGAGATGGGTCTAAAATTTTGTATCAATGTTTTATCACCCTTCTTAAAAATAGGTACGACTTTTGCTGTTTTCCAAGTATCCGGAAAAATGCCCTTATCAAGTATTAAGTTAAAAACGTTTAGAAGTGGGACAGAAAGGACTCCCGCGCAATCTTTTACTATGAAACTGGGTATTTCGTCAACACCGGCTGTTGGTTTGTCTTTGAGTTTTTTGCTAGCTAGTATTATGTCTTGAGAGGATATTATGTGAATGCCTATTATGTATATCGGAGTTTCACACAGGGGACTTAACATAGTTATTGAGGATCTGTGTATTCGTTGTCACCCTCCTTTAGGGTACCAAGGATGCCGCTATGCTCCGTTTTACTTCGAACAAAAGACCAAAAGGTGGAAGGATCAGAAATCATGTTCATCTCAGCGTTTCTTATATAATTTTTATATGCATCGTCACTCTGAGCATGAATAAGACGTCTAAGCGAGCAGAGTCTTAAGTTATCTTAAAGAAAACAAACTACTGAAAATCTTGAGAAAAAGTACTAAGGTAGTGGGGGTATATATGGCCCACCTAAGCAAAATCATGATTTTTTTCAAAACTTTATTTAACAAAATATAAACTTAACTTACATATGTTGAGCATGTACAGGGTGTTCCAGCGAGGACTGAACAGGGACCTATTTTCGACCTTCCTTGTATTTTGGAAAAATTCAAAATAGCCAATCGATGTTTTTTTCTTGTAGAATCCAAAAATGTCATCGAAAAAATATTTGAACCAGAAACAAAAGAGTTACGCTATGCATCAGGTGTTTTTTAAATGGAATGTATCGTTTTTTATACGATTTTTGAAAAGAGTGATTTTTTTTATGTCCGTTCTGATTAAAAGATTTGATTTTGCGATAGCTGTTTATATTACATTTTAATGTTTTACAAACTAAAATTTTAGCTTCACCTGTTTAAAATATACGATAGGTTGGTATAGGTGATCAAGGTAAAATGACGTTTGAATGCTTTGTCAATAAAAATTGACATTATTTTAATTATTGTCGAAGTCTTCACCTAAAAAATATATATTTGACTCTGATCGAAATGAAATACTCTTTGGACGAGAGACTACAGATTGTTATGCTATTTTACAAGTGCCAAGAAAATGCAAGAGCAAGAAGAAGATTTATTGCAAATTTTCATAGAAATATATCCATCAATACAATTCTAAGGATAAAAAACCTATTTGAGGAAAATAAAACTTTACATGATAGAAAAAGAAATTCAAAAAAAAATAATTATTAAATAATAAAATAAAACTACTAATAACATAAGTTTTCAATGTGACCGCCGTTTTTCTCGAAACACCATCGATAACCCCTTTGTAGCCTTTCTAAACTTGCTGTTACAATATGATTTTCCTGGTTAAGGCAGTTTATTTCATCGACAATTTTTCCCATGATCTCTTGAATATTTTCGTTTCGTTGTCTGTATACGACGTTCTTCAAATGGCCACAAAGAAATGTATCCAAAACTGAGAGGTCGGGGCTATTGGGCGGCCAAGCATATGTTCCATTTCGCCCTATCCATTCGTTATGGCGCCGATTTAAAAATTGAACCACATCATGCACGGCATGAAGAGGCGCCCCATCATGTTGCCAAATTAAATTCTGATATTCTGCCAATGGTAAGTCTTCCAAAAAATTTTCAATTTCGTTTTCTGAAAACTCATAATATCTGTGCCCATTTAAAGTCCCGTTAAAAAATATTGGTCCCAAAATTTTATTGTTTTTTATCCCACACCAAACATGAATAGAATTCCTCCCTTGAAATTTAATAGTCTGGAACTTTTTTGGATTTTCAACGGCCCAGTGGTGACTATTATGTCTGTTGAATACTCCCGATGTTGTGAAAGTAGCTTCGTCGGTCCACACAATATTTTTGAATAAATCAGGGTCTTCGTTTTCTTGCCGAATTACCATTTGAGAAACAAATTGGAAGCGAAGTTCTTTTTGTGCCGGTGTTAGGTGCTGAAGTGGAAGGATACGAAAAGGCCTAAATTTATGAATTTTCAGAGTCCTGTGAACAGTCCCTCGGGTAACTCTTCTGCGCCTTACACCGCCACCGTACTGAACTTCCCGAACTGCATCCGAAATAGATTTAGTTGGATTAACTTGAAAATAATTTATAATGGCCTGGTCTCGATTTCTTCTTCTTTTTATTTTCCTCAAATAGGTTTTTTATCCTTAGAATTGTATTGATGGATATATTTCTATGAAAATTTGCAATAAATCTTCTTCTTGCTTCTCTTGCATTTTCTTGGCACTTGTAAAATAGCATAACAATCTGTAGTCTCTCGTCCAAAGAGTATTTCATTTCGATCAGAGTCAAATATATATTTTTTAGGTGAAGGCTTCGACAATAATTAAAATAATGTCAATTTTTATTGACAAAGCATTCAAACGTCATTTTACCTTGATCACCTATACCAACCTATCGTATATTTTAAACAGGTGAAGCTAAAATTTTAGTTTGTAAAACATTAAAATGTAATATAAACAGATATCGCAAAATCAAATCTTTTAATCAGAACGGACATAAAAAAAATCACTCTTTCCAAAAATCGTATAAAAAACGATACATTCCATTTAAAAAACACCTGATGCATAGCGTAACTCTTTTGTTTCTGGTTCAAATATTTTTTCGATGATATGTTTGGATTCTACAAGAAAAAATACATCGATTGGCTATTTTGAATTTTTCCAAAATACAAGCAAAGGTCGAAAATGGTTTTTTCCTCGCTGGAACACCCTGTACTTTGTACTTCCAAGTAACATATTTGGTTTAAGTGTTTTGTGAATCAAACTATTTTTTTTTGTCAAACATAAAAATCCTTTCATCTGGCCATATTATCCGACTCTGCTGGTTAATATGGCCCATACTAAATCATCTTAAAACTAAGTGAATATATCATTCAAAACAAACTAAAATAAAATAACAACTCTTACTTAGTTGGTAGATATTTAAAACTAAAGGAAAATATAAGAAAAACAAAGTGTGGCCATATTAGACTAATTACTAAATTGCCAAAAAAAAAAACAATAAACAAAAACAAGTCTTTAGGAACAGTTTGGGCACTCAAAATCATCCTCATCATCTGCTGTTAGTCCGACACACTCTTCGTGGTAGTATGTCAGACACGTTGAGCACAACCGCAGGTCCATCTGTTGGTCGGTATCACAAATCGAACAATACCAGGACTCTACTGGCTTTGAAGGCAATGGTTTTGATTGTCGTGATGTGGAAGGCTGGCAATTGGATTCATTAAAAAGTTGTAGGGTTACCTTTTGAGCTTTATAGTTAAGAGCCTTACGGCGGTTAACTCTTTTAGTGACTCGTTTGGTACCGTCAGGTGTAGGTAAAAGTTCCTTAAACGAATCATCTAGATTTAATGGTTTTGATGGACTTTTCTGAGCCTCAGGGTTGTTTGGTTGTCGCTTATTAGTCTCAAGGATGTTTGAGAGAGTATTTTCTTCTTTCTTCCTTCTTCGCATTAGGCTGGCCAGTGGAATTTCATCCTCCGAAGTGTATTCGGAATTTTGAAGTTCGTTTAAGGTTACAGGGACATTTTGAGGTCGCTCTGATAGTTGTGCCGGAGCAAAAGCACAATCTGGTATCGCCGATGGGTTAAAAGGGTAAATACCAGTAGCTCTAAACCCATTTACGATATTTTCGGGAGTCATGCATTTGGGATAAACTTGAGATAAAATAATATTAAAACGTGCTTTCGTTAACGATCTATCAGGGTTCACATCCCAATATCTCAGCAACTCTGTATCCCAATGAGATTCGAATGATTTATAAACTGATTTGTCTAGGGGCTGTAATTCGTGGGTTGTGTTAGAGGGAAGGCAGAATAAGGTAATATTTAAATCATCAGCAGCTTCTACAATACTTAAATCTAAGTGGCTTGAGGCACCATCAAATATTAACAAAACAGGGCCGGCTACTTTATGTTTTGAGAAATGATGTAGAAATTCAATAAAAAGGTCAGTTACCATACTGCCCTTTGGAGCCATTTTTACCAAGGTACCAGGAAGCACATTGTCACAATATTGCGTTTGCACATCCAACCACTGTGACATTTTCAGCATGTTCTGGTGCTATGAGGTGAACCCTTTTACTTCCTTTAAGTGCAAGCACAGTTTGTTGGTGATGGATTGTGAGGCGACACCCTTTCTCATCCATATTATAAATGCTGTGCGGTTTGTTTTTCAAATTTAGTTCATCCAAAACTTGGCCAAGTTTTTGAAAGTAGGCTTGTTCATCTTTTGAGCTCTGGTCGGATTCATTGATTGAGCCTTTCTCCTGGAAATTTCGGGATGTCTCCTCATAAAAAGAAGCAACCAATCTTTGCCCGCCATTTCATTATTTTTGCTAAAGTTATTAGCAATGTTAAAACGACTGCAGTATCTATAAGCTTGGTGACGAACTAAATTGGAAGTTAGAGGTAAACCTATTTCGCTGTATCTAATAATTCTTTGTACGAAGTCTCTTTCTTGTTCTGGGGACAAAATGCTTGGCCTTCCTAAGCGTTTTACTGAAGCACCACCTTCTCCTATGTATCTTCTGAGAGTTCGTCGTGGAATTCCAAATCTTGTTGATACTTCTCTTTGTGACTGATTGTTATTAATAACTGCTCGCAGCGCACTCTCCAAATTTTCTTGTGTCCACTGTTTTCTAATGTTTCTATTTTTATCCTTTATTTTCACCATGTTGACCGTATCTGTAACAAAAAATGACCTTACTAAAACTTTCAAAAAGTCTTTCCTGGTAATATGGCCCAGCAACGGATAATATGGCCCATGCGGGCCATATTAACCAAATGCACTCAATTTACTTATCGGCAGGTAACAAAAAAAAATATGTGAAAAACATGCAATATTTTTATGAGAATATATTAACAACATCAGTACTTACAGTTTGTGCTATATCCACTATCACTAAGTCGTTTTAATTCTCAAAATATTTGTCTTTCACAGCAACACTTGACTGCAGAGTACATAATGCCGATGCGAAATTTTAACCTTGATCTAGGTTTCTTCGGCATTCCGATCCGTTTAGGAAGGGATCGGCGTTGCCAGATTTTAAAAAAATTGTTCGCTTGTAATTTTTTTTGCCACTGGGCCATATAATCCGGCGGGCCATATATATATATTATAGGACAAGTCTGTTTATTAAATTTCCAATAAAAAGGGCATTACAAAAAAAAAACTACAATATTAAATTCTTTTGCCAGATATTTGACATCTTTTGTCTTTAATTAAGTTGTACATTTGTGGCGCGAATTTATCGGCGGAAATAATAAAACTCGTCCAAGTGTGCGTCCGTCAATCGCGATCTTGCGGGAGATTTGTTTCCTTTCATCAAAGAAAATTTTAGAAATAAGACACAAAGTCTCGGTCTCAGTCAAAATATTTGCCTTTTCAGGCATCATCAGACCTACAATTAATATAACAATCAAAAACTATCACTATAAATATACAAAATTCAAACAGACCTTCGACATTAACTATTTTGTATATTTATAGTGATAGTTTTTGATTGTTATATTAATTGTAGGCCTGATGATGCCTGAAAAGGCGAAACACGTGTAACCGCATTATACTCTTTTTGACTGAGACCGAGACTTTGTGTCTTATTTCTAGTTTAGTCATTTGAAAGTTAGTCTCTTAGAGAATATGGACGCTTTCTTACAGAAAGAAAATAGTTGTTCACACTTATAGGTACTTCCAAACATTGACAGGATTTTACAGGCAAATTTTCTCATTTCTTGGTATTGAACAGGCAAGTACTTATAAAATTCGAATGTACCAACACTATCAAATTTTTGTTTTAAATGGGTCTGACACTGAATCTCAATTACTTCCATTTGCAAGTGTGGGGGAACTTTATCAGTATCGATAGTGAAAAGACCAGTAAATAGAGAAAAATTGTTTTCTTAAGTCTTAAAATCCTGAAAACGCTTCTCAAATTCTGCCAGAAGGCTTCTCATTTTCTCTAAATATATTTTGTATGATAATGGGACACTTGTGCTTTCCTGATATGCCTTACAAGTTAGAAAATGTGACAGATTATCCTCTGCTAACTGTTTTTCCCACAACATCATCTTACACTTGAAAGCTTTCACATGATAATGCATATCCTATTTAAGTCCGACAAGTGTTTTGTGATATCTATCATAAATGAAAGATCTTGTAAAAAAGGTACATCGCATAATAAGGTGACATCTCCTTTTGTTTCCATGAAAACGCGTATTTCGTCTTTGAGTTTCCAAAACCGGTCGAGTACCATAGAACACGAAAGCCATCGCACCTCTGCATAATATGGTAAACCAATGTACTCACTCTCTAAATCACGTAAAAAGGTAGAAAACTGTCGCTGATTAACGTCTCGTGACCTTATGAAGTTTATAATTTTTTTCACTGACTTTAAAACACTTTCCAACTTGATCACTTTTGAGCATAAAACTTCTTGGTGGATTATACAATGAATATGATGAAAATCTAGTTTGTCACTGCCCGTTTCTTTGATCTTTGTAATATTTTAACGAAGCCATTTTTTACTCCAGTCATTGAAGGAGCTGCGTCTATTGCAACGGAATACAGTTTTGACAAATCTAAATTGTACTTTTGCAGAAGTTCATAAACAGCATTGAAAATATCCTTCCCAGTTGATATCTGTATCATGCAATGGTACTAATTCCAGTAATTCTTCGTACACGTTGATATCTGTATCAACCTCACGAAGAAAAACAGCGAGTTGCGCCACACCACACACATCCGTACTTTCGTCACAGGCAATAGAAAATGCAATGAAATAGTCTGATTTTGTTTTTATCTGATCACTTATATTGGCAACTCAGTAACTCTCTTTCAGCGACAGTATTCCGGGACAAGGATATATTTGAAATGCCTTCACGCTCCCGGGACTTACAATTTCAGCGACCTTTACAAGGTACTCTTTTATAAATTCACCTTCAACAAATAGTTTTGAGTGTATCGCGATCAACTCCGACAGTACGTAGCTCGCTTAAAGGACAGATTCATTTTCTTGCTTTGGACGTGTAAACATGAGCTGCTGATCTTTCAACCGTGATTTTAACTTAGTTAACTTTTCGTTTCTGACCATGCCTGTATACTTGTCAAATATAGTTTTATGAATATCATAGTGACGTTTTATATTATATAATTTTGGAACACCGACTGTACTATTACAAATCAAACAAACTTATTTGGGCCGCAGAAAAATGCTTACTGGGCCGCATGTTTGACATGGCTTGTTTATGGGAACGAAATACAAACACAACAGCAAGATTTTTGTAACATTTTTAAGACAAATATCGTAATAGAAATGCATTAGCTACCGTAAACAAAGTTCTGAAAAAATTTTGTGAAACTGTAACGTAAAAGATCCCACACTCTGGCAGATCAAAAAGAGCAACAGATGGTGATAGGCGATGTCTATTTGGACATTTAGTACAAGAATACACAATACGGTACAATACAGTGAATTGAAACGATGTCAAAGTCAAATGTGCTTAATTGTTTAAATACAAAGTATTTGTTAACAAAGCTATAAATACTTACTAATATAATGACAGTCTACTTTTGAGATATAATGAAACAGATTTTTTAAACCTTACATATGAATCAGAATCTTTAATGTTGAGAGGCAAATGTTTAAATATTTTAATACTTTCATATATTAGAGAGTTCTTGGTAAGAGTAGTTCTTGGTAGAGGCAGTGGAAGAAGGTTAATCTGTCTCATATTGTATGCACTTACAGCATTGTTACTATTACTTTTTAAATATGAGACAGGCAGTCTTCAAAATAAATAAGCAAGGCAAGGTTAATATACCTTGACTCACAAATAAGAGTTTGCAGTGTTCTCTATCATTAGCTTTACATATGTAGAGATATTGGCTACAAAACCCCCAGAAAGCAATCCCATATCTCAAATGGTTCTCGATCAGGGAAAAATAAACAGATTTCGCCCAGCTCACAGGGAATAATTCTGACTGCTTAACAGCGTCGAGCGGGTTTTTGTTGTAAGGAACATATATCCTAACACTGGAACCTGTGGTAGAAGATAGATCAAAATACAAGAGTTCTAACCACACTACACCACAACTTGTTACGTTCTGGACGCGCGTTTCGCTAACCAAGTTAGCATCATCAGCAGATGATATAAACTAAAGTAACTTATCCTAACTGAGACTATTTATAGGTAAATGTGGTCACACTTGGTTGCACCCGAATGCACCGTTGTCAAGTAAACAATAGAGGGGACTATAGGGAATAGGCCCTCTGTCTTTATTTAGTGTTTTCTTACCACATTTAACTATTTCTATACTCTCAAATGCATCCAATAATCTATTATTAGATACATTTTTAATTAACTTAAGATTATTTATTCCTATTTGGTGATTGTTTTCCAAAGAATGTTGGGCAACTTTTCTGTTCTTCCGTATCTTAAATGTGCCATGTGTTCTTTAAAACGAATGTTTATGGAGCGTTTAGTTTGTCTAACATATTTTAGATCGCAGTCATTACAGCTAATTTCATAGATGCCACTCCTCTCCTTCAAGTCGTCTTTGTTTTTAGGGTTTTCAAGGAGATTTTTCAAACTGTTCTCCGTTTTGTAGGCTACTCTAAAATCTACGTTTTTAAATACTTTTTCTAGACCTCTCGTATATTTGGGATCATATGGGATTACTATGAAATTATTGTGAGCCCCAGGTGCTTGAAGAGTAGTGGCATCTTTTAACATTTTCTTATGCTTATATCTGTTTACTAATTTATGTACAAAATTATCATTATATCCATTACTTTTAGCTATATTTTTAATCCGATTCGTTTCATTGTTAAAACGTTCTTTACTTAATGGAAAATTGACTAACCTGTGAATTTTTTCAGTTCAGCAATAAATATTTTAAACACCTTGAGGGAACTGCGATGGGCAATTGCTTATCTCCGTTCCTTGCAAATTTGTGGTATGATTATGAGAATTATGGGTAGATTAGAAACACAATTCAAAAAAGAACTCAACATTAAACATCCTTCAATTAATTTTACGTACGAAAAGAAGAACAATGGGCAATTACCTTTTCTGGACACGTTAATTATTCGAAATAACGATAAATTAGAATTTGATATATATAGGAAATTTACTAATACCGATAGGTATATAACATCCGACTCATTTCATTGCGGTCAACACAAAATGACAGCATTTCATTTCTTAACTCGCAGGTAAGTCAATTTTCCAATGAAATGAATCGGATTAAAAATATAGCTAATAGTAATAGATATAATGATAATTTTGTACATAAATTAGTAAACAGATATAAGCATAAGAAAATGCTAAAAGATGCCACTACTCTTCAAGCACCTGAGGCTCCCAATAAGTTCATAGTAATCCCATATGATCCCAGCTATACGAGAGGTCTAGAAAAAGTATTTAAAAACGTAGGTTTTAGAGTAGCCTACAAAACGGAGAACAGTTTGAAAAATCTCCTTGGAAACCCAAAAGACAAAGTCGACTTGAAGGAGAGGAGTGGCATCTATGAAATTAGCTGTAATGACTGCGATCTAAAATATGTTGGGCAAACTAAACGATCTATAAACATTCGTTTTAAAGAACACATGGCACATTTAAGATACGGAATATGCTTTGGAAAACAATCACCAAATAGAAATAAATAATCTTAAGTTGATTAAAAATGTATCTAATAATAGATTATTAGATGCAATTGAGAATATAGAAATAGTTAAATGTGGTAAGAAAGCACTAAATAAAGACAGAGGGCCTATTCCCTATAGTCCCTTCTGTTGTTTACTTGACAACGGTGCATTCGGGTGCAACCAAGTGTGACCACATTTACCTATAAATAGTCTCGGTTAGTATAAGTTACTTTAGTTTATATCGTCTGCTGATGATGCTTACTTGGTTAGCGAAACGCGCGTCCAGAACGTAACAAGTTGTGGTGTAGTGTGGTTAGAACTCTTGTATTTTGAGGAACATATATGTTTATGAAATTTTAATTTATCATCAATTGTAAGAAACCTACTGAACCATTTACTTTCAATGTTCCCAACTGCCAGATTAACGTCATCACAACTAAATTTAAACCTCTGAAAACTTGTTTTGCTGACATTAAAACACAAGAGATTTGAATCACACCATCTTTTAATTTGATGCAAATCTTTCGTAACAGTTTTCATCAGTTGATCAGCTCTTCTGTCAGACCATAAAATAGTTGTATCGTCCTCAAACACCGTGAAGCTTCCTTGAATTTGGAGGGTAGCAAGGTCATTGATGTATATTAGAAACAGGATCGGTCCAAGCCAAGCACAGACCCCTGAGGCACTCCATGTCTGAGCTAACAAATATCCGACGTTCCATGTTGAGATATGGAAATTACAGCAAATTGTTTTTTGTGGAAATCTTGGGTGGATCAAGTAAACATATGCGGTTCAGTCTCCAGGGAGATTCTTGTGACATCGGGTGTCCCGCAGGGTTCGCATATGGGTCCAGTTTTCTTTCTGCTCTTTATAAATGATATAATATCTTGTTTCGAATTTTCTGAGTGTCTTTTATAAGCAGACGACTTAAACTTCTTTTCACCAGTCTCCTCAGACTCCAGTCCTCTGCAGTCTAATAGGGAAATGCTCGTCAAATGGTGCAGAACTAATTATCTCTCTCTTAACATATCGAAATGAACTCTATCATACCAGTTAGCATCATCAGCAGATGATATAAACTAAAGTAACTTTTCCTAACCGAGAATATTTATAGGTAAATGTGGTCACATTTGGTTGCACATGACTGCACCGTTGTCAAGTAAACAATAGAGGGGACTATAGGGAATAGGCCCTCTGTCTTTATTTAGTGCTTTCTTACCACATTTAACTATTTCTATATTCTCAATTGCATCTAATAATCTATTATTAGATACATTTTTAATCAACTTAAGATTATTTATTTCTATTTGGTGATTGTTTTCCAAAGCATATTCCGTATCTTAAATGTGCCATGTGTTCTTTAAAACGAATGTTTATAGATCGTTTAGTTTGCCCAACATATTTTAGATCGCAGTCATTACAGCTAATTTCATAGATGCCACTCCTCTCCTTCAAGTCGACTTTGTCTTTTGGGTTTCCAAGGAGATTTTTCAAACTGTTCTCCGTTTTGTAGGCTACTCTAAAACCTACGTTTTTAAATACTTTTTCTAGACCTTTCGTATATCTGGGATCATATGGGATTACTATGAATTTATTGGATGCCTCAGGTATTTGAAGAGTAGTGGCATCTTTTAACATTTTCTTATGCTTATGTCTATTTACTAATTTACGTACAAAATTATCATTATATCCATTACTTTTAGCTATATTTTTAATCCGATTCATTTCATTGTTAAAACGTTCTTTACTTAAAGGAAAATTGACTAACCTGTGAGTTAAGAAATGAAATGCTGCCATTTTGTCTTGACGGCAATGAAATCAGTCGGATGTTATATACCTATCAGTATTAGTAAATTGCCTACAAATATCAAATTCTAAATTATCGTTATTTCTAATAACTAATGTGTCGAGAAAAGGTAATTGTCCATTGTGCTCCTTTTTGGTACGTAAAATTAATGGAAGGATTTATTGTTTCATGTTTTTAAGAAAGTGTCCAAATTTTCTGTCTTAGTATCAAAAATAGCAAATGTATCGTCTACGTATCTATACCACACCCTTGGGAAATATTTGAGTTCTTTTTTGAATTGGGTTTCTAATCTACCCATAAACAAATTTGCAAAGACCGGAGGTAAGTACTTGCCCATCGCTGTTCCCTCAAGTTGTTTATAATATTTATTGTTGAAATGAAAAAAATTTTGATTTATACATAATTTTGTGAGAAGCAAATATTCATCAATAATTTCTTTCTTCAAATTATTGATTTCAAGTAGTTCCTCTAAGTACTCTAAAGCTAGTGGTTGGGTACACTAGGAAACAATGAGCTTACATCAAAAGATATTAAACTTTCACCTTCTTTTAAGTGAACATTCTTCATTTTATTTAAGAATTCTAGCGAGTTAGTAACCTCAAAGTTATCGTACGAGATTTGATTTGCTGAATTCTTCTACTAACTATTTCGAAATATTGTACGTTGGTGATCCAACAGCTGAAACAATAGGTCTAATGGACTTCCCAGGTTTATGGATTTTGGGAAGGCAATACAATTTAGGTAACTGTGGGTTACTATGTGTTAGTTTAAATTTTAGTTCGTTGGACACAAGGTTTTTACACTGTTTTGAGGTAATTTGCACTTCTGTTGTCATTTTTGATAACAGGTTTTTCTCAATTAAATCGTAAGGACCAGTTTAAATCAAATTGTCTACTCTTTCAAAATAATCTGTTTTGTCTAGTATAACAACCTTATTTCCTTTGTCAGCTTTTAAATAAAAACATTATTTTTTCTTCAGTTCCTGGATAACTTCAGTATTTTTACGAAAAACAGATTTTAACTTGTTAACAACGTTTTTTGAGATTTGATTTCTGCAAGCCTCTCTAATGAATCCCTTAGTTGACTCTGGCACATATCGAATGGAACTTTCGATATTCGCTATAATCGTTGGTAAACTATTTTTTGCTGGAGGCTCTGCAAAATTCAAACCTTTATTCAGAAGGGCGATTTCTCTATTATCAAAGGACTGAGAAGAAAAAATTTGTTTTTGTGGTTTCAACTTTCTCAGTTGGTTTTTAAGTGAACACATTTTCTTCAAAAATTTGACATCGATAACTACGAACATTTTTCTTTGGAAATCTAACCATTGTTCAAACTCTAAATTACTAAGCTCATAAGGGAGTTTTTTAAATAATCCGTATGCTTCAATTTCAAGTATACTTCGTTTGCTATACAGATTTTTAATTTCTAAATCTAGCCACTTTTGTTTGGCAAAAGATTCAACTTTCCCAGTAACGGGTGATTGTTTAGGGATAATAATAATAATAATAATAATTAAACGTTAATTAACCCAAATAAGAATGTACAATGTAGCAGTAAAAAAATATCATGAATTTTAGAGGGTTAAATGGCTTGTTTTCAGCTTCCCATACGAACAAAATAAAAAATTAAAACTCAATTCATCAAAGTATTATAATTGCTGAGCAGGTAATTTGTTTTTCAAATGTCTCTTGAAAACTATAAACGCAAGTGAAAAATCAGTAATTTCGAATTTATTGACACATAAAGCAATATTGTACGAAAAAGAACGTTTAAATAACTCTTTATTATGTGTTGGTATTGTCAATATATGATATATAAACAACACGATCTAAAAGGTAAGGAGGAGATTTATATTTTAAAATTTTATAGTAAAAGCAAGTCAAGCAATGCAAAATGCGTTTATTGTTCATGTTTAGCCATTTTATGGTTTTAAGTTTATGTGATATATGTTGTCTTCGGCGAATTCCAAATATTAGTCTTAAGCAAGAATTTTGTAACTTTTGAATTCTTTTTACGTCTAAGGCATTTAAACAGGGTCCATAAATACTATCACAAAAGTTTAATGGTGACAAGACAAGAGATTCACAGAGCATTTTTTTTGTTTCGCAACTAAGATAATTTCTATGGGAATATAACATTTTTAAGGTAGAATATCTAATTTTTAATTTCGATGTAACATGTTCGGTGAATCTTAATTTGTTATCCAAAACAAGCCCTAAATTTTTCGCAGATTTTTTAAATATGATAGATTTATTTTCAAGTGTAAGATGAAGATTTTGTAGCAAGTTATTTCTAATTTTATCACTACAAAAAAGAATAGCAACATATTTCATAAGGTTTATTTTTAAAAGATGTCTTTTACTTTCATTCAGAATCTTCTCTAGATCGGAGTTTATGCGATTTTTTAACAATATCGACGTCAGAGGGCTTAAAAGGAAAATAAATCTGAGTATCGTCAGCGTACATGTGATGGTTACAGAAACTTAGACATCTTTCAAATTGTGAAGTGTATATACTATATAACTGTGGGCCTAGTATAATCCCTTGGGGAACGTCAGGATCTTGACTGAAATGAATTTAGGAAAAACTGAAAAAGACTTGCATGATTTTAGAAACCAAATATCTGCTGCTATTAATCTAATCTTAGTACAATACTTACAATAAAGGTTTTGTTCCATTGACCGTGAAGCCATGTTAACTCCTAACACTGGAACCTGTGCCACGCCTGCGAACGCCACAACTTGTTACGTTCTGGACGCGCGTTTCGCTAACGAAGTTAGCATCATCAGCAGATGATATAAACTAAAGTAACTTATCCTAATCGAGAATATTTATAGGTAAATGTGGTCACACTTGGTTGCACCCGACTGCACCGTTGTCAAGTTGCCCAACATGCTTTGGAAAACAATCACCAAATAGAAATAAATAATCTTAAGTTGATTAAAAATGTATCTAATAATAGATTATTGGACGCATTTGAGATTATAGAATTAGTTAAATGTGGTGAGAAAGCACTAAATAAAGACAGAGGGCCTTTCCTCTATAGTCCCCTCTATTGCTTACTCGACAACGGTGCAGTCGCGTGCAACCAAATGTGACCACATTTACCTATAAATATAATTTTACGTTATTAAATAAAACGCCGTGTCTCAAAGACAAAAATGTTATTTTAATAATTAACCAGTTTACAGTTCGAAGTTCGCTTTCTTACTACCTATCCTATTTTTCAATATATATCGGTATTCTAACGTGCCCCTCTAATCTAAAACACATAAATCTAAAAAAAACTATTCACAACAAATCTGGCTATGAATCATGTCAACGTCGAAGATATCATGTTACAAAACCCATTTGGCAAAAACTAATAAACAGACCCTTTCAACTTGTGGGAACTTAAAGATAAAATTCTGTTAAGTCCAACGTAGTATTAATTTCTTAAAATCTAAATAACAATTCGGCCATCCTAACTTCTTTTCCGCCCTCGGAAAACCAGGCACCATTTAGCCTTGCTCAACACTCTTCAGGCAACCCCTGTAATCAAAAGAAAAATAAGGCAGTACCATGATTTTTCCGAAGCCGATTTGATCTTACTTTAAGGGAGATACGATGCACTTTTATAATTTCCAGAATCACAGGCTACCTTTTTAGTCGTCCTGCCCGACTCTTTTAGTTTAACTCAGGTTACCTTTATAGTCGTCCTGCCCGACTATTGTACATAATCGCAAGATCAAACCGACTATTGTAAATAATATAACCATTAACTTTCTAACAAATCGATCAAGTCATCTCTATCTTGCACATTACTTTCAGAGTCACTACCTGATGAAGTATTATCTTTCATCGAACTACGGAAAGGTCTAAGAGAGTCAACAGCAACCAGAGTACTAAACTTTTTGTAACCCCTCATTCCTCTTACACATGTTATTTTGTATCTATCTTTATCAAACACTTTTCCAATTATATACGGACCAGAAAACTTTGAACGCAACTTATTATTAACACCTGTTTTATTACAAGAACTTCCACCTTTCCATAGGACCAGGTCTCCTTTCTTATATTTCTGCGCAGGTTTCCTCCTTCGATCGAAAAGAAATTTCATTTTCTCTGCTACTCGCTTTAAGTTTGAGTGAGCTTTTTCCCTTTTCCCTGTAAAGTCAACAGAGGAAGATGCACATTCTAGGTTACCCTGAAGGTGGCCTTTGTACCCAAATAGGAGCTCAAAAGGACTATGCTTAGTACTATCGTTAACAGTGTTATTAATACCCCAAACAATTTCGGGTACTTTATCGCTCCAGTTTGTGTCATTGTCGTCAGTCATTGTTCTGAGAGAATCCAACAAGGTCCGATTAAATCTTTCCACCTGCCCATTAGCTCTTGGAGTCGCAGTAGCCGTTTTTATGTGCTGAATCTGCTTACTATCAACAAAATCTCTGAAATGCCTACTTGTAAAAGCCAAACCATTATCTGAAATCACTCGCTTAGGATATCCCAAAAATCCTCCAAAAACTTCCCTTAAATTTCGAATGCACTCCGCAGAACCTAAAGTGCGTATTGGTTTAGCTACCGTGTATTTTGTAAAAGAATCGACAAGAGTTAGAATATATGAAAATCCAGACTTACTTTTTGGAAATGGCCCGACATGATCAACATGAACAGTATGCATAGGAATATTTGGCTTCGAAATTGGATGAAGTTCGCCTTCGGCTTTTCCATAATTACCCTTTTTGTAACCACAATCTAAACAGCCATTTACATATTTTTTTACAAAACGGGTCATTTTTGCAAACCAAAATTGATCCTTGATTAATTTCAAACAGCGAGCAAATCCAGGGTGACCAATCGAATCATGATATTTTTGAAGAAGTTGAAATCGCGCAGATTTAGGAATAACGAGTCTATCACCATTTAATGTTTTTCTATAAAGGCGATTGTTTTTGTAAACATATTGCCTGTCCAAGTCAAGGTTGATTTTATTTTTAATTTGTTCAATTATTATTTGTAAGGTTTCGTCCTGAAGTTGAATGGCTAAAAACCAATCCTCAGTGTTAATTTGCATTATGTGGGTAATAGGATTACGGCTTAAAGCATCGACGTGCTTCATGCTTACACCTGGTTTATGCTGAATTTCGAAATCAAAGTCTTGAATGGAAAACCACCACCTCGCTATTCTGGGGATTAAGTCTCGCTTTGAAAACGTATATCGAACAGCTGAGCAATCAGTCACAATTTTAAAATGATATCCAACAAGATAAATTCGAAAACGCTTTAAACTTTCCACAATAGCTAAAGTTTCCAACTCATAACTATGATATACCTGTTCTGCTGGGCTTGTCACCCGACTAAAATAAGCAACCGGTTTCAAGTTATCGCAGTCATGAACCTGAAAAAATATATCTCCTTTTAATAAATCGTTAACTTTCTCTCTAACTATCTCTCTTTCTTTCATAGGCAATCTATACGGACGGTAGCACACTGGTTTCGACTCGCTTTTTAACTCAATATTTAGCTCACAACCCTTTACGGTTCCTAACTCCTCTGTTTTATTACAAAAACAATGCTGCCATTTATTCAATATATCCAACAGCCTACTTTTTATTTCACTGTCTAAATTATTATTAATATCAATATCTTTCATATCTAGATATCTCATACTTCCTAC